>CAOLHI010001607.1:0-357964 GCA_948474755.1 Ctenosaura bakeri
AACCAAGAGGTCCTTACCCGTGTGCAAGAAGTTGTGAGTGCTCGCTTTCAGGCCATTGAACAAGAGTTTAAGAAGGCAGATAGTGCAGGAGAAAAAGTTTTGTCAAAAGAAGTTTTCAGAGACATCTGCAACCGACGATTTTTACTTCTGACTGATGAGCAGGTAAGAAAAGCAGTTGGTGGGCTGGTGAATGGCTTATTTTCCAAGTGTAGCAGTGTACTTTCAGATACAGGGATTAAATCTCTTCAGTTGCAGTGACTTCCATGGGGCCTTTCCATGGTCACTGTGCTCATCCTTATCTTGTGTATATAGCAGCAAGTGGAACTTGACATTATCCCACAGATGGCAATAGTAGAAGTCAGCAGAAGGGGAAAGTCTGGGGTTAAATCATAAGAAAAGGCCTGCCAGCACTCTGTTCAAACAGTGGGCAGGTAATTCCTTATGGGAAGCCCATCAGTATGGGACATGAGTGTCATCACTCTCTAATTCATACTCCCCAGGAATAGACAATGAGGTACCCAGTGCGTCTGATACTAGAGGGATTATATGACCATAGTGACTAGAGAGCTTTTAACTGCCAGTGCATGTATAGGCTTGTATTTTTATTCTTAGAAGTGAAAGAACTGTTTCCCCAAGCTCCTAATAGCGGAAGTACATTTATTACTCTTAGATAAAATGGGAGATGTATGCCACATTTATATCTAGAAATATTTACTATTCCACTCCTCTGTCATGGAGGAGGAAAAGCCTACTGCCAGAGAGACCACCTCAGGTATATTGGCTCAGTGACCGCTACCTCCTGTTTGGAATGCTGTTATGAGGAGTCAAGATTCAACGTCCTCTGAATGATTGTAACAGAGTTACTTTTTGGGCTTCAGCTCCCATAATTTCAGAGAGTTTCTGGGAGTTGTCATTCAAAAAACATAACTTTTTCAAAGCTTTGATTATTCTGCATACATGCCTCAGTAATGAATGAATGAATTATACAGTCACACCTGATGCAGGATGTGACAGGAATATAGCTTGAACAAGGCCAGAGCAGTGAGTCATGCAGAGATGTAACTGGAAGCTGTCTCCTGCAGAAAAATAGGATCCTTTCATTATTTAATTTATTTTTTTCTTTATGGCACATTAGTATGTAGTTTGAAAATTATTATTCTACAGTTGTTACCAGTGCAAATCAATTCCATGGAAGCACCTTCCTTGTTGCCACTGGTTCCTTACAGATACCCTTTTGAATAGTAGCTTGCTTTGCTTTTACTTATGGAAAAACAATAGTTCCATGATAGGAGTTTGAATCCAAGCCTCACAGGCCATCAGGGAGTCAACAACATTTAATTGTAGCAGAGTCCAACTTCAATGCTTTCAGTAGAACTCAGTAGCAGCTATCTTTTGTTGGATCATGGGTACAGTTTTCTGCTTCACCTTCCTTACTAAACTGTTGATACTATACGCATTTCCCAAGGCGATAGTCTTCATCTAGTAGTTAAGAATAATCTCAGCTAACCCAGTGCACAAAGCTCTTATAATATTTAATTGATGCTTGTAAAACATTTTGAGATGCTCTGATGTAGTGCAAAGTGTATTTTGTTTTGTATAATTTATAATATGGTAGCAGCTGAGCCAGTGGGGGAAAGTTGAAAGGAAATTCAGAATGTAGCTATGGCCTTTGATGTTTAACTGCAGCCTGCCACATGCAAGCCAAAGCCTTAGAAGTGATGTGCTTTCTACAGGGTCTGTCTTCAGTTTGTCAAGGAGGAATTTTGTTTTGTGTTTTACATGGGAAAACAAAAGTCTAAAGGTTGTCTGCTCGAAATCTGGAGCAAATACCGCACTCCTATAAATTGTATACATTATTCCAAGATAAGATCCATTGATCGTGGTGTTCAATTTCCAAGACAAATCCCTGCAAAATCAGCCTCGCACCCCAATCCTAGGAACAGTTTGCATTGATAGAGGCCTTGCAGCTTCAAGTGCCAGCACAAAAGGGACAATGTGCCATTCCCAATATTCAACCCCTGCCCCATTGGTCATTTACCAACTCTTCCCCCCACCTCCCACCAACACACACACCTGACAACACTTTATATGGCATGTAGTCATGTTTAAAGATCTCATTTGAAAAAGAATACAATTGAGGCAGAAGAAGGACACAGGGCAAAGACTGAGACAGCCCTGGTACTGGATTCCAAAGGCTGTTGAATAGTCTTCTGCGTATACAAAAGACTACATGCAGGATATGGATTTGGAAAAAAATGTCTTTTTCTATAGAAAATTAAGCTGCACTAGCAGCACCATTGGCATTCAGCTCTACTTGTGTGCTGTTATCTCTATGAAAGTAAAGAGTGTACAGAGCAGAATCTGACAAGGGCTGATACATATTTAGTCAGGGATATGCATACACTGTTGTCATTCTATGAAAACTAAGGTGTGGGTTGGGATGTGCATCTAAAATTCTGAAGAGGACTACCCTTCTTTTTAAAGTATGTTTGTAGCCATTGTAATAACAGATGATTGAAAGTACATGAGCAATGCCTTTTGTAATCTTGTCAGCCAGAACAAAATAATTAAAATGCTTAATAACTGGTGCAAAATGAAAAGGAGTGGAAATTTCTCTACTTTGAATATCTTATTAGATGCAACCAACTTCATCTTTTGAGAGGAGTCAGAATTTGGATCACCTCAATTTAATTTTTTTTAAATCAGCATAGATTACGTACCAAAATCATTGATTCCATATTCCATTTCATTTTGTGGAAAAACAGTGGTGAAAAGTCGGGACAGAGTGGCAAAAATATACATGGCCAGATGGTATACATGAACAACTTGCTGCAGGAGACAGTTGCCTCTCCCAGCCATTTATATTGTTCTGGATATGGCATTCATTTTATAGCAAAAGTTGTGTGTGGTGTGCAATGAAACACTAATGTCCAGTTGCCTCCAGAAAAATCTGCCAGAGATATCCGTAACAACTTTAGGATCAGCATGTAAATTTAACCTGGATTTCGAGTGGACAAAAAAAGTAGGCACAGGTGTACCTTGGATTTATATCATATACTCTAGCACAATGCAGTGAAATTACTGTGGCTAAATGCAAGGATTAGGTTTGGGCTCCATTTGAAAGTAACCTGCAGACATCTTTGTCCCATGATTTTTCCAACAGCCTGCCATTTGTTTCAGTAAACTGGGGCTTATCATGTCCATTTACAATATCTATGATCACATCAGTCTTCAATATCAGGGCTTGACCTTGGAATATCGGATGATGTGTTTGGCCTCCAACAGGTCCAGAGTGCATTTCTTTCATCACTCTGCAATGATAGAACTCACACATCAGAGATCTGGGAAAAGGTTTCCATATGAAAGAGTAATAAACCCTGTCTTGGGCACTTTTCTTAGAAATTTTGCCTCACTCCACCTATGCTGATATATTATCCTCTGCCCAAATAGTTTGAGAATCTGTGGAACACAGTACCTCTTGATCAGAATGGAAAATTGAAATATCCTTGGTTTTTGAGGAAGTTCAGCTGTGAAGGTCAAGAAATGGCAGATATACCCATTGCAGAGAGCCCCAGCAAACCTGCAACGCCAGCTGTGTCCGGATCACAGTTAGGTTCACGACCTCAAACAGCAGCCTCTCCATCATCACCAAAGAAAGTAAGTATTCCACAGCCAAAGGCCTTCCTGTGCTGTCAGGTGGGATGGGATATGCAGCTCTGGTTCCCTGGTTTGCTCATCCCATGTGTATCTTGCTCATCCTCCAATCTAGGCTTACTTATTCCAAGCCCAAATGTATATTCTCAGGCTTACACAAATTATAGCAGCCCGCTAGGGACTTGAAAAACCTCCCTTGTGTCTTTTGTCTGTTTAGGACTTCAAAAATAGGTGGATTGCATTTCACTCAGTTTGTCCTCTGTGTGGGTAGAAGAAAATCAGTTTTGAAACAAGAGTGGTGAAAAGTGCCACAGTCCCAGTCTATGTGTATTTATATGGAGGTGGGCTATGTTTCAGAGGGAGGAACTGCAAAACCAACTCTGAGTATTCCTTGCCTAAGAAAACCCTATGAAATTCATGGGGTCATCCATGAGGTCAGCAGGCACGCATGCACGCGCATGCGCGCGCGCACACACACACACACACACAGGGGGAGAGAGAGAAAGTGAGGCATGAGAATCTTAATTCACATTCTTGGTATTTTTATTTTTTTATTTTTGTTTTTATTTTTATTTTTATTTTGGTAGTATGTGGTTTTGTCGTCAGTCACTCTACTACAAAGAAACCTTCCTTGTTTTTTTTAATGAATTTACCTGTAGTAAGAATGAAGTAGCATGGGACCTTGTTGACTGGGAGCTATTTGGAAGGAATATATTCTGAGGATGAAGCTGGACATTAAAGGAAATGCATATTCTCTCCCACATCAAGGACATCTTTCCTTCTAGTTAGGGCCAACTGGGCCTCAACAATTAAGACTTGCTAATGAATCCCATGTTTACATTCCAAGGACCAGTGACAAAACAAAGCATGCAAAAATTAAGTGCTGTGGCAGATATCTTCTACTATTTGAGGGAGTAACTCTTATGAATATGTTCTAAGCATGTTGTAGAGTTTGATTTTTTGTGATAGGGTGGAAAGTTAATTCAGCAGCAAAAGAGCAGGACTTCCCATCAGTGAAATCTGCCATATTCTTAGAAGGAAAAGGAAGAACAAAGAGAATTAATTTCTTGCAGATGCCATTCAAAACTAGAGAACAAACCGTGTAAAAATCTACTCCAGGATTCTGGCAACATAGTTTATAATTTACTTGGAATAATGCAGATTCTTTCCCTGAACATTCTTTGGTCACCATAATCAAAGCTTTCCTTGTCCCTGCCCTGTTGGTGAGATAGTTTGATGAAAGCTACCTCTGCCCTGCAGGAGTTGCAGTCATAGGGGAGGGCTGACAGATTTTGCTCAATGTGGATCTGTTCTGTTACTCCTCTCAGTTTTGTAATTTGAATAAAAGGTGATAGTTCCATTCTAAAACAAACAGAAATTTCAGATAGGAATCCTTTATGAGGTATGCATCACAAATTTTGAAAGCAATTAAACGTTCTTTTTTGTCTTCAGTGTGTTAAAAGCTGTCTCTGATTTTTAGACCCCAGAGGCCAGCAGGCCACAAACAGCAGCAGTTCAAACCCCACCTATTCTGAACTGTAAGACAATTGAAGGTAAAATCCGAAAGATTATTCAACATTGTTGGAAAGAAATATTGAAGGAGTGCCGAGAGAAGGACATTGACCGTCTGGGAGAAATTTCAGTAGAAGAATTTTTAGGTTGGTTTTTTTTCTTAAGTCTTCACTATGAATATTAGAAATCCTAACAGCTACAATCACAGGGCTGCAGTCTTCACCCAGCATTCCCGAATTAGTTGTTATGATGGTTATACAGATTGGGTACAGGCTTAAATTAACCATGTACAGATGCCATTGCCTCCATGGCACACCAGTTTCCTTTCTTCAAGTGTACACAGCTAACCCCTTCCAAAACACCAGATCTGTAATTTGGTGACATTAAACTCAGATGCATGTAAGTTTTGAATGATTGAAGAAACACGAATTTGTTTATATACCCATTGTGGAAGGTCAGGACTGTTTCAGATCAAAGAATTTTCAGGAATTCTGTGTACTATGCCTCCAGCTGATTAAATCATCCGCAGCTCAATTCACAGATGTAGCCTCCAGGTACATTCATTTCCTAATCCCGGTCAGGGCAGACCATTGAATCAGTGGGATTTATATTAGTGTTGATGTTCATCAATTGATTCAGTGGGCCTTCTGTAGCTGGGATTATAAATTGGATTGAACCTTTTGAATCCTAGTGAAGACTTTTCTTCCGTTCTTTGCTTTCATATACAAAAGGCCATTTTCGCGTGTGGTGAGGTAATCTGAGGAAGGCCATGCTATTGACATCTTTTGCTCCAAATCAGGTTGTAGAAGCAGGACTTAACTTTTATGTTACTACCACACATTTATAGTATCTCTCTTTTTTAATTAACCTGCTTGTCTACCCATGGAAGAGACTCAGCTTTATCAGTTGAAGCCTTATTGTACTGTACTCATTTTAAAATGTCCCTTAAATCCTATGAATGCCAAAACAAAATAACACATCATGTCTCCCAACCTACTTCAGTCAGGAAATGCTTGGTGAAATAAAAAGATCTTAAAAGTCAATTGTCATCTGCTGATTTGGGTCAGACCGAGACATGCTATTCCTGCTCTATTCATATGAACCAATGGGTATGCACACTCAAAGGAAACTCAACACTTCCCCACATCACTCTACAACTCTTAATCCAAATTTTTACTCCCTGTCTTCTGGTCTGTTTGCCCTTTTAGAATAAACTGAGTAGAGAGAAAAGCTCTCGGAGTGATGAGATTTGGGGAGTTAAGTCAAGGAATGAGAATATGCAACTTCTCCTACCCACCCATTCCTTTTGATGTTAAAATCTAAATGTTATCCTCCATTTGATGTGAATGAGGCAGAAATGTCATTTAGCAAATCTGTCTGGCTTCATCACAATCCCATTTGACCTGCTCAAACCCATGAATAATTGAAGCCCATGCTAGAAGCTGCATGGAAGCTATGTCACACCGTAGTGTGACTCCTTCTTGATCACACCTAGTAAATAAATAATGTGATAGTTTCAGATTGATCACATGTACATTTTCATTCATGTAGCTGCAGTATCAAGTATAAGTTTTGGGGCAAATGACCTATAGATAGGACCTAGGTGTCTCTTATTACCTGAAGCATTTTTTCATTGGACTCTGTTCATCTGCCACCGCGACATGCAGAGTAATCAAATCAGGTCTGTACGTGTGTATCGCAGCCCTGTGGTTCATATTCAGTTGACCTTAGTAATGAAACCCAGTAATGTGAATCAGCAGTATAACTGTTCTTCAGCAGAAATACTTGCCTGATGCCTTGCCCAATATTGACTGTCACTGATAATACATTCTTTGAAGAGTGCTGATTTGTAATGTCTTTTCTCAGTGCACCTTTGTTTATTTCAGCTATAACAGAGAAATTTCATTTGAATTTAACCAAGGAAGAATTGAAACAACTTATAACGAAATATGATTTTAAGAGTGTTGGCAAATTTGCATACTGTGACTTCCTTCAGAGCTGTGTCCTGTTGTTTAAACAACAAGAAGTGTCTCCTCTACAAAGAATTGTAATCCAAAAACCACGAATACAGGTAAACAACTCTTGAGTTTGATGAAAGAACTCTGATGCCAAAAGAGCTCCTAATTTAATCCTATATACCTTTACAGCTCCTTCTCATCAACAATTCCACTCAACTAATTTGGGTATATGCATCAGTTTATTGTGCAAGAACAGGCTACTGGTTTCTCATTTTTGGGTACATAGTTCTCATGTCCTCAGTGCTGTGTCTCCTCTTGCAGGGAAAATCCTGTGTTCTCAGCATTTAGACCTCAATATTTTATGCATATAGAAATACATTGTTTGTCCCCAGATTTATTTTCTTTCTTTCTTTCTTTCTTTCTTTCTTTCTTTCTTTCTTTCTTTCTTTCTTTTTCTTTCTTTCTTTGATATGGCTAACTGGGAAGCTTGAATTGTAGAATGTAACATTTCATTTTGTTTCTCCTGAGTATATCTGGATTTCTTCACATATGTTGGATGTATGCAAATAGTTACCACTAAGACTGTCAAGCTCATAGGCCCTTTCCACATGGGATTAAAAAAACAGTGTAGAGCGACCTCCACGGAGGTTGTCTACACCGTTATGTGAATTGGGGTGGATTACTCTTGAGTAATTCTACACCCCAATCCGCGGTCGGGCACCCGCAAGTGGCGGCACCGCGTGCTTTTGAAAAACCACATTTTATGTGGTTTTTCAAAGGCACAGGGCATCCAGCCCCGTGCAGCCCTGTCGCAGCGCCCGTATGGATTTACGGACACGCAAAAGGGCGTCCCTGCAGATCTGGCAGGGGGCGGGATTTCCGGCTGGCAAGCTTCTCCAATTGGTGGAGAGGCTCTGCCAGTCAAAATCCGCCATTTTGGGCGCTGCTAGGCGCCAAGGACACCGCGGGACGCTGCTGCGTGTAGAGCAGCGAAATGTGCTGCTCCACGCGGCAACAGAACAAGGTAAGCCCACGTTTTAGCATGGCTTTCCCCGTTCCACGGCCCGCGTGTGGAAAGGGCCATAGTTTCTGTTAAGGAAAAAGGAAAAAGAAGGAACTTTCTCCTGGTACGGTACATGGACTAGTCTCAGCCCATTTATGTCCATGTATTGGCATGTATATCTGATTTGGGAAAGTCTACACGTGAACCAACATGCAGGCATTAAAATGCAGAGGCCCATGGGAATGGGCTCACCTGCAGATGACAGTGAGGATAGGGTTGGTAATATGACCTTATTGCCCTCTTCTCCACACAGAGAACACCCGAATAGGGCTTTAGTGTACATTAACCAAGAACAATACCTTTTCCTTATCTTTGTCAGAATCCCCCTGGGCCGCAATCACCAACCTTTTTCAATGCAATGATGAGGATTCAGCCTCAGATCCTGCACTGCTGGAGGCCAATGAGACGTACTTTTAAGTTTTATGATGAAAGTGGGACTGGACTCCTAAGTGTTCAGAATTTCAGACAGGTATTTGGGGTTTTTTTTAGAATTACATTACTTTACTAATTTAGCCTAAATAGCTACGATTCAGGAAATTTAAGGGGGCTCCTATTGCCGTATGGATCTCCTCATCAACTCTGATAATCAGTTATAGCCTTGCTTTGGACTTCTGGACCTTTCTGGTGGTGACTCTTTGAACAAGTGGCCTCTATTCTGTTTATTTTAGTAGCCACATAAATATTGTTCACTTCTTAAAGTCTTCAGTGGGACTACTAATTTCTGACTGTTAGCTTAATATGTAGAAACATTGATTGGTATATCTATTAAATGGCACTTTTAATTTCATTTTGTTATTTTACATTTTATTCTGTTTTGCTATAAAAGCAGATTTAGTGATTTCTGGATCAAAAGATGGGGTGTATGTATGAAAGGCAAAAGAATAGAAGTGAGAAACTTAAAAATCTGTTTAGCCAGAAGGCTGAGGAGAACTGGGTTCCTGTAAATTCAAATGTTGTGCCACAGAGGGAATTTTAACAGATTTAGCTTTTCTCAGTCCTCCATCATGACAAGCTGCACCTGCAACTATCAACATGATTTTGCTGATCAACAGATTTCACCTCTGTGCACCCTATTTAGCTGCTCATTTCCCTCTTTACTTTGGATGTATTTTGTGTCTTTTGCTAAGGGAGGATGGGTGTTTTAATAGTGCTAAAACAGTTCATTATTATACAGTAAATATTGTGAGAATTGTATTGAGTTATTCTTTCTCACCTACTTAAGTTGAACATAGACCCCTCAATGAAAATGGAAAAGGAGAATCTCCAGCTTAAAAATATAATTCCTCTTTCCTGTGCTCTACATTTAATAATTGTGGAGGTGACTGCTCTGAGGAGCTGCAAGGAGTTACTCTGTAGTGTGTAAACACCTTCCTGGTCTCATTTCTCTTGAGCCAAGAATTCTCATACAGCCTGCTTGCTATTTGCTTGTCAACATGAGCAGGGAGTCGAGATAAATATGTGTTTTATTTTATTTCATGTCTGAATGCATATTCCACCTCATACTCTAAACTCTAAACAGGTGCTCACACAACCAACTTTTTCAGAAGTATCTTGTTGGTTTATTTTATAGATTTATATACTACCCCTCAATATAAAGATTTCATGGAAGGTCCAAAAAAAGCAGTGAAAGCATGAAAAGCATAAATGCACAAAAGCAACAACCATTTAAAAAAAGCAAATAAGTGATCATGGACTACCATCCCATGAGGTAGATTGAGTCTACTGCCTTAGGCAGTGTAGAGGGAGAAGTGGCATACCATCCACATACAGACACATATGCAGGATGGTTTCTGCTGCTGCTTCCTTAGTGGACCAAAGTACCATAGCCTGTGATCCAGGGAACTTCTCCATCCGCACTCTCCTTCCTTAACAAATGCTGTCCAAGAAAGAAGAGCAGAAAACACCTGCAGTTGAGACAGCAGGTGACACCAGGCCGTTTCAATAGCCATCTCACCCACAATGCCTCAATCTGAGGGAAAGCTTAGAACATTAGGTTTGAAAATTAATTCAGTAATAATTAACACATTAGAAATTAGATTACAAAGTCAATCAATGGGATTTATGTCTGAGAAGAGTTGGAAACATGGGTTTAGTTAAAGTGGGCTTGAAACTAGTATCTCCAATGTTACCAAACTACTGAGAGCGTGTGATCCACTGAAACAGATGATAAGTGGTAGAGGAGAGGGCAAAGTCAAAGAGAAGAGGCAATGGGAGGTGGTTTTGAGGCAGACTTCTGTTTAAAATCTAAGTGCATAGTACTATGTGAGCAACAATAAACACAGTAAACTTTTACAAAAGGGTTCACTGCAGCTCACCCTAATGAAACATAGAGTGAAGCCAGAATAAAATCAGTAAACAGGGAGAATTGAAGAGAGTCACCATGCACCACTAATCCCCCAGAAGACTGTACAAACCAATACTGGGGACTCAGACTAGGTTTCCTAAGGGGCCTGTCATTCGGCAAGGGCTGTGGATACTAGAGGGCTACGGGGGAAAAAACCTCGGAAATTCCATTCCTGAATTCATATCTTCTTTTTTCCCCTTTCTGTTCTTCTTCAGTTATTATCTAATTACAGCTCTTCAGTTGCTTCACAATGGTTCTTTTGCTGAGCCTTCTCTATCTCATTCCGGGCTCGCAAAGATAACTGTGACACAGCAAACAAACTGCCTACCTAAAAATAGAGACGCAATGTGTTTCCTTCTATCCTAATTCTTTCTGTTCTTAAGTATTCTTGTCTTACTGAATTCACCAGAGGAAAAGTCATCCATCCTAAAGAATTCTAGTGTTTTAAGAATGATCCATTCTTAAAGGATGGGATTAACATTAATGTTAATTAGGAACTAACCAATTAAGTCACATTTGCAAGAAAAGATGGACAATAACTTACCAAGTTAAGTAATTAGTTATTTCCAAGCTCTGCTGTAAAGACTCCCTCAGCAACAGGCATTTGCTCCTTACCTATTCTCTAGAGAGTTTCCTTTTACCCACCTTTTATTTAATTCTGAGGAGATCTTATAGCAGGCCATTGAGTCATGATGGGTAAGTAGCAGCAGCAATGAGGAAATGGTACATATCCTTCAACTTCAAGCAGCAAGACATCTTGAACTATACCTGAAAATAAGATGCTTAAGTGGAGACCAGGCAAACGTTCCTGGAGAGAGAATTTTTGGACTGGGAACCATAATTGAGAAGGTCGTTGTTCAGGTTGCCACTTGACTCATCTTAACTAGTGGGAAAAAATGGAGGAGTGGGCATTCGAAGGTTGATGTGAGAGTAAATGTTCTTTCTGGCACTCACTGCACAAGTCACACAGAACTCTAAAAATATGTATCAGCACTTCAGGAGGGCTCAGGAATTGACTGGGAATGGGACCAAAGATGGGGGTCTGCAGGGGAAGGAAGCAATTGCAGTGTTTTCATCAACCAGAAAGAAGCTCTAGTCACGAGTTATCAAGGGTAGATCAAAGGAATTACACAAGATGGCTCCTTAACTCAGCAGTTGTTGTCAAAACTGCAGGAAGCAGTCAGCAAAACTGTCTTAGAGAGCTGGGAATTCATCATGCCCTCCTGTTGTCATTCGTCTAAAGAGGTGGAAAGCAGCTCCTCAAAGAGATTGGACTCATAAATCTTTTCCTTCCTTACCTAACTTTTAATTTTTAAATTTCATCTATTAACATCTGGAACAAAAGGAATCTTGGATCAAGTTGTGTTTTCTTTCCCCTTGGTAACCTGTCTTCTTTTTAAAATAAAGACAGAAAGGTTAACTAGCATTGGAAACAACATTTGTAACAAAAGAGTTAGCAGCAATGATATCTGAAAGATTTAGTGATTTTAGTGACTTTTCCTCATTGGATTTAAGCAGTTTGTATTTATTTTAGATTATAAGATGGTGACAGTGTGAGAAACTGTATTTGTTTTATGAAAAGAAGGCATTGGACTGGACAAGGTTTAAAAAATTGTTAAGGTGAATTACTTTTTGCCAGATGCTTTAATGATGACATGGAGAAATCTCTGTGTTTCAAGGGAGAAAGGAAGGTTCCCCTCTATGTACAGCAGAGACAGTGTTTTATCAAACAGAGTTTGATGCATTGTGAGAAATAAGAAAAAATACTAGAGACTACACCAAAGTCTTTGATAAATTCCATTAGAGAATCTGTTAGAGAGGAGTTTGGAACTCTAAAAGACAATGTATGTTTTAAACTAGCTGAGGAGGAAGAGGAGATGATCCAAATATCACAAGATTTGCATGTACTGGAACAGCAAGCTATCTTGCCACAGGAGGCGAATGAAAAGCAACAAGATTGTGTTTTGTGGGACTATATAACCTCGAAACCGGATTAAAATTACCAAGCAGATGGATGAAGATCAGACCACTATGACTGAGAATGGTAGAAGTGTGGAAGTTACATCTGAGAATACTGAAGCTGTGATGACTGGGAGAAATTGGGAGAAATTATTTGCAATGGATCAGGGAAGAAACAGAGATCAAGATAGGGCAAGAGTGTGGAAAAGCATATTTAATACATGCTTTGTTAAATGCTCGCATCTGCCTCAGCCTATATTTTGCCAATCTTGGGTGGGGGAAAACCACATGTTAAAATTAAGATAACGTAGATGACATTAGGTTTAGAGAATTTTAACTAAATGGTTTTGATGTAGGATTGGATGTTTATGGAGACAATCAATTTTAGTCATGGAAAAGATAGAAAAGAGATTAAAGTAAGGATACTGGAAAAATAGTTAATAGATATCTTGAACTGTTAACCTTAAACATCAACCTCAGGATTATAGGAAGACTCTGAAGATGTGATGAAAGAAATTAGGTATGAGACTGGGGAAAAGGAATAGATAATTGATGTGCTAAGTATGAGGTTTAAAGATCAAATTTTAGAATTACAAGAATTTGGAAGAATGGAATTTTTCCCCTTAAATAGGGATTGTTGTTGTTATTTATTTTTAAAAAAAGTAAAATAGAATTAACATTGTGTTACATTAATTGCAGATTTCAAGTAAAAAGTTGATTTGCATTACAGTAACAAACTATATAGATATCATGCTCTGGTCACACCATTGTTATTTGCATCTCTTTTTATTCATTTTATGTCCTTTTAATTTCCTACCTTCTCTTAGTTGCACTATATTATGTAAGTTTACTTAAACTTCTTAGAAGTTTTCATTAAAGTTCACCCTGTCTCTGTCTGTAAAATACATAATCTTAGCACTTACCAACTACCTGTCAGTCCATTTGTTTTCTTTTATGCTTTCTTAAGCTTCCCTTAAACATAAAATTATATATGTTCTTTCTTGTTGTTACTGAAGTTGCACATATCTAATCCAGTCAATCTATAAAAATTATATTTCCCCATTCCCTCCCCCCAAGAATCTTAAAAATGGATCCCATTCTTCCTCGACTTTCTCAATGGCTTTTCCTTTAATCTGGTTGTTAAGCTATCTAATTCTTTCATTTCTATTATTTCATGTAGCCACTCTTCCATGTCAGGCATTTCTTTGCTTTTCCATGATTTGGCAAGTAAATTTCTCACTGCCATGACCATATACAATGATATTCTCCAATATTTTCTTGTAAATTTAACATCAGTTCCTGTGTCATATTTATATAATTTATTTATTATATAAAAACACAAAACACTAAACACAAACTAAACAGAGAAAATATAAAAAGGAAAAAAAAAACATTCATACAATGACAAACCAAAACTAAATAATAACTACAAAAACAACAAAATTATAAACTTCAATCTAAACTAGTAAACAAATATGCATAGTTAAAAGGTGGTTCCTGCCACTGTTACCAACAACCCCTAGTAACTCCACAGAATTGATAATTAGATCAGTCAAAATTATCACTAATTTTTTTTTGCTTAAGTGTAGTCCTATAGTAGAAAACAGTAAATCTAATAAAATTAGTATACGCACACACTTATACACATGCCTATATCTAGTTTTTCCCCCTTAGTTATCCAAATAAACTGAGTAAAATACTTATAATATTCATGTAAAAATCATTCTGTTTCTTAATTCAACAAATCTAACCTCTTTAAAACTTCCTTATTAGGCATATATTGTATAAAATATGCATAATAAGGAAGTTTTAAATATATACATATTTGTATAGCAAAAAATTCAGGTCATCTATAATTTTCTTTAACTTGTTCACATGTTATCACAGTAAATAAACATCTAATCATTTAAAAAAGGAAAAATAGGAATTGCAAGGTGAAAACTCTCAAATCATCATGTCATCCTCCTTTCTCTTAAATAATCAATCAGTAATTTCTACTCCCTAACAAAGTCATCTTCTGTGGAACCTTTTAAGTCTAGCAGTGAGTTTGTCCATTTCAACTATTGCCATCAGTTTATTAAACTATTCGGTCATTGATGGGATTTCTGTTTTCTTCCAATACTTTGCATACACCAGTCTTGCTTCTAATAACATATGTTGAATCAATTTCTGTTATTGCTTGTCATAGTTAGTATCTTCGCACCAGATTTTAAGTAAAACTCATTCAAGAGACTGAATAATTTGAAATTTCAAATTTTTTTGAATTATGTCCTATAATATCCTCCAAAATTATTTAGCCAAAATTCTTTAGTCCACCACGTATGGTATACAGATCCAATATGGTCCTGACAATATGGTTCCAACATGTTTCCATCTCTTTATGCATAGAGAATCTTTCTGGTGTAAGATACCAATGTAGCATCATTTATAATAATTTCTTGTAAGTCATAGAAAGTTTATTTTTAAATTCTTTTGTCCATAGTCTTTCCCACTGATTCATAGATACGGTATATCTGAAATTCTTTGCCCAATTAATCATATATTCTTTTACTAGTATTTGGTAAGTATAATTTAGACGACATTGGAAATTTATACTGGAAGATTTTGGATATGGCATTCTGGTCTAATATTTCTTGTTTGACAGTACCACCACACGTGGAAAACCGTTCCAGTCCTGTCTTGGCATTTCCAGCTTTTTCCATTCCCCATTTTAAAATTTTTGTTTATCTTTTTAGGTGTTAAGTACCATCTGTGCACCATCTTTAGATGGTTTTCTTTCTAGTATTGTGCCAAGGAGAATTTTTGTGTTTGTTTCCAACATAGTGCCCAGTGGTCAATTTGTTTTTCTTCTCTGACATCTTGGGACCATTTGATCATTGTTTCTTTAATCATTTCTTCTTCTACTTTCTGCAGTTAGCTCCAAAAGTTAGCTCCAAAATCTATCCCATTAGTAATAATTAATAACAATAATAATTGTGAGAATTAGGAGTAATTATATTAACTATTACTAATGGATAGATTTTGGAGCTAACTTTCTATTAACTTTCTGTTGGATAACTATTTAGTATGGCAAGTTATCTTGTGTATGAACGTGGAATTGACTATAGAAAGAAGTGTATTTTTATTTAATGTTAAAAAAATGGAGGATTGAGATTTGCTTATAGCAGCTGGGGAAGATATTGGAAGTCATTTTTCTTGTCCCTTTACTCTTTCTTTTTCTCTTAGTCTTTTCTTTCTTTTTTTTCTTTTCCCCCCATTTTTATGTGGTATGTAGACTTTTTGTGTAGTTTTATTCTGTATCATATAAAAATAAAAATAATAAAAATAATTTAAAAAAAGTACTGGGGGAAAAAAAAGAGAAATGGACTGGGAGTGAAACTATTTCAGAGGCCAGGCCGGTGACCTGCTCTTGTTAGTCTAGCAGATGTTTTCTGGATTAACTGTAATTAACAGGTATCCTTCAAAAGCAGCCTCTCATACAATGCATAAATAGAAAGACTTTTTTCAAAGTAATACATTCAGTACACTCCTCCTCCATATTCACAGGTTCGACCTTTGTGAATTTGATTATTCATGAAGCACATGCTTTCTTCCCTCTACATTTTCCTCTTCCCATCCCTTGCATTTCTCACCCCAGGCTTGGAGGCTTGTGTTTAAAATGGAAGTTTTTTCCTTTTGGGTGAGCAAAGCCCCCTCCCACTGCTGAAGACATGGCCTCTCTGCCCTGTGGTTGCACATTCTGTTGTGTATTGGCTGCTGATTGGGCAGGTGCACTCTTTGTTCCTACCCCTTCCTTTCTCAAAATGGCTGACAAAAGTAATTAGAACTCCAAAACTTTTCTCTTCTCTGCCTGAGGGGAAAGTACTGATAAGCCTTTTAGGTTGTTTTTTTTTCTCCCCTCCCACAACACCAGGGCCAGAGGCAAAGGCATGGGAGGGGGACGCTCTGGGGAGGAATGGGAGGAGAATCGCAGGGGGGCGGTATTTGCCTTTTTTTTTTTTTTATTTTCACGAGGGTTCTGTGCTCTGAACCCATGTGAATGGTGGAGGGGGGCTACTGTACATGCTTCACCAGAACTTACACAGAAAGATAGTAGTATCCAGGACAATCATCAACAGTGGTTTTAAAATAAAGAAACTTCTTTGATCAACAGTCAGCAAGAAGCAAGCAAGCTGGGCCTCTAACTTTGCATGGACATTATCTTCCATATCAAAGTTTCAACCACTCTGTAGAATAGGAAGGGAAAATGTGTGTCTCTCCCAGTGTTGTTGGACTGCAGCTCTCATCAGTCCTTAACCACTACAGGTAGTGGTGAACAGTTATGGAGATTAGGGATAATGTGTCTATTTTGACTTGGTGCTGTCTAACACAATGTCACTAGCATCCGGAATGCCATACTTTCTCAATTTCTGCTCTAGGAGACTTTCCAATATTTTAATAAAGAATACTGGCCTGTTGGGTAATCAGTCATCTTACAAAACACAGCATTCCTGATTGTATCAGTAAAAATTTGTTCACATTCTTACGTCTAAACTTTGCCCATGGTATTATACAATGTCAATCTAAGAGGGAAGTATACTTTCTTTAAAAAAAAAAAAGTATCAGTTTTGTACTCATTTAACCATCGTAGTTATTCCCCCACAAGCGTTCGAGTAACTGGAGTTTGATGAAAGGTGTTCAATTTTTTTTTATATCCTCAGTCCTGCACTTCTTACGGAATGGTAAGGTATACAGGTATAGCTAAACCTGTTTCTGTCTATAGTGCAAACATGCCCTAAGTCAGGTTGCCAGCCCAACTGGTTTTATTGCATTGACCTAATTCACAAATTAGCCCATGTCTATGATGGGAATGATACAAAAAAGTCAGCCGTGGAACCATGTTGCCATGGGAACACTGGAGAAGAAAATGACTTAAGATATTCTGAAATGTTGAGGAACTGAATGAGGCAGTTTTGCTTAAATGAATTGTGTGCATATTTCAATTCCATGTTGGTTTCCTGCTGCTAACTTTCCTGGATGGTTCCTAATTAAAGATAAGCTATGTGTCAGGTTTTTGTGTTTTCTGCAGGTGCTTCGAAAGTATGGTATCAACCTGTCTGAAGAGGAATTCTTTCACATCTTGGAATATTATGACAAATCATTAACTTCCAAAATTTCGTACAATGAATTCCTCAGAGCATTCCTGCAGTAAAAAAAGAAAAGAAAAGATGCCTGCCTCATGTCTTGAAGAATCATTAGGCAAAAGAAATGTGATTACTGAAATATATTTCTTCATTTTAAACTAATAAAACTATATAAACTCAGCTTTTTGTTTAATAGTTCATCAACAGTCTTATAATGTTGATACCGTGCAAACTGTGGTGGTGTCTGGTGAAGTAAATCCTCAGTAGTTGGGGCTATTAATTTTCTCATAATCCATTTAGTTGGGAAAACTGAAAACAATTAAAGTTGTTACAGTGATAGTTCTGAGGCTTTTAATTGGCATTTCAAAATGCAATAACTTCATTTTTTTCAATTAAAATACTACTTACAAAAGGAACTTCCAATTTAAACTCTAAAAGGCACACTGTTCCATTTTATTTGCAGTAATCTTCCAAATGGATTATATCTAATACATTATTCTTCATGACTTGGAAATTGGATGCCTCAAAATTTATTGGTTACAGTCCAGTGGAATTAGATGTGCATAAGCCCACTGAAATTTTGAAGCACAATTTTGGATGCCAGTCCTGATTTGTAAAGCCATTAAAGAACATGGAACCTACATAGGTAACAAGCCACCCTGTGCTGTTTTGTTTTCAAGTACTGTTCCTAAAGCTGGAATTCTGCATGAACCAGCAGGCTACCTACACCTGGAAAGCTGAGTCTCCAGTCTCCAGCAAGCCACTGAAATAATCCAGGAAGGTTTTGCAGAAAATTAGGTGCAGACAATAAACAGAAAGTCTTTGCTCAGTCTATCCTGCACCCAAACATTTTCTCTTCCAGCTGCTTTTTTGTGCACAGTGGCAAATGCATATAAGAATCCAGCTGCAGGAGGAGGTACAAGGGAAGCAGCAAGGCTGAAGAAAAGATGAGGCCACCTACATCTCTTTTGAAAATACCCTCCCCTTCCACTGCCATGAAGCTGTTTGTTAAAATGAAAGTCCTGTTCCCAGGAGGTATAGCTCCTCACCTAAGTCTGCCTGTGAATTCTGAGTCATTCTATCTGTATATCAGTCAAATCCAAGTGAAAGGGACACACAGAATCAAGCACACACTATATTCTTTTATGAGTGAAGGCTAACTGATATTTGCTCTTGCTCCACAAAGCCAGGAAACTGTAAGTTAAGGATGTTGCCTTGACAGAGGGGTGGGCAACTCTTGGGGGTTATGGGGACTACATTGGCCCCCCAAGGGACTTTGGAGAGCCATGTCCCCCGCTACAACTCCCTGGAAAAAAATGGAGAAAATGTTTTGCCTCAAATCACCTCCAGCAACTCTAGAGGGGTGTGTGTGTGTGCATATGAGGGAACTCCCCATGTTTTCTATCTTCTCTGATCCATCTTGGGGCCAGCAGAGATCTTTTTTCCCCAACAGGAGGTGGCCCAGAATTCTACTTCTTGGCAATTTCTTGCTGGGGGGGGGAATTAAAGTGTCGGGGGGGAGGATAATTTTCCCCACAGCCCTAGGTAGCATTTCTGGCAAAAGAATTTTTAGAAAACAAATTTGGCCCATTGGAGTCACAAAAATGGCCCTGGGAGAGCCACATGCAACCTATTTGACTTAATAGATGTGTCCCATAATCTCTAATGACGTTGGGTAATGTCACAATTTGGGCTTGTTTACAACTAACTTTTCATGCACTTGCATTTTCCTTGGTCTTTCAAGTCCAAATCCAGAATAATTAGAATGTAGCACCTGGGCTAACCAAATTTTTCCACCTGTTTGTTGACATGAGTCCTAACTGTATTGCTAAAGGAATCTTCCTATGAGTTAATCCAGTCCTGTTTGTTGCTTATCGGTAGCTGCTGGGGGGTGGGGAGGGGTTGAACAGTGCAAGAAGGCTGTTCTTTCTGGTAGGGTAGTAAGAGGAATAGCATTGCTGCTAATGACTTGGGGTGTGGTTCTTGTAGCTGTGTGTTTCTGGAAGCACTGGATGGTGTCAAAGGAGGTGTTGAAAATAATCTGTTAACGTGGATTTCTAGTAGAGTCATCAAGACACAGTGTCTCATTCCAATGAGTTGGTGTGTGGGGAATATACTCAGAGCATGAATGTGTTACTTAATAATTATTGAAATTTTAGTGCCACTTCCCCTCTAAAAGTCACACAGAGAATCTCAAGTTAGGCATTTGAACTCACATATTTTCTGTTGCGATGTGGTGTTTGAGAGCTCCAGGTTGAAGAAAATACCTGACATGTTGGAACATTCTTCTAGGACTGACAATCTGGAATGTGAATGGAGGAGGGTAAAATGGCTGTAAACTAAGACCTATGAAAAACAGTTGAAGCAGCTGGGCGTATTTAACTTTGAAAAGAGAAGGCTGAGCTTATACGATGTCCATATTTAAATACTAAAAGGGGTATTCTATACAAATTCACTTGTACAGAAATCCATGGGAGTGATCAGAGGAGACCAGTTGAGAGCATTTGAGAAAATATAAATGGAGACCAAAATAAAATCAATGTTGTGTTAGGAGTCTACTACAAGCCACCAAACCAAGAAAAGGTGTTGGATGATGTTTTTCAGAAACAAATTTTAGAAACCCTAAAAACAAAAACAAAAAAAAATGCAAGGATTAATACTTATGGGGGACTTTAATTACCCTGTTATCTGCTGGGATACTAACTCTGCTAAGCACAGACAGTACAACAAATTCCTGATGTGTCTTGCAGATAATTTTCTGCTTCCAAAGGTAGAAGAAGGAACAAGGGGATCAGTAATCCTGGTCTTAATCCTAACCAGCAGAGAGGAATTATCATTTGAATCAAGGTATAGGTACTTTAGGGGAAGTGATCATATAATGCTAGAATTGATTATTGTGAGACAAGTATAATCAAAAGGAGACCTTGAATTCCATGAAAGTGGATATTAACAAGCTCAGGGAAATACTGGGTGGAATCCAACTGCTAGAGATGCTAAAGGGAAAAGACACCCAACAAGAGTGGGAGTTCTTGAGGAACAGCTGCAAAAAGCACAATCCCGATCCCATGGGAGAAGAAAAATGAGAAACATCTGAAAAAGCACTCTAAACTTGAAGAAGTGTAAAGAAAAAAAGAGCATATATAAAGAATGGAAGCAAGAACGAATCACCAAGGAGGAGGACAGATATGTAACACAAGCTTGAAGGAATAGTATAAGGAGAGCTAAAGCTCAGAATCAGCTGAGACTGGCCAGCAAGTGAGGAACAACAAAAAGGAGGTTTTCAGATACATTCAGAACTAGAGAATGACCAAGGAGACAGTGGGACCACTGTCAGTAAGGATGATAAAGTGCTAACAGATCACAACAAAAAGACAGAAGTGTTCAGTACCTATTTTATTTTAGGTTTCTCTCATGTATGCTTCTGTGCATCAGCAGAGACCCTGGCAAGAGATCTGGAGTGCAAATCAAGATCAATAAAGAAATAATCGGGAGATACCTTACTGATGTATTCTCTGAATAATTTGCCTTCATCTTTGGAAAACAAGTGAGGTACCAGATGACTGAAGAAGGGAAATGTCCCTCTTTTCAAAAAGGGGGGGGGAATCTGAGGAACTACAGACCTATCAGGCTGACCTTAATACCAGGAAACATATTAGATAGATTATAAAGAAACCTGTTCGCAAGTATCTAGATGACAATGCAGTGCTTAGTAGGAGCCAACATGGGATTCTCAAGAACAAGTCCTGCCAAATCATGTTTCAAAACAGAGGTTGGATGGCCACCTTTCTATAGGGGTTTAGTTGTAAATTTCTGCATGACTGGGGACTCTGCTATTCCCTTCCAGCTCTGTCATTTTATGAAGCCTCAGCACTTCTTTTCTGTTACAGCACTTTACTTTCCAAGCTGTTTTATCTCCACTAAATATTTCTGTTTTCAAGGAAGTCAGAGAGGTCTTCTTCCAGTGTGCCTTCTGGTGAAAATTATTGAAGTATATGACTTCCATTCATTGTGTTGTAGTTCCACATCCAGAACTTATTTTCATGGCATTTGGTGCCACACAAAAACCTACTCTTATTCTGAGCCACCATAATACCGCCCCTCTCACTGTTTAATCCACCTGGCCAGTTGCTGAAATGTTAGCAATGAACAGGCATGGTTCAACTCCCAGGCAGATTCCTCTAGCAAAACACCAAGGTCTGTGGATTTCCCTGTTTTCTGAAAAGGAAATGTATTACTGTGTTGGCAATCCCATCAAGCAGTATTTGAAACCGTTTTCTTGCAAGCTGACTTATATGATTCATAGAATTAACTAATAGTAAGCATTATTCCATTGTAAAGCACAATTGTTTCTCCTGTTTTTCTTCCACATTTCCTAAAAGTGTAGAAAGGCCAGTTCTTTGGAAATGGGGCAGGGGGAAGACACAGATACCCTTAGCACTACTCTTTCAGCTTTCTGTGTGTGCAGTAACCTTTAAGGGGTGGAACCCTATCTCTCCTCTTGCAAGTGGCACATAGCAGACTGTACAAACTCCACATCCCTCATGATGTGGAAAGTCCATTGTAATTCCAATTGCAACTTACTCTGGAAAGGTAATGAATTTGTAGCATTAGGGCTCCACATCTGGAAGCATACCTAGGCTAATGCTCTGGAAAAATGCTGTATCCTCTTTAGACATGGAAGGGAAGTATGCAGGACTATGCAGATCAGAGTAAGTAATATTGTATGAGTAATTAGCATTCTGAATGTTAATAAAAAAAATCTTTCAAAATCCTTGTAACCTTTTATGTTTAATCTTCATTTGAAAACAGCTCTCAAGTTATTCCTTTTTATGGCATTTCTAATATTCTCGGTCTTAGTGAAACGCTGCCCTTTAAGTGCAGTGTGCTTGTTCTATGTTCAGGGATTAAACAACAATGATAAAATAATTAATATACTAATCTTGATGATTCTCTGCACTCAAAAAGCCGCTCCATTTTAACCACTCCGATTCCACATTTAAAGTGACTATGCAGAGGATTAAGATTCTACTTTCATATTACTAATAGAGAAAAATAGAGCATTGATTTCCCCTACTATTATCCCCCCACATCATTCCTCCACTGAGAAGGATAATTAGATCAGATGGGAGATTCTAAGAACACTTCCCCCTACTTCCCTAATTTTTGCATTATGCCATCTCTTGCAGCTATTGGAATTCATACACAGTTGTCAGGATAGTGATGTTGCTTCCTTTCTTCCAATTGTCTTCAGGATATCTGCAGTTGTAGGAAGAAACAACACTGTGGGGGAAGAAAGGCGGGTATCTCAGGATTTCTTGACACATCATGCCAGCATATTTTTCATTAGTGCTACTGGCAGGAAGACTTGACTCAAAAACTCCAAAGGGATTAAAGAACAATCTTTTTGCTGTAAAAACAAATCAAATCCTGCAGCTTTTTAAAAAAGAGTAAGTTCTTTAAAGGCATGGATGGCAATTGCCAGACTGTTTTTTATCCAGCCTTGTGGGGGTGGAAGTGGGGGGTACCCACTGAATTTCAAGTGACAGCATTTTGAATTATGCTGGATAATGCAGAAAAAACCTATATGCAGCTGTAAGATTCGTAAATCAATGGGGATCATGTGTTGTAAAGGGGCTTAAATATATGATGCTTTCTCTCGGTCTTTTTCATGCATTCTGTGTAAGAAGACTAAATGCAACACCATAAACGTACTCTCTTTCCAGAATTTGGTGTTAATTGCCATCAAGTTGCCTTTGACTTATGGCTATTCTGTGATGGAGAGACTTCCAAGACATTCTGCTATTAAGAGTCCTGCTAAGGTCTTGCAAAGTCAGGAGCACGGCTTGCTTGGATGACTCTATCCACCTGTCATGCCTCACCAATGACACTACCTTCCCCTGGGATTGCGTGCTACTCTGAGGCAAGAGTTTATGCTGATGGTAGCAGCGCTGCTAGTAGGGTGTCCCGTGTCAGACAGGCTTTTGGTGAGGAACCTGACTAAATATGCCAAACAGCTACTGGGCAGCAGCAGTTGTGTGTGTGTATGTGTGGGGGTGACATTGATGGAGGATCTGTTAGAGACAATCACAGTGGCACCATAGCTAATACTTGTTACTACTGTGCAGAAGAAGGCAATGATAAGCCACTCCCCGAAGCCTTCTACACTGAGAACCCTGTGATGAGATAGTCCAAAATGAAACAAGAGATAGTGCCAGAAGATGAGACTCCCAGGTCACATGGCACCCAACGAGCTAATGGAGTATAGCAGAGGACAACTATGAGTAGTGCTATGGCTAATGACACAAGTGGACCTAAACTGAATAGACATTCAGCTGTTGAATGAAAAGAAATTCCAAAGCTGCACATAACATATTACAGCAATGAAGAATGTGAGAAGCATGAATCAGGGGAAGCTAGACATTTAAAACAATTTATGAAATATAGAAACATTGCAAGTGAGCAAGCCAAAGTGGGCATGGAATATTTTGAGTCAGATAATTACACAGTGTTTTACTCAGGAAATAAAAACCTAAGAAGAAATGGGGTGGCATTAATAGAGGAGAGAGATGTAGCAAAAGCAGTCAAAGGCCATTTCCACACTAGACTGTTAATAGTGCTATGATTCCACTTTCAACATCCTATGGAATCCTGGGGTTTGCAGTTTCAGGAGGGGCCAGTCTAGTGTGGAAATGGCCAAAGATTATAATGCGAAGTCTGAGTTAATCATGTCAATAAGATTTCAGGAGAAAAAAAATATCAGTAGAACCATAATCCAAGTTTTTGCTCTAACTACAGAGGCAGAAGAAGAAGAAGTTGACAGATTCTATGGTGGAGTCCAGGAAGAAATTGACCACACACCAAAATAGGACATGTTTAATAATCATAGATGATTGGAATGGAAAGCTAGGAAGCATAGCAGAACAAAAAGTAGTACAAGAATTTGACCTAGGATCAAGAAATGAAACAGGAGAGTACTATTAAAAGTTACAGAGACTGGGGAGGTTAAATGGGGAGACCAGAGTGGATAAGGAGGACAAAGGGGCCAGAGAGAAAGGAGAAAAGGACTGAATCCTCTGGAGGTGCAGGGTGTTGGTGCTGCTGGAGTTAAGAACAGGTGGTTAATTATTTTGAATGACACCATTGCTTGTGTCAATTTTATCCCACCCTTTCTCTAAGGCGTTGCTTCATTGTGGCATCATATCAGGTTGAATGAGCTTTCCCTGCCATGTTTTTAGGCAGATGGCTTTGCTTTGGTACTTGTGTGCTTTGCTATGTGGGTGAGGAGGATGGGATCTCTTGATGGTTAGGCAAGCTGGGAACACAGATGTGTTATTCTAACAACCTGTGATAAGAGAGTAAATAGGCACAGTTGTAAGATTGGACTGTTGGCAGGCTGAATGGGAAAATGGGAGGGAACAGAAAGCCTGGGAAATGTGTTGTTGTGTTGTGGGTAAACCATCAAATGGGATGCCAGTGCACATTAATTTTGAAATGAAATGGTTTATATAGCACTGCAAACCCAATATTCCTTTTGTCTTGGTAATGCCAAGCTATGCTGCTGTTTCTTTGATGTTCGTGAATAAAGCTCTTGAAGCTCAATTCCTTGAACTTGGAACTATCTTGTACATAACATATACTTGGAGTTTGTTTTACCCCACACAACCCTGTGATGATAGTCTGAGTTGATGTTTATGACTGAATAGGGATTTGAACTCTTCCTTATGAATGCTCAACATTCCAGCTTTCTCTCTAGAATGAGGGGGTCACAGCTGAATGTGTGAACATATAATTCCATAGGCTTTGGATGAGTAGGAACATTTTGTCTCTGATGCTAGATGTGGTGGTTCCTTCAGACATGCAAGTTACTTTTTACTGAGGTATACAGGTCCATGAACCAACTTCACAAATGGAAAGTAGAAACATCCTGTAACATTCAGCATTCAGTCACCTACCAAGGCCAGCAGGGTTGGGATTACTATAGAGATTCAAGTTACAACCCTAGAACCATTCACTCCATGGGTGTCTAAAACCAATAAGATTGGGATTTTCACCTTCTGGGCTATAGCTGTGGTTATTGTTGTACCCATGTACTCAGTTACAAGAACCATTTGCAGCAACCATCTCTCTCTCTCTCAGGTCTAGGTTTCACTTAAATTGCAAAGTGAGACACTTCGTTGCTCTGTTTGGCCTCATTAACTGCAAATAGGGCCACCATTTCAAATTTAAGTATTGTTTGGTTACTTGGAAAGGGAGGAAGATTCCCTTCAAAATGCAGAAGCTTGCTGTTAGATATACTGAACTGCGTGAGAACACATTTTAAGAGTACTTGCTGTTGCTACATGTTGTAAGCCCAAAACAACTGAGATAAGGTGCTCCTGAGGGATAATCACTTTTCATCTGAAACATGAGGGAGAAGCTAATGTTCTCTTCTGACCTCCCTAAATTACACCTTTGCCAATTCCCTTAGCACAGTTTTCCCATAATGCCTCTACTCCATTCTGTGCTCTCCTTATCTCCAAGCCATTCAGTTCACAGTCAGACTACAGAGAGGGGGGCTGGTCATTACTGTTCACTCAGATTCACTTGAGCAGCTTCATGTCTTTAAACACTTTATCTCTAGAAAGGATACAAAGACTTTTGCATTACAGTCCCCCTTTTTAAATGGCTTGCTAACTATTGGCCATGGAAAGGTGAACTTTCTACAAAAAGTCAAAAGAAAGTCTGCGGAAGTAGGACAGCTTCAGGTCCAAGGACACCATTTAAAAGAAAAGAAATAGATAACTGGGAGAATACCAGGAAGGAACGAGACCTAAGGAATTGTTGGCCACCTCTTGATCAGTCATGATGGTCTGAGACATTCAACATTCAACATTGAAACATTCAAACTGAATGTTTGCTTAACAGTCTTGATATCTGGAGGCTATTACTAATTATTAATCTAGGATCTCAACTTACAACAACCAGTAGTGGTTTGAGTGTGGGAACCTGGGAGACCAAGTTTGGATCCTCACTTGGCCATAGAAACCCACTGGGTGACCTTGGGCAAGTTACACTCTCTCTGTTTCAAAGGAAGCACAGGCAAACCCCTCTGAACAAATCTTGCCATAAGAACCCTGTGATAGGCTTGTCTTAAGACTTAGAAACAACTTGAGGGCACTCAACAACAACAATAAATCAGAATTTTAAAAGAAAATTTAAGTGCCTCCAAATTCACTTATGCACCACACAAAAAGGGGACCTGTAAGTTAACTTCACTTAACATGCCCTGGAAGGAGGAAAAATATTGTGTAATCTCACCTAATCTGTTAGCTTACACTTTGCACCCACACTCTTTGTTGTGGGAAGACAATACACAAGAAATATGGGGAGAGTGGCTACCTGCTCCCTATTTTTGCTGTGTGCTTTCTTTGGGTTGGAGAGAATGATGTATTAGAAGTGACAGGATGAGTTGAGGTAGGACACAAGGTTGATAGAGCTGGGTGGAAGACTGGAGGCATCAGGACATTAGGGCTATTTTTGCTGGTTGTTTTTTATTGCCTTTTAAAGGAGGAATTGCTTGGATCCAATGGGGCCAAAATGCAGCAGCTCAATTGCTGATGGGAATATGATCTAGATATTGGATTATGCCGGTCTTACAAACTGAACAAAACCTTGTTTTCAAGGCCAGCTGCCTAAAAAAATTATACTGCGTTTCTCTCTATCTACAATCCATGACAGTAATGTCCTTTCTAAATATGCATCAAGTTCGCCATAAGAAATATCCTACTACGTGTTGATATTCATTGCCCACACACCTCATTCTTTTATTTAAAATTCACATGCAAGGGATGAACTCTGCTAGAACGTAGTTAAAAATCAGATATGCTCTGGCAAAAGTGATATAGCTTTAAAAAACAAACTGCAATTTGAACAGCATGTTGTATCTGCTTATTTGAAGATGGTGATATTTTGTATTGTTTTAGGGAATTCATGCCAGGCTTGCTTTGGAGGCATATATAGTAAAGGCATCAAATTAGCATATTTTAAGTATTAACATGATACAAAATTTATTTTTGTGTCATCTTGAGATAATAATATGTTTTCCATGGGATGACTTTTTTTGTGCAGAAAAATTCGTGAATGATGAGAGGTGTGCATATCTATATCTAGTTTTATATATATACACGAATAACACTACATTTAGCATCACTTTCAGCTTGTGACCATCTGGCTATCACTTGAGGTGGAAGAACGTTAATTGTTCACACATTAGTGTATCATAAGCAAACATAAGAAGTGGATTTATTTCAGGGAGTGAGAGAGTCACAGTGATGACCTGGTTACAATGCTGGACTTTAGCTGAGGAAGTATATATCTGAATCCCCATTCTAAGCCATTAATCTTCCCTCAAACTCAGCCGCCTCAAAGCAGGTGCATGAATCTGCATGTGTGCTGTATTCCGTGGAAGAAAGACAGCATGAGAGACCCTCCAGAAGATCCCATTCCTCAGGCATATATAGGGAGAAGCTCTCCTTTGGGAATAAGGTCTTTGAGGCCCCTCCCTAAACTGCAAACACCAGGATTCCACATTCCATATTCTACTTTCAACATTCCACAGGATGTTGAAAGTGGAATAATATAACAGTCTACTGCAGAAATGGCCTAAGAATCCAGATGTATTTGTTGATTATTTTGGCAAATGGGCAGCAGACTTGGGCCACATGGCTGCATTATCTATTGGGATCAGTGTGTTGTAATATCATGGCCCATTAGACCCTTGTTATGCTTAGTGGTCTGAGAGTGTCTATCATAAGCAGAGCTTGGAAAAAGTGGTTTTGTGCATTATACAAGGTTTTGTGGGGCTACAGCTCTCAGAATCTCCCAGCCACTTGCCCAGTTATATGGGAGATCCATGCAGACTTACCTCCTGATGTCTTTTTTAAAACTTAACAGCAGCTAGGGAGATTTGGAGAAAGATGCCTCTCCCCTACCTGTCACAGCTGTCCAGCTGCTGTCGTTCTATAATTTATCCCAATGTGTGGGGGTACGGGAACATGCATTAGGGTGAATAAGTGGTTTAGGTAAAAAAGATGGCAGTATCTCTGCCCTAAGCTCAGAGTCCCATGATTCTTTCTAACATGGGAGTATGAGTTTACATGTGTGTATATGTCAAATGTAGATATAGGTCACAGATCTCCCACAGTTTGTATTTTGGCTTTGTCTAATAGTATTTTTGCCTTGTATAATGCAAAAACTCACAAGAATATCAAAATCTTTGGGGTACTTGCATGTAACCTGATTGAGTAATTCTATAGGTCACGGAACTCTTACTCCTCAAGAAAATAAAATGTGGTATATATCAAGTACGTATTGTATCGTAATTACTAAATATTAATGTTTTGGTTACATTTCAACACCTGCAGCTTGATGTGGACAAGCTTTTAGAAAGGTTGAGAACTGACAGTTGATTCTTGCATTTTGGTCCTTACAGCATATTGTATCACTAATGAGCACAGAATCTGAAGGAAAACCAAGACCTCTTGGCTTTTGAAAGACAACCAGACATTATTTGATATAAATTTTCATGGACTCCAGCTAACATCATTGGACAATGGGGTTATGAACAGTTATGCTAAATAAAATAAAATATGCTTGTCTTTCAGGTGACATAAGCGTCTTTTAGAATCTTCTAAGAGAACCTGGAGGAACTCTTTTGAGAATCCTTTGTTTTAGTGAATTAAAGATCTGCTTCAGGCTCTCGAAGGTTTTTAACAAGCATTGTGATAACATGGCAGTCTGACTGTCATATGAGAAAAATTGAGGTGGCATCAGCTCTGATCCTGCAAGAAAATTGCCCTTGGGATACCTAACTCTCCAACTACAATAGATTGAGATCTGGGTCCCAGTAATGTATTGGAAGTGTCTCTTGATGAAGTTTGGGATCCTCATGCAACTAGGGCCATTGATTCTTTTGCATAGTTAGTTGCATGTATCCAAACCTGAATCAGGACCAGTGTGTGTATAAAACATTCAGTTCAAAGCTGTATTGGAATTCTTTTGCTGTTTAGGAAAAGGCTTATCTATTAAGCATGGTTTATCTGTCTCAGTGTATGGTGAATTATACAACAAAGAGTTCTGAACAGCCGTTAGCAGCTCTTGTTCTGTTTCAAGCATATTGTGAAACATGCATTTCAAAGGAAAGGTAGAGGAGGATAAAAACACCCTTCATAAACAGGAGCAAAGAAGCTGCTAATTCAGGGGAAGTATAACAATGTGATTCCTAAAGGCCTCCAAATCATCATATTGTTAAGAAGAATCTGCCTAATATATGTCAACTTTATTGAAATACAAAATCAATGATGTTGTATCAGAGATGAGCCAACCTGAGGGTTGCAGTTTAATCACAAGCTCCTGAGGTCCTTAGTTCCCCTCCCACCTCCCTCCAAATAAGAAGATAGCTTACAGAAATTCGGAAACATTTGGTATAGAGTTTTGCTTTGTTTCTCTGTACATCAGTCCTTCTTCTTCTTCTTCTTCTTCTTCTTCTTCTTCTCCTTCTCCTTCTCCTTCTCTTTCTCCTTCTTCTTCTTTACTGTTGTTGTTGTTGTTGTTGTTGTTGTTACTATTCTTTCTTACCTACCTTTCCCCATGGATTGAGTCAGGGTATAACACTAGATTAACATATAACAGTTAAAACCAGAACATCAACTAAAACAGTAGTTAAAATGCATATCATCTTAAAAGAAAGAAAAAAAGTATTACAAATACCTAAAAGCAGACAATAGATATTTAAAATTCATTTTTATATTCACAATTTGAAATCATCAGGATAGGCCTGCCAGAAGAGACTATATTTTAATGCAATTTTAAATTTGTACAGTGTATTCAGCTGTCGAATTTCTTCTGGCAGGTCATTCAACCCCAATGTAGTGGAATATAAATGGATCAATGATCCATGTGCATGGCTGATCATCCATTGTGTAACTGTAGTGTGCAACTGCAGTGTTCAATGTCGATGCATAAAGGGAATGTGTATTCACTGGCTATCTTGTGAACTTTAATGCAGTATTGCATGCACAGCAGCCCCACATATCCGCCTCTGCTTATGCTGTTGTTAGATGGATACAGCTGTTGGACATACTGCAAAGAAAAATCATTCTGTCACTAACAGGATGCTTGTTCATGTTTGCTAACATTTTATAAGATGAAGTAACAGGGCACAGAACATCTATTTCATATAATAGGGTTCATTACATTTAATTTATGTTAAATACTGGAGGGGAGGTAGGAAACTGAAAACTTATACAAGAGTGAGGTCATCAGGATAATTAAAGGAGTCACATTCAGACAGATGAAGATGAGCTACCCAAGCTGTGGATTGTTGGCCGCAAAACAGGTTAAGCACATTGGGCACTGATGAAGATAATAAGGAAGGAAACTTGAAAAATGTCCTGGAATCTTATGCAGGCTTATTGAGCACTAAGCCCTTCTCAGCATCAAAGGGTATATCTATTCATGGGTACACATCTACACACAAATTACTTCTATGTGCTTTGTTTTCCATTCTTCTGTGTGTTTGTGGTCCCCTCTCCCTGAACAAGATAATGATAAATTCCCTTTTAAAAAACCAGTGAGATCCAAGGTTTTAAAAACCTGGTGGTTTAAGTGTGACTCTGGTTCCGCAAATGTATGACATTGGAAAATGAAACTGATGCATTAACAGATGCAGTGATGTGCAATTATCACAAACTTTACTTTTTTACAACAGGAGAGAGCTCGGAACAACAAAATTGCTTCACTTTGTCCTGTAAAACATCTGCACCTTACTGCGTCAGCTTGTTGCTTTATGTGTAAAAGGACTTCATTGGCCTTCAGGGATGTAGTGAAACCTGTCATTTAGCAGCATTCTGCCATCACATTGTAATGGCCTTCATCCTTTGTTGGGTGGAATTACCAGTGTGACCTATCCATAAACACTGCTGTTACCTCACCTAACCCACCTATATACTATGTCCTGAGGATCATAATTATTTTATATCAAACATAGCAAGCCCTAGAGATCTACTGGAAGGACACATAGGCAATAGAACTATGGACTGATCAAAGGAGTAACTCTGTTTTCTGTCACACATCCTAGGTGAATCTCGAAATGGTTCTCGCATTCCATTGGAATGGATTATCAGCAAGAATAACACCAACAGGAGGCAATAGGTCTCTGGGAATAAATAAATAGTGCAAACAGCCTGGAAAGTGACACCTTGGAGGCAAGCCTCCCTGGATAAGATAACCACCTTGCAGGGAGCTACAAGGATGTCTGGCTGTATTTTCTTTGAACTACAAAGCTGAGATCCATCTTCATAAAAATGCAGCCACCTGGTCCCCAGGACATTTTTTTTAGCTCTGTTCACCACTATAACTAGGACCTCTTTTTCTCCTCCATTTCAGAGGAGGAATTCTCCCAGACTCGCAACAATGCCTCTGCCAGTGGAATGCTGCCCTCAGCCCTAACCCCCTGAGGCTGAGTCAGGCTTTTCATTTGTCTTTTCCCAGCTGGATTGGTACAGTATTACCCCCAAACCCTCACCTCTGTCTCTCTATTTCTCTTAATTTGCACCTCTTTCTAAATTTCTATAGTCTTGTATGCTTCTGGGAGTGAGTGCAGCTGAGTGATTGTATGGATTTTAACATCTATTTCAAAAAAGACTTAAATTTGAACAGTTAGCCTGATTCTCTGTGATCCAACTCTGTAAAAGCTGGGCTAAAAGATACTTAATTACCCTGCCCTCTTTGCATTGCTACAGTAGTGTTCATAGCTAATCTTCCCCACAAATGATAATTTTGACAAGCTTTGGGAATTCCCCTAAGGGACCCCAGCAAGCAGGGTAACACTGCCTTCACTCTTGATTGACTTCATTGGTCTTTTCCTCATTTACAGGATCAAGTAAACAAACTGAATTAACTCTGTAGCTATGTAACTGTAGTGGTGTGGAACCATGCCAACCATCTACATGAGTGTTTCTTAACCCTCTGATATGGAGGACTTGCAGGGTTTTTTCCTCCCCAGACTGCCAGGGACCAAAATCATATTTATGGCCAACCATTTCTTCCTTTGTGGTGCAAACTTGCTGAAGACCAGCATCCAATAGCTCATTGCCTGACAGCAGTCTATGGATCACCACTCTGAGTAGGACCAGTGATGTATTTAAGTCTCTTACTCCAAGTCTCAAGTCAAGTCTCAACTCTCTAGCTTCAAGTCTCGCTTCAAGTCTCAAGTCTGGGAGCCAACTTTATTCCTCAACCTACATTCCAGAATCTTTGGACAGAGTCAAATAAAGTCAGTTTTAACACATTAAGCAGAGTAGGCCCTCCACATTTGCAATTTTGCCACCTGCAGCTTCAGAAGTGGGGAATAGGATCCTTCTTACTTCCCATTTCTGAAGCTGAAGTGAGGAATAGGATCTTCCTTACTGCCCATTATTGAAGCTTCAAAAGCTTTAGAAAGAAGGTTCTCTCCTCCTCAAGTCTGTTGCCTAACACATTTGCTGTTCCCCTCTGAGAAATGCACCCTGCATTCTGGGAGTGAATCTTGTCTTCTGCTCTTAGACTTTTAGAAGGCTTCTCCAACATGGAGCAGGGACAGGCTGCTGAGCAGACCTCAACCCCACCTCAAACCTGTTGCCTAACCTATCTGCTGTTCCCCTCTGAGAAATGTGCCCACATTTTGGGCTGGAGGCAGATCATCATGTGACCAGTAGGGAAAAAGAGATAGAATCATTGTTCAAAGTTGTAAGGCTTCTGAATTAATGTGTTATGTTACTGAACCAAGGGCAGCAAGTCAGTCACTAAAAAAATAAACAAGTCTCGAGTCAAGTCAGTGCACCATTTATTCCCGAGTTGAGTCCGAGTCGAGTCACTGAAACAACTTAAGTCTGACTTGAGTACGAGTTAGTTGACTCGAGTCTACATCACTGGGTAAGACTGTGCTACATGAGTCCTGAATGGTTAGAATCCCCTATGTGATTAATTCAGAAGGAGAAGCTAATTAATTATACACCAGAAGGAGGAAATAGGAGAAACAGTGGAAACAAGTAGAATTAACAAAGAGAAATTTCCTCATACTTACATGGAGAAATATCCCTACTCCCAAAGAAATTGTGAAAATCAAAATGGAAGAGCAGCAAACTTGCTTTTATTTAATCCTTAGTTGAATACAGTGTCACAAAGAAACAATTATGAATCTTGAGTTAGGACCAGACTAGATTTGACATTAAATGTGTATTCTCAAGTTCCATAACCCTTTTTATAACTAGAACTAATCCTCATAGGCAGCGTTTGGTAGCAGGGGACTGGCCCAGAGAATTAACCCATTCCTTTTCCATGAATATCTCCCATAAAAATTGGTATTAGCTGCAAGAGGAATACCTATGCTGCCCCAACTGAGGTTTGTCTGCTGCAGCTAATAGCATTGTTGGGGAATAGTTTAGCTATCCTTTCTATATAGAAACTATGGGGTATCAGAGTAGCATTTATAGTGGTATAAACAGATATAGCACCTGAAATGATGTGCTTAGCGTCTAGTTTGGTCTTTTGGGGTTATTTCTCTGCAAGGTAACTCACACCAACACCAAATCCAGGGCAGGATTTATATCATGACTGGAAATGATGGAATGGTTTCCAGAGGTAATAAATATTTGCCCCCATCTAGCTAAAGCAACCTTGACATGTAAATGGTTCTCTATATTGATCACTTCCTAGATCAGGAACTAAGGCCATAAAGCAAACTTGTTCTAGATGTGGATTTGAATGGATTGCCAAATGATCTATATGCACTGCAGTACACTGCACTGGACAGGATGAGATGCGGATTGAGCTAACCACATATTATCCCTCACTTGTGCAGCACTAAAACTAGACTGGGCCATTCATTGCATTGTACAGTGATGCATTTTCTATCACACTGACCGTGAATGCAGTAACCATTCCACAGAATAATAAACGGATGCAATCCATGCTTATGGAAGAAGCCCTTTGATGCCCTCCTTTCCCTTTGATTAATCCCTTTGTTTAATCCCTGGTTTGTTCATAAATTTGTCATTTAAGAAGATGGCCACTGTAGAAATACATGGAAGAAAATCCCAAGCTATTGGAGCTCCAACTAGGACCTTTAATTCTGGGTATAAGATTGCACACACTGGGAAAACATACTGGAGCAGTTGTATCATAACTCCTAGTAATCTACCTCAACTGTGATGTACCTTGTGTAGGATCCAGTATCTCCTATATATCAGAAGAACGTCTGTCCAATTGGATGCTTGGCATGCATCAAATTTCCTTCTGGTAACAGCTAGCAGTGCTCCATGGGATGGTTCTCCAGAGAACCTCCTACTGGGGTGTACTTTACAGATGCAGATTGCAGGAGAGCTGAAAATGGGCACAGAGTACCTGTGTATTTGGGGCTTTGTCTTAAGCATAGGAAAACCTGGTTTTTCACTCCTTGTCATTTTTGCTCCTCTTGTTACCCTAAGAGGTGGGGGACATTAAGGTCCATCTGCAATGTCAGTATCTCCTTAGAATCTGGGAAAATATAACTAAAGGAGGCCTGCGAGACGAGGGTAATGGATGGATCTTTTCACCTATGTATATCAGTTTTAACTGTAGAGACTCCAGTTAAAAGTAAACAAAGTATTTTATTTGAATGGACAAACATGCAAGAAATCAAGCACTCTTAAGAACCATACAAGGCTAGTGGAAAGTGAGGCAGGAAAGATTGGATAGAGAGAGCGATTCGGTGGAAAGGATGATAGTTACCAGTATTAAAGAAGGGATTGCAGCGGAGGGACTCAGACAGCATCTGAGGGTAGCACAGAGGAACAGCAGTCAGGGGTGCCATGTACTTCATACTGCGGCCAACATACTATAATGGCTGGGTGTCAAAGCTAGGATTTTTATACCCTATTTTACACGCTGAAGGGATGTGATGACAAAGCCATAATGGCTTTGCCATGGGACTGACAAAGAGGTCGAGAATGGGCTGATAGCTTAAATCTAGAGTGACAAAACATTGATGGGACCCATGACATCTCTTAATGTTCAGTCAGCTAAGGTGTATAGGGAAGATCTCCATAGGATAAGATCAAGGGATGGTCTCTGATTGCTCACCAATCTGGACAGTTTATCTTTCATCGTATTCGGAAATACAAAGAGCTTGGAGTTGTAAAGGGATTAGCACAAACCCATCAGTGTTGGGTTTTCCCACCTAATCTTCTCTGAACTTATGACCCTGAACATGTCTCATGTCAGCTTGACACCAAAACATATTATCCAGTCAGCTTGACTTTAGTCATGTTCTCCAGTAATTAATATGTCCAATTTATGAAAATTGCATATCTCATAGGAGAGGCGGTGGCATATGGTAACACTGTATTTATGGCACCTCCCTGCTAAGACTCATGTGCTTATATAGATTCTATATGAGTGTGCTCCTTAAACTGTAACAACATGCAAGGCTGCAAGACACTTTGTAGGCAGAATACAGTGGGTTTCTCTAGAAGTCTCTGTACTGACACATCTGGCAACAACTTTAGATGTTGTAAAAAATAGTAACTCTGTGTTCCGCCTGGATAAGGGGAAGAAGAAGGCACTGGGGAGCATGTGAATAGAGGACAGGAGCTGGGAGCTCCTGGTTAGACTAGCCCTCCCTTCTTTGCCCAAGGGCTATGGTGGAGAAAAAACCTTAACATCTATTCCTATTGAAGAAGAAGCCTGTAAGCTTTGGAAGCTTGTGGAATGAATTTTGCAGTTTGTGGTTGGCCTAGTCTCATCATGATATGTATTTTGGATTTTGTTATGTTTTGCTTCATAGCCAACATGGCTACCCCTGGATGGATGGATGATTGATAGGTAAACAGACAGACAGACACTGGATTTTGAAGATACTGAATTCAGCTGCTATAGGGGAATCCTAAACTAATGAGACTATATGAACTGAGACTTATGTTCTGAGATTTTCATATCCAACAAAGATAAAATAATTTGAGCTTGGCTATATTTAGCATTTTTTCTCTTTTACAACATCTAAACTTGTTGTTTCTGGTTTAAACTTTCTGGTTAAATTGGAATTTTTCCTGGTTTGGGACAAAACCAAAAACCAATGATTGAAAGAAAATCTTCCATTGGTCTTCAAGTCAGGCTGAAGGGAAAAATTGATTTCCTCCTCTTCCTCCTCTTAGAGAAGACCCCAAAATGCATTCCTCTAATGATGGTCATCACCTGCAATTTGAGTCTTACCCTCTCCAGCAGACTCTAGGCCTTGCAATGACAACCTGGAACTTAGAATCCTCTCAGCCTTGTGAGGATGCTTGAGCAAGCCTGTCCAAATTCTGAAGCAATGTGCCAATTTAACTAGTTATTTGTCAGGGCTCTGTCTTAATATTTGCTACTCTTCAATGCAAACATTGGCTGGAATCTGGCACTGGGAGATGTACCTGTGGCATATCTCCCAATGGTGCCCTTCATCACACAATGATATGTCATTGGAGGGGGGAAATCAGCAGAAATGCCTCCAGCAATTTCCCTGGAGCTGGATTCTCTGCAACATGCATCTGCTGGGATGGCTGGTTGTCCTTGAGAGTTCTCTGCACATGAAATCCTTGTTGGATGTGTCTCTGCTGGTTCTTCCACTCTCCAAAGACATGGAAATGGCCATGTTGCGGGGGTTGTATTGCTTAAAAGGTGGAGTTTGGAAGGGGTCTTGGTTGCTGCATGGTCATTTATAAAATATATTAATACAATTTTCAATTATAAGCAGAAACTAACTGATATTCTACATTGTAGATTTTAATGTTTTTAGTGCATGTATGTTTAACCACAGGGATGTTTAAATAACACTATGAAGATGTAACAATGCAGTTATCAGAAAGAAAAGGCAATTAGGAGTCATTAAAGTTGTGTGTTCATTGTTGTGTGGCCAAAGAATGGGAAAAATGTGTCATTTATCTTTAATGAAAACTAGAAGTGCAGCTGCAATTCATCTGTTCAGAAGTACAAACAAATGGCCTGATGCTATATTCAGTTAGACTGATGAAGACAAAAGCTACTTTCCTGAAGTTTAATGGGATTATTTCCTTCAGACATTAGCACTGCTTGAAGCAACATCCAACCCATAATAATATCAATTCAAATTTCCTAGTCTTTTGTAATTGGCCTTACTGGGCAATTAATTATATTGGCGCTGAAACACAAGAATAGCTACCCAAGTCAGGTAGAGCAGTGAACCCAATCTGTAGGAAGGGCAACCCAGAAGTGAAAGTAAATGCAAACTATAAGCTGTTACTGGGTAAGCCATCCAAGGCAGCAAATGCAAGGAGATCCAAAACCAGAAACAGGAGCAGGGACTGTGATCAGTAACCAAGAAACAGTTGGGAGGAACTAGAAAGCCTCAGAGAAAGCAGCAGCTTAAGTCCACGTGCTTGCGGCTCAACCAAAGATGTGCACCTCATCTTGAAACACTACTTCAGAAAAAAGCAGTGGAAGCTTGAGCCATGGTAGGATTAGGAAAGTGCTACTGTGCCATTCTTCGTCCACTTTGCAGCTTTATCAGCACTAGCATGTAAACTAGGGCACAACTGAAACTCTAATTCTGCTGTCATTGTAATCTATACAGCTTCTCAGTCTAAGGCCCTTTTCACATGCGGGAGGGGAAACGGGCAGCTCCACGCGGAAACGGAGCTTACCTTTATTCCGTCGCTGCGTGGAGCTGCCCATTTCGCCGCTCCATACTTGGCAGCATCTGCGGCGTCCGCTGGGTCCGGCAGCACCCAAAATGGCTGACGGAGGCTCTCCCCCAGTAGGAGAAGCTCACCAGCCAGAAATCCCGCCCCCCGCGCAATCTGCAGGCACGCTCTTGCACACGCCTGCAGATCTATACTGGCGCTGAGACGGGGCTGGACGGGGCTGCACACCCCGCGCCTTTTAAAACCCAAAAAGCAAGTGGTTTTACAAAAGCTTGGGCGGTGCCTCTTCCGGTCGCCCCTACGTGGATTGGGGTGTGGATTTACTCTAAAGTAATTCACCCCAATCCACGTTACGGTGTAGACGACCTCTGCGGAGGTTGCTCTACACAGTTTTTTAAGCCCCATGTGAAAAGGGCCTAAATCAAATGTGAGAATGCTAGGGGAGACACAGTGATCCTCTTTTAAGTAAAGACCTGCTGGATCTGCCTAGAATCCTCAGACCACTTAACTGGAACTTCTTCCAGTAATGACAGCAGCTATTGAGAATAAATGGGGCCAAGGCAACACAGCAGAGGAAAGGTCCATAATCTGGAACTAAACTCTGCAAGACAATTCCCATATTCACTGATTTGGACAAATGTAATCAGATAGACTATCGTCCACCAAAAAGAGAGTGTATGCTTTGAGCACACATGTAAAGGATGCCTCACCATTTTAGTATTGTATCACTTATATGGAGCCATGGTGTGTCATGAAGAAATGTGGGTAACTTTGGGACACACAGGGATCTAACTGTTCCAACATTTAAAATGTTTGCACCATTTAACCAAAGTCAAAATCTTGGTATTATAGTGAGGAATACCCTTGAATTTATATTTATCTGAACTTAAATAGCTAGCTTTTAAAAACCTTTTCATATACCCTGTCATGAAAACTGGATTCCCGCTGCTCAGAAACGGATGGATGTAGTTTATTTTGACATACATAGATAGGCCTCCTGTTAATGGCATACACACAAATGTAAATTTCCCTTGCATCTGTGTATGTCCTTTTTGGGGGACCTGCAAAGATAGTATATGTCCGTTTTGGGCCACAGCACTCAACATCCTCCCGCAAACTGATTGTACAGACTCTAAGGCCTCCCTGCATGGCCATTTGATACCTTCTGGGGAGCTGGCAGGATTGGAGAAATGTCTGTGCACTTCAGAAGCTGTATGGTAAGTCTGGGAGCATAATGTTCAGCCCAGTCTATGTTCATATGCAGCACTACTAAACCTATACTGAGCAACACTGGATCGCAGCTACATTTTATTTTTATCCTCCACCTTTTGAACAAAGGATCTTCACTGTACTAATAATCCCACTGAGGCACACATGAGCACCCCATAGTAGTCTTACCAATGGATAGGCCTCTGCAATCCTAGGATAATTATTACTTGGATTTGAATGGGGGTTTTTTGACACAGAGTTGGCAGAAGCAAGCTCTCTCTTGGACTTCTGTATGGGCTAGGCTGGTCTTCCCATTACCATTATATCTTTCCTAACATGCAGAAGATACATCATCCTGGTGGCTGACAGCAGAGGTCAGAGGGCACTTTTTAAAAGCTCTGCAGACTTAAAAGGTAACTCAAGGTCAAAGTGGATGTTAAATGAAATGCACACTTCCTACTATTATGACAATGGATTTCAGAGCTGGGTGTTTACCACTTAGTGTCCAACCACAAAACAAAGCAGTTATTTTTGAAGGATACAAAACTGAGAAAAGCACGCCTTAGTAAAAAGCACATGTTGGGACAAAGGAACATCTGGCACTACTTAAGGAGGCACTGCTTCTAAATGTGGGGTTCTGTTCCAAGAACCCTCACATAAAACAAAAAAAAGTGTCATGTCCCATTGTAGTCAATGAATGCAACATGTGCACACCCTAACAGGCATGCACTTATTGCATCCATTAACGATAATGGGAATGTCCCTTCCTGTGACTTCACACTCCCATGTATGGAAGCTGCACCAGAAGAGGGCGCACTGTATCTTTAAGTTTACGGAACTGTCTAGCCACAGTTGAACAGAACCATCTTTTCCAATGGCAGGCAGTCACACCACCCTGTTAATATATGGCTCAAGCTCTATATGATTTGGCATCAGGTAGACTCTAATCGCACGCAACGGCTTATGAAGCGTGTCATTCAAGGGGTGCTTGGAAGAATGTGGTGGTGCTGATGCACATCTAGATGTCAATCAGTATTACAGTCATGTATGCATACCTAATCCTATTTCCACAGGTGGATTTTTCCTGTGTGATTGAAACCTTTATTTGTTGGAAACTGTATCCCAGGAATAACACCTGTTCCTTTTTTAATAGCAGATACTCATTTTTTAAAAATGAAGACAACTGTAGTATTTTGAATTTGAAATAATTCACTTCCCATTAATACAAAACACAATTAATATTAGCTTTATAAGATTTTATTGGTCTAACATGCTTGACAGAAAAATACAACAACAATCCAGTTATGCCAAAATGATTCAGTGTACTCTTAAACTTTTGCAATCTTAAAAGTTTCATAATGTTTCCTTTAAAAGGTAATAGTTGTTTTCATATCATTCCCACATAAAAATACACACTATTTTGAAGGAAGTACCTCAGGAAAAAATATTCTTCAGAAAGTATCTTTTCATTGACACAGAAATGTTTCTTGAGGGAAAAATGGGGGGGGGGCTTAAATAATATGATTCACTTCCTTTTAAAGGCATTTCTGAAGTGCCATGAGAAAATGTAAACATTTTAGGTTCCTTTATTTGTTTGAGGAAATCAGTTTTTTCTTCTTTTCTCTGGATTTGTCACTTAAGCAAAACCAGCTTTTAAAGATAGCCAGGTTATGACTGGTTCAAAATGTTACATTCCTCTACATTTTTGAGTAGGGAAACACACACTAATGCTCAGAAGATTAGTGTGAATTAGGTTTGGACATGTTGGGAATTGGAAGCCATTTCTGTAAGAGCAAATTCTTTTTTCTTACAGCTGGGACCAAAAATAACTGCTATCTCCCGTTATATACAACTTGGGTTAATTTAGCTTTCCTGCATAAATGTTATATACCTGCTTACCTTATCATGTTGTTGATCTACAACAATGGATAATTTTACAACATATGATTCTTTTTTCTGGAATGCCAACTAATAACTTCTATTATGGAAATTAGTTTAGTACTATGAAACAAGTTTATTTAGCATTATGTGCAACTCTCAGATTTGACTGTGAGCCCAACATTCCTGAAATTGTATGTGGTAGAAACCACAGGCCCCTTCTATAATTAAAATCCATACCTATGTTGCCTGCTGGCTGCTCATACGGACTGCTCCAATGTTCTGAAGTGCAGGTGTTAAGCAGGTGCATGCACATAATTTGCCAGCTTTGTAGCACATGGACTCTGTTTTCCACGTGCAATGATTATTCCATAGATCTAGAGATCTTTCTCAGTAACTAATCTAAAACATCCATACAGTACCCTTTATGGAAATAACATCTGTTTTCAGTTCTTTCTTCATTATCATGTTCAAGTGAATTTCAGTGCTTGATTTATCAAAGGACCATATCTGACATAATAAAAAGGTGACTCTCCCCAACAAAAAATGATAACAAAAAGCAACAGCAGAGCTGACATAAAACTGTTATGTTCAATCAGTTATGAGTAGGTGCAGATTCCATACTATTGTAGTTTCACTGCCAAAGAATAATAAAAATGAAGAAACTGGAATGAAGACATGACTGGTGCATGAACCCTCTATCACAAAAACTGCATTACTCATAAAGTTACAAAATGAAATTTTACAACAGGAACCTTTTTTGGTTAAATACAACTGTTAGTCCAAATCAGAATACATCCATTGTATCAAATGCTAAATGTTAAACCAGCACCTATATAAAGTCCACTGATATGTTTAATCCTTTCTAGTTGGAACTTGCAACTGGAATTTAGGTGGGGGGTGATATTTCCTGAGTTTACATCTCAATTACCTCTTTTTCTGATTTTTCAACAGTTTACAGCATTTTAGAAATCAGATGAGTATCCTTTTTAGGTCTGAAAAGAAGGTATAGTAAGAATTCTGCTTCCTTTCATCTCTTAAATATTTAAGGTACTGCACCATACCTGCCATATTATTTCGAAGAATGTGGCACAACCACATCTGCCCAAATGATTCACCTGTGAAGTCATTTTTAAAGTAAGCAGATGCTATTATTTAGCATTACACAAATAAAACTATAAACATTCATAAAGAATCATTTTGCTGAAGAGTCACATCTTTTTAGTAAGTTCAGTACAACATACAGAATAGACAAAATGCACCAATGTATCTCTATATAATGTGGAAAGCAGATTCCTTTTCGTATTGAAAAGTTACTTCAAAGCAATGAAATGCTAGATCCAGTGAAGTACTTCCAGAAGACTGTGATACCAAATGTTTATGCTATTCATCTATTCTTGCCTCTCCGCTTTGTCCATAAAGAAAGAAGAAAAATATTTTCAAAATTTAATACAGGTTCAGTAATCGTGGGTAAGCAGCAGACCACTGCTAATGTTGTGAGAAGGTTGTGGGCTTCGCATTTATGTCCTTGAATAATCATGTGTTCCTTGGAGTTGGTAAATCAATAACTATAGGCGGGTTGAGTGGCTGGTAATTCACTGTACAAACAGAAGCATTCACATAGGTAGTAGTTCCATCAGCCATGACTCCATAGCCTAAAAATAAATAAATAAATCACCTCAATTATGCACAAACTTCTCTGCATTTTGTTTCAAATTAACTTGCACTGGAGGAGATTAGGGAAGCTGGAAAGTCAAAAGTGATAAAAGAGGAAAGCAACACTTAAAGACACTGTGTAGGGCAATCATATTGGCTCCAAATTTAAGAAGGAAAAGAGGTTCAGTGACACTGATTCTCCTGAGATTCTGTCATGTCTCAGGATCCTAAAAAAGGAGGGTGTGGATGTGTACAGGCCAATACATATGGCCCTGCTGCCCACAGTGACATTATCCCATTACACAACCCTTGGCAGGACATGGAAGAATAATCAAATTCTACAAATTCCATTTACAGTCCCATGAAAGATATGTTTCTGGCTGTGTTGCCTTGAGTGTAAGTAAACAATAGTTTTAAAAAACCATGATTTTGGCCCAGGAAGATCATGTTTAGTCATGTCAAAATGTCCCCAAATTCTTGTTTTGTTTTGTTTTTTAACTTCGCATGGTTTAAGTATGTTTCTGCAGAAATTCGAGCCTCTTGCCTTGAAAACAGCCTTCTCTGGAACCAATAATCAGTAATTAGATTCAACTGTGATTTTTCTGAATAAATACAAACAATGTTATCAACCAGGAGTGGATTCTGGGTAGGTTTAAACTACATACAGATCTTTGAAGTTACAAATTAATTTTAACTTAGGGTGGGCCATTTCCCTGGATGGGGGCACTTTTTCTAAGATGCTGCATGATGCATATCTTAGTCATGACTGATCTTGCTTGCTGCATGATGCATATCTTAGTCATGATTGATCTTAGGGACTGTTTTTAGAAAAGAAAAACAGTGCATCTCATAATATTCAATAATATAGTGATCAGAAAAATGTGTCTAGACAAATTACTTGCTAGTTTATTTTTTTATTTATTTGATTTATATCCTGCCTTTCATACAAAGTTGAGTCTTCAGACCATGGGGATGGACCTATTTTTCTCACAAACGTTAAGCAGAACCATTTGTTCAAATCAGGACTAGCCTCTCTCTGTGTGTATATGTTTGTGTTAAAAAAGAGAGAGTGCAAGAGAAGGAGACAAGCAACCCTCAAGAATTTGCAACTATGTCTTTGCTGAAGAAAGAAGATTTGTCAACACCACTAGAACAATGGGGTTCTGTCACCATTTGCAATGGAACAGCAAAAAATACAATCTCAAGAAGGATATTTTTAATAAGGAAAATAGTTTGAGAGGAGAATGAATGGTCCATTATTTATTCCTCCAAGAGAACTTACTTGGAAATTTTTCCACCCCAAGTTTATATCTTGCTTGCAATTCCTTTTTGTTTTCTTGAATTTATTGTGAGTTGCAATTAAAAAAATATCTTGCCTCCATTTATTATGTTCTTTGTTTTGTAAGCAATATTGTTAATACTCTGCTCTGTTTCTAGTATATATGTTGCCAAAACACCATAATCTTCACTAGTTCAGCTCTGAGTAGCATTTGTGCTACTTCTATAGTGGTACTAAAATGATGCAAACATCCGTTTCTATAAACAGAATTTCTGACAAGTGACATTTAAGGGCCACGATCTAAGCAGCTACTGAGGCACATCAAGGCTATGCATATGCCTGGTGTCATTTGTGAGGTGTTTGTATGGTTTATATGGTCACTCCACAACACTGTATTTCACAATGGTCCCAACATTTCCTAAGAAAACACAGGTCCAGAGCTAGTCAAATGGTTCTTTGGATCCTGCCAGAGTTGGTCAAATGGTTCTTTGCATCCCCTTCTGTCAACCTGATGCATTGATGGTATTAATTATCAGTATAACTTTGTCTGTGAATATGAATTCCTTAAAATGACTGAGGTTATCACACATTTTTGTTTTAAAAAATTGTGGCTTAGCTTTGATATCTATGAAGCTCTGTAACTATGGCTTGTCAAACGAAGTATTTCTCTCTTAGAAATTTTAATCATCCCTTTTGAAGTCACAGACCTACTTCTGTGAAGAGCTGGAAGATATTTGTCCTGTGAACTGACTGTGAGTACATTCCATTCATAATTCAGGTCAAACCAAATATGATGACTATGACCACGTGCCATGTTCAAGTATAAAGCAAAGGGTTCAAGACACATTTTTAAAGTAACAATAGTTGTGTCAGCTACTTTTCAATTCAGATCATTTCTGAATTAGAGATGGGCTGGTCAGAACAAATGTGTACATTGAGAATGATAAGGCTGAGGAGTTAGGGGCACTTCAACTTCTCTCACCTACATTTCCAGATACAGTAATCAAATCTGATATCTCCACTCTATACATAACTGAGCAAGATACAAGTAATAAGCAAATGTGGCTGTATCAGGAGTGTCTAGTTTGGCTTTCAGTTTGCTAGCAGGACTGGCTTCTGTCCTACACAGCCTTACTTGGTACTTTGTGTTATTGTTGTGTGCCTTCAAGTTATTTCTGACTTATGACAATCCTAAGGCAAACCTATCACAGGGTTTTCTTGGCAAGATTTATTCAGAGAGAGTTCTCCTTTGCCCTCCTCTGAGACTGAGAGAGCATGACTTGCCCAAGGTTACCCAGTGGGTTTACCCAGTGGGATTGGAGCACCTGCCTTATTTCTAGATTATAATTTCAGCCAGTAAAATAAAATGCTTTCCCAAATCAGTCCTTTGTGTATCAAGCTTACAAATGGCTACCTTTCAGGGTCAAAGTAACACAGCTTTTCTTTTACTAACTCTAGGCAATTACACTGGGCAGTATTCACCTGATATCAATATATGTATTAAAACCTGATGCTTCCCCAATAATGACAGTTCTTGGTAATTATTTTGAGCATGTGTTGGGGATCCTTCATCTGATGAAGCAGGCTCTAGTCTACAACTGTATCTTGGAATTTCATTAACTTTCACACACACACACACACACACACTCCCATTTCTGACCTTCATGAATATGTCCAAAAACATGAAGACGTGGTTGTATTCGTCTCTGGACTGTATTCAACAGCTCAACACATCCCACTCGCTGCATTTTCTTAGGAACCCAGTCTAAGAAACCTTTAAAATAAAGAAATACCACATAAAAGGGGGAAAAGAGATATTATGACAGAAATTATACACCTTTAAAAAAACTACCACGTTGTGTTTCCTCTAACCTTTAAGACAATGTTTAGAGAAACATCTTTGAGCTACATACATTCATCAGTCAATATGAAGAAATGAACAACATACTATCTGAATAAAAATAAATAATCATCTATGCAACTAAAAAAGATTAGATTATTAGATTAGAAAATCTTGCCACAAACAGTTGTTTAAGAGATGCTTTTAAATAAAAGTTCATTAAACAATTTTCATTAATTAATTTAAGGGAAAAACTCATAAGCTATGCCAGTTATAGTTTAATAAACTTTAATAAACCTGCTATATTCATTTGGGCCCCACTGAAATAAAAGTGAGAACAACCATAACGTTCAAGTAACAGTGCCTATTAACATGTACTTATACTTTACAAGAGAAAATTTGAATGAGGATTCAGTAGCCCAACATATTTTCCCCGTATGTGAGATGAAACCAAGTCCAGTTGGCTAAATGATTTAAAATGGATAAAATTTGTTTGGTTTTGATGTGGGAAAAACAGGATTTGAGGACCAACTGTGTAATGACAATGAACATTTGACAGCCAAAATGTATGAGATGTTGTTGAAACCAGAGTTGAAAAAAGAAAAAGTAAAAGAACATATGTTTAAATGGGCCCAAAATGTGGGTCATCCTATTTAGATGGAACAATGGGAAAGGATGTGAACAAAAGTTTGAAATGTAAGTTATATTATGATTTGAAACAAAAAAATTTTTAAGAAGATTTATAGGTGGTACTTAACTACAGAGAAGTTGTCTAAAATGTATAAAGCTCCTCAGCTAAATGCTGGAAATGTAGATAGAAGGGACTTTCTTTCCTATGTGGTGTTCATGTGAAAAAGCAAAGAGATTTTTGATAACAATACAAAAATCGATGGAGGAGAGTTTGAAGATAAAAATTCAACTGAAATCAGAACTATCTTTATTGGGACTGATGGATGATCAGATGAATAAGAACTTTGTATGAATTATGCAGTATATGTCAGTGGTGGCAAGAATAATACTCTGAAGTGGAATATACTCTGGAAAGACCCCATGAGGACATCTCAAGACGACTGCGTAATGAAGTTGCTGGACATGGCTGAGATGGACAAGCTGATGACTTTAATTAGAGAAGATTCTTTGAATAAATTTATTCAATGGGAGAAAGCTATGATGTTTTCAAGAGATGTTAGGAGAGACATGCAACAACAGGGTTTTAAATAACATGGTTAGAAACATTACTGCACTTATCACAATTACTAATTTAAGTAGAAGTAATTATAAGTAAAAATGTAGTAAAATTTTACATTTAATTTTAGAAAAGTTTTAAACATAAACATAAAGCACACACATACCAATCAAAACAATACTTACAAAAAATAATTAATTAAGCTAACAGAATACACCCATCCCTACAATTAATTAACACAAAACAAAACTTATTTAAACAAATAACTAAATGTAAACTAAACAACAGAAAAAACGACCACTAGCTAAAAGTGGTTCCTGCCTTTGTTGCAAACAGCTCATACTTAAATAACTTTGCTTAATGTAAAAACACTGTGCAAAATTACTAAGTTACAAAATTACTATTAATCTGTCTACTAAGTTTGTTGTTCATTATTACTCGTTACTATTACTTAACTGCTTTAAGGTCTAAATTTCTTAACATTCTGTATCATACTGTTTAACACTATTAGTTACTATAAAATATTTCTAAGTATTTCTAAAGTATTTAAAAGTATTTCTAAGTCCCAAACACATTTGATTAATCCTCCATAAATCCATTACTTCTTTTAAACATATCATCATTTTAGGATAGCAACAACCTATAATTCTATTTAATTTTCTTAACATTTCTTGTGATAACAATGAAATTAAGAATTAAAAGGAACAGTAAAATACAATTTCAAAACCCTAAAACCATCAATTCACCCTCATTTCCCCTTAAATAATCTATTAAAACTCTCAGTTCCAAGGTAAACTCTTCATCAGAATTTCCCATTAATTTAGCTGATCTCTACAGTTGTCATCAATCTATTAAACCATTCAGTCATTCTTGAGATCTCCATTTTCTTCCAGTACTTTGCACAGACAAGTCTTGCAGCCACCAACATATATTGAAGCAATTTCTGCTGTTGTTTATCAATGTTGGCATCCTCTCTTCAAATTCCTAATAAAAACAATTCAGGATTCTAAAGTACTTGACATTTCAATTTTTTTTTAACCATATTCTGTATTTCCATCCAAAACTTTTTAGCCTTGTCACAGCTCCACCATATATGAAACAAAGATCCCGTATGTTCTTGGCATTTCTAACGCATATCCTTATGCATCTCTGACAGTCTCTCAGGTGTAAGATACCAATGTTCACATCATGTTATAAAGATTTTCTTGAAGGTCATAGCAAAGTATGTTTTTAATATCTTTCCAAAGTTTTTCCTGTTGATTCATAGATATATTATATCCAAAATTCTTAGCCCAGTTAATCATGTATTCTTTAACTTGTTCCTCTTCCATATCTATTTTCAGTAAGAGTTTATATGACTTGGTGGTAAAATGCTCATCACTGGTACAAAGTAACAATTCAAATTCAGATTTGTCCTTCTCAAAACCTTTGGTCTTTTTATCTTCCAAAAATCTAAGGTAGTATTGTCTGTGTGAAAGCCATTGTATGTGAAAACCTTCCTCTTGTAACTGTTGTGGAGATTTTGTTTCATAGAGCCTTTCTGCACTACACTGTTATAGTTCTATTATTCCACTTTCAACATCCTATGGTATCCCAGGGTTTGCAGTTTAGGGAGGGGCATTTAGAATTCTCAGCGAGAGAGCTCTTGACCTCAGTAAACTACAAATCCCAGAATTCCATAGGATGTTGAAAGTGGAATAATAGCACTGTAACAGTGTAGTGTGGAAAGGCCCATAGTCTCAATCTGTCTTCTTTAGTACATCTGTATATGTCAACCGGTATTCATCTGCTCTTATTTCTGTTCTCTAAAAGGCTTCTTGTGGGGAGAGCCACACAAGTGTTTTAACATACTGTCTAGATTTATATTTATTTCATAGTCTTAACACTGCATGTCTAATACAGTAATTATTAAAGGTCACATTGACCTTAACTGTCATACCATAAATAAGCACGCCACCCAAATCTTAAGTCATAACCTTCTAAACTCAATAACTTATTGACTTTTAATGTTATCCATTTTTGACCCAAGTCAAGCATGAAGCAGCAAAATAAATCTTACATTTGGTAGACCAAAACCACCTCATTCTTTTGAATCTCGTAAAATCTTAAATATTACCCAGGTTTCTTGCCTCCCCAAATAAATGTTTGATAAATCTTTCTGGCAAGTTTTGAATGGTGTTTCTTCAGTTAAAATTGGAATCATTTGGAAAAGAAATAACTTCTTTGGAAGGACATTCATCTTTATTGCTGAGATTCTTCCCAGTAATGATAAATTAATTTTTGCCACCTCTCTAAGTCAATCTTAATCTTTTTCCATGTCTTCATATAATTATTTTCATATAATTGGTTCATATTTCCAGTTAAATTAATTTCTAAGTATTTGACTTTCTTTTCAATAGTAAATCCAGTTTTCACCTAAAGTTTATGTTTATCATAAATATTCATATTTTTGTTAATACTTTGGTCTTGTCCTTGTTTACCTTCAAACCAGCTAGTTTTCAAAATTCTCTTGTTATTTCTTGTAACTTCAATATTAAACTTAATGGTTCTTGCAACATACCAAGTCATCTGCAAATGCTCTTAGTTTAAATTCTGTTTTAATTTCAATCTCTTGTCTAACAGCATTATTCAAAACTTCTAATGCTAAAATAAATAGAAGCAGAGATAGAGGACATCCTTGTCTTGTTCCTTTTTGAGTTACAAAATATTTGGCTTTATCTCCATTGACAATTATCTTGGCTAGTTGATTTGTATATATTATTTTAATCCAAGTCAAAACATTAGCATGAAAGTTCATAAATTCAACCGGAATTGCCAAATCGAATTATCAAATGCTTTTTCTGCATCCAAGAAAATCAAAGCTCCTCACATTCAATACTATTCTCACGTTATCTTTCATTTGCCTTCCTGGTAAAAATCTGCTTTGGTCCTCCTTTATGTATTTACTCAATAGCTTCCTAAATCTCTCTGCTAAGACTAAAGTAAATATTCTGTAATCATTATTCAGCAATGGTATCAGTCTGTAATTCTTCAGTATGGCTAAATCTTGTCCTTCTTTACGTATCAATGTAATATTTGTTTCTTTCCAGTTATCTGGAAGTAAACTAGATTCTAATACATCATTCATTGTAATCCACAATTGAAGGAATAATTCTTCCTTTAGGGTTTTATAAGGTTCCCAATCCATCTGGTCCTGGAGTCTTCCCTAATTTTAATTTCTGAATGGCTTGGTCAATCTCTGAAGTAGTAATCTTCCAACTGATCTGATCTTTTCCTTCTTTTGTCAGTCTGGATAAATTTTGTTTCTTGTCAGTCTAGATAAATTTTGTTTCTTAAAATTTTATATTAACATCTTATGGATAAGGAATAAGATCATTTAGTCATAACTATTTTACTGAACTCCGAAGAAGCACAATAAGTATTTACTAATAACCATTCTCTGAAGAGTTAAAAGTCATGCATTTAACTTTTTTTTTTACCCTTTTAGTGTATTTGTGTCGCTTTATTTGTTCAGATAGTTGGTTCTTTAGTTAGTAGATATTGGGTACCTTTGTATATTTTCCTCTTATATGTTGTTTTATATATTTATTAAATGTGTCAGAGAGAGAGAGGAAGCAATGTCTAAGCTGATCCAATTTTCTACAGTGTAACCACTACCATCTATGCTTAAGGCTGTATATTTTTGTTTAAAATGCTTTAAACAAAACAAGAAAGAAAAAATTATCTGGGAATAAATTACCATAGTTACTCCCTTTTATATTAAGGATGAAATTGCTAAATTAGAAACAAAGTTGCATGCCATGCCTTAATAATAAATTGATGCCTTTAGTTTGGATTTCTACTGATTTAGAGATAGCCTTGTATGCTATGTGATGGTAGAGTTTTAGTACTTGCCATCTTAGCTCAGAAAACAATTCACTTTGTCCTCCTTTCTAGATTTTAGGTACTATGAGCAAGCAAAGACTGTGAGGTGAAGTTATATGGGCTGTGGGAAACCAAAAAATTGCTTCTTTGACTTCCTTTTCTACCTACAACTTACTGGTATTGAGATGAAATCCAATCTATTTAGTAAAATTAGCTTATCAATTATTTCCATTTTTGGAAGAACCAACAAGGATATTACATTCTTCTGCCACCCTTCCCCCGCCTGAGTGCTCCAATCATCTAAATATACATAGGATGTCCAACCTGCTTCATGTTGTTGTTACATTATAAGGTACTCCTCAGAAGCTGCAAGCTGTCAAACTGACTTAAGTAAAACTTAATTTCCATGTACAGGAACTCAGTAAGTTAGCCAAGAGCCTTCCTACATATTCTGGCTCACAACCATGCACATTTCACTGTGAGCATCAAGTCCTCACACTCTGATAACTATACTTGTAAAAACTTATATTCCAAAATGTGTGTTTGCCTCACTCACATATTTCATTTTATAAACTACAGAAGCCCAGTTTACACATACATAACTGTAGACTTTGAATCTGTTTTCTACATCTGAACTTGGATTCCTGGCTTGTCGCACGCAAGTAAAGCAGTAATGATATGCCAAAAAGAACTCTAACTTCAAATACTAACTTGCTAGAAGAGCCACTCTGAGCACTATTTTTAGTGGGATGGCAGGATATGAATAACATAACATAAAGCCAGAAATGTCAGCTGCTTGCTGTTGACTTCCCAGTTTGTTAGTTGCTTCCTCTGACAGAAAGAGCCAAGAAGGAGTGCTCCATATCAGAAATTTGCCTATAAACAATAAACAAGAATCCACAGCATTTATGGCTTGTTATTATGTGTAAATTGGCCCAGTCTCCCCTTAGTAGAATATGTACCATGGATGTGGGTCTTCACTCCAAAGGCCTTAATTTGCTCTCAAGCCTGATCTCAACCTTAATGGATATGTTTTAAAAATAAAATCCACATTCTCACATAGTTTCTTTGAGCACCTTCTCAAATGAAATTTGTTATGATACCGTGGATCCAAAGAACTATGAGAAAGAAAATAGCCATAAAAATTGTTTCACAAATGCTTGGTCAAGAGTTTGCACAGGAATTTAAATACTGCAATGACATATATTTAGTTCTATTAACTGTTTTAATATTTCTGCTTTAGCATAGGGTTGCACAAATTCTTTTACAAATTCTATTTTTCTCAAACAACAGTCTGGGACAAGGAACAAAACAGGCTTTTGTGAGCAGAAGACACATTCTGCATAGGGAAGTATATCTCAAGGACTAAGAAACAAATGCTTCTTTCTCCATGTGAACAACTGTGATCCGAATCTCTTTTGGGTAAGGTCAGGTGTGAACTGTCATTCAAGGATATGGCTTGGAGGCATTCCAATGACTACAACAGAATTTCTCACAGCTATTACAATCATTGTTGGTTGGTTACATCAGTGATCTTCTGGTAGACGCATTGTATTTGTGCTATCTGAATGCTTACATGAGGATGATCAGGATGTAGTTGCTATATATTCAAACACTATATGAACCAGACCATAGACCGTAAGGAAAATCTACAGTGAGTCAGAAAACACAACTGGTGACTTCATGTGGCATAGTCACACAACTATACAAGGGTGACTGTAGAAGTTTATGTTTGTAGAAGTTCCAACTATGGTGATTGTACAAGTTCCAACTATGACATTCTAATGGTAATGAAGTGTTGCAGTCTTCTGCACAATTCTTCACCTGACCTTCTGAAAAGTATGCAGTTTTGTGCAATGCTGTCAGGACAGTTAGGCCATTTGCCAAGCAGCTGGCAGGTGAAAGCCCTATAGCAAGGGTAGGCACACTACACAACCAGGAGGTCTGCACCACCTGATTTTTAATGTTAGAAGTGTAACAATGCTTAGCACTGAAGAGTCAATAATGCCTCAGAGTGGGCAGTAATAACAGAGTTACTTTGAGAGATCCAAAGTGTCCTTCTTTCTTGTCTACCTATCCTGATCCCTCTGTGATATAAACTCTCAGGGATGCTTTTTCCACATCTCTTACCTCTAGTCTTCTCCCAGCTCTTCCTCAGAATGATGTTAGATTAGATTAGCATCCTGTGCAACTTTCTTATCTTTAACTGGAGTTCCTGTAATAAAGCCTTTGGTTTGTTTCTCCAAACCACTGGTATCTTTGTTCTCTAACTGTTGCATATGCTTTTTACCAGGGTTAATGGAGCCCTGTTTTAAATGATCTGTGAAAGGATTAAGGTAGAACCACTTTATTCAAAGAACCATGCCACAAGTGAGAACAAAGATGCATGACAACCTCCTGGAGCACCAAGCTGGCAATTACCAACTTACGTGGAAAAACTTCTCTAACATGGATTTGCAGAATGAATCTTGAATTAGCAATAACCCAGTTCCTGGCTATCTGCAAGGAACAAAAGCTGATCAAAGCAGAGAGGGCCCCAGCTTGGGAGAATAAGAACCTTGAGGGTCATTGTCTCATAGCCAGCACTCTTACAGAGAAGACATACAGGTATTTTCGGAATGAGAAAACTGCTAAATCAGTGTTAGAATATCTTGAAAAGATGCACAAGAAAGCAGATGTCAATCAGCCTCTTTCACTGCTAAAGCAATTAATTTGTTTACAAATGGAACTGGTGAAACAGTTTGAGAATATTTGTCTAGTATAAAGGAATATCACTTATGATTTAATATTAAGGAGCTGGATGAGGAATTGAGCACTGCATGCATTTTGAAGGGATTACTGAACAACTTTGAAAATTTGGTGATGGCTTGAAAATTCTAACAGAGAAATCAGAAGCTGATGTTGTCATGTGTACGTTGATGGCAGAGGAAAATGCAAAATCTGAGAAAAAGGCAGAGATTTCCTCTGCAACAAATTCAGCTCTAAGACCTAAAGCACAGTTCCAATCTCACTGTGGGATGTCATTTTTTGGTGCTAAATGCTTTTCATGTGGTAAAACAGGACACTTACAAGCTAATTGCTTTGAGAACAAAGGCTCAAGGCTCAGATAGAACAGGAAGAAAGGAATATAACCAAAGCAAGGAAAGCTGGTTGCTGTGAGAGATGCAGGAATCAGATGTTAACTACGATTTTTATGAAGTGTCTTTTGAGTTGAAAAGTTGGCTTTTCAAGCTACACACTCAAATATAAATATGAATATCTCCAAATTGGACATTGGGGCAACGTCTCGTATGTGTCAGAATGGATCATTTTTTCACAGAACTATATGGAAATATCAAGGATTATGTATACAGAGTGGGAAAAGCAAAGCTTAAATCCAAAGGAATGGGAATTGTTAGCCTGTTCTGCAAAACTCCACCAGGCAGCATAAAACCAACAACTCTTAGCAATGTCTTTTAAATGCCAAACTTGGGATCTACACTAATATTTATTAAAGCTCTAACGCAGGAAGACTGTGAAGTTAATTTTAAAAGGAAAGACTGCATTGTGTCCAATGATGGGAAACATTAATGGAGGCAACAGCAACTGATGATCTGTACACCACTTGATTGCAAAATGGAATGTGCAAAGACTGTCAAACAATGCAGGCATGATAATTGTCTTAGACTGTGGCACAGTAGGATGGGACATAGAGAAATTAATGCTTTAAATGAACTTGTAAATGGAGAAACGATGCAACAGAAAAAACTGAATCTGTACATGAGAATAAAACTTGGACCTTTACAGAACTTCCACTAGGAAAGAATGCTGTGGGATGTAAGTGGATCTTCAAGATCATATACATAATGTGGAAGGAGAAATTCAGAGATGCAAGAGCCAGACTAGTTGCCAAAGGATAATCATAAGAGTTTGGAGAGGATTACGATCAGACTTTTGCACCATTATGAAACACACTACAATAATAATGCTCTTACAAACTGCAGAAACAAAACAGATGTATGTTGAACATCTAGACATAAAGACTGTTTTTCTACATAGGGAAACAGAAAAAGCTATTTACATGGAACAACTTTGAGGCTTTGATGAAAAAATAACAAACATCTCATATGCAATCTTCAGAAGACCATTTATGGATTCAAGCAAGCTGCCACAGCATGGGAAGAAAAGTTGAGTAAGATGCTTCTTGAGAAGCTATTTACGAACAAAGAGCAGACAGATGCCTGTACTCAAGACAACAAATGGACATTAATTTTGACCTGTATTGATGATCTGATTATTTGTTGTGAAGAAAGAGAAGACAGTGATGAAGTCACAGATCACTGAAGCAAGTAAGTCGATGTGAAACAACTAGGAGACATCACATATTATCTTGGAATACAGATTGAAAGAAAAGAAGAAGGAAATCATCTTCTTAATCAAAAGCAAAAGACAGTAGAATAACTGAAGCATCTTGGGTTAACTGAAGCACACCTAGTTAGCACTCCTATGGAGACCAATCCTTTGAAGCACACCAAGGTAAACCATTACCAAACAACAGTCACTACAGAGAAGCCACTGGGAAGCTTCTGTACCTAAGCAAAGTGAAAAGACCAGATATATCAGCAGCGGTTGAGATTTTGTGCAGAAGAACCAACTCACCAACTAAATGTGACTGGAATGCAGTAAAGAATATGGCAAAATACATGAAGGGAATTGTTTTCCTGAAATTTCAATTGCAACCAACCAACCACTCTAAACGAACAGGATATGTAGATGTGGACTGGGCAAATGATGTCACTGACTAGAAACCTACAAGTGGATACCTATTCTTTTATGAAGATGGATTAATTGATTGGATGTCACAGAAGCAGAAGTCAGTTGCAGCCTCCTCTACAGAAACTGAATATGTTTCAGCCTCAGAAGTGTGTGAAAAACAAAAGGAACTGCACATGCAGCCCCTTTTAGACTTTGGAACAGAAGAGCCAACACCACCATAGATATATGAAAATGACCAAGGATGCTCATATAAAGATCTCTCAGGAACAGAAAATCAGTCAGCTTAAACATGTTGAGACAAAATGTCATTTCATAAAGGATGCACATGAATACAGACTTTTAAACTGAATATTGCCCAACAGAAGGCATGATCACAAGATGATCTTGCCAAGCTATTGCCCAGGGAACATAAGGAAGCTCTGTGAGAAAAGATGAATCTTGTGGACTTGTGCATACATTGCGGAGAAGGTGAGTTAAAGTGCAAGAATGCTTAGCACTGAAGAGTCAAGGATGCTTCACAGTGGGCAGTAATAATAGGGCTAAAGAGTTTGAGTGACCCAAAGTGTCCTCCCTTCTTGTCTACCTATCCTGACCTGCTGTGATGTAAACTGATATTCTTACGGATGCTTTTTCCATCCCTTTTCTTCCTGCCAGTTCTCTCTCGACTCTTCCCTAGAATGAAGCACCCTGAGTAACTTTCCCTGCCTGGAATGGAGTTCCTATAATAAACTCTTTAGTTTGCTTCTGCAAGCCATTGGTGCTTTTGCTCCTTTGCATAGTTCTTTAACTGCTGCACTTGCTTTCTGTCACTTTAGCCACAGCATACCTCTGGAGAGCCACAATGCACCTCTGCAGCCACTGCTTTAGGGAACTAGAAATGATGTGACATCACTCCCAGTCACATTTTGGGGACTATTTTGCTATTCTTTGATGGGCTACAAACAGCATTTCTAAGTATCCTAGAACTGCTGGTACTGCTATTTTTCCTTGCCCCCACCACCCAAATAGCTAGTATTTTTGAGGGGAGGGAGGTCAGCAGGGGTCCCAAGAGCTGCACTGAGACTCTTCCCAGCCCTTGAGCTACACAATTCTCACCCCATCCTACAGAATCAAATTACTTATTTACAAATGCTGAGCGTCTTGTAGTCAATCCTGCCATCCCAATACCAGTGATAAATGGCTAAGAAAGTGCAAATGCCCAAGGAAAAAGGCATTTCCTATAGAAAATCCTGAGCAACAAACGAGAGACTAAAATCCAAGCGGTTGCTATCTCAATCACTAGAAATAGTTAATTGTAAACAAGGCTGTACATAAAGGCAAAAAGTATTTCCACTTCAAAAACTTTGCAAACTAAAATCCATGAAATTAACTTCTCCATTAAATTAAGCATTATTTATGTTGAACATGTTTTTGTTTGCATGCAATATCAACCTTCTGAGGCTTTCCCATATGTTTGCAGCTTATTATGTACACCTGACTACACAAACTAAGAATAATTGATTACACCTAGCTAACAATTAGAGATTGCTTTAGATTTTTTTTCCCCTTAATGTTTGGTTACTTCAAAACAGGACCCTGTAACAGTCAGGAAAGTATAAATCTCTGTCATGGACAATCAAATAGACTGGTTCTGATTAAAACTTTAAAAAGAAATGAAAGCTAATACAGAAATCAGAGTAGGAGTTACCTCTACAGGAAACAAGGAATTTTGAATCCAAGCTACCTTGGGCCATTTCTGCACTAGACTGTTATAGTGCTATTATTCTACTTTCAACATCCTATGGAATCCTGGGGTTTGCAGTTTAGGGAGCAGCCTTTGAGGCAAACCCCAGAGGCAAACCCCAGGATTCCATAGGAGGTTGAAAGTAGAATAACAGCACTATAACAGTCTAGTGAGGAAATGGCCTTAGGCTGTGAAGCCAAGTTAAATTTCTGAATTTCACAACTCTCTTTCCATATTACAAATGCATTCACAGTCTGGAACATACTTTAAGACAACCAGCCTAGTAGGATGGCAGAGCGGTACCTGAGCGATAGAGTGGAAGTACTGCTACCTGTTGCACCACCAGGGAACCAGCAGATAAGGAGATCTCCTTATACAAGTCCATTAAAAATACAACCTAAAGAGGTAGAGGTTTCAGCACCTGGGATAGCTGGTTGTTGCCTCACACCCAAAGATCAGGTTGTTGCCTCACACCCAAAGGATCCACCAGCTCCCACTGCTCATCTGTGATACTACAAAACTGGAGAATAGCACACTGATCAGTCCTATGGGGGGGAGCTAAAACTGCCACTGGTTCTTCTGGCCTATTACTATCTGCCTTGACAACTGAGACAAAATTGCTTTTCCAGTACTAATATATGGACAAGAAACCTGGGAGGCTGAACCTGGGAAGTTTTCCACACAAGGCAAGGGCTCTAACACCAAACTCTTTCCTTTAATCCATGCCACTTCCATGTAATGTCTGCCATACTGCTTAGTCAAACTATTTGACTTTATTTTGTGAGTTGATGAAATGAAAGCCTGCTCTGACAGAAGCTTAATTTTGAGGTGAAAACTAAGAATTTTTTGTTGCAAGACAACTGTGGCCAATGGCAAAGCTCTTTTTCTCCAGTTGGAAAAAGGGGAAATCTCTACTACATCCTCTTAAATCAAAAGCTAATTGCTGATATTTCTTAGGATGATTCCATGGGAGTGGAGGGGGTCTTTATGAAGATGTTTCCTTTCCTGAAAGCAAATTATCGAATTCCTGAGTGCATATATTATTACTTGATGAATACATTCACAAGGGTTTTGATGCAAGGTGGGCCCTGGTGGTGCAGTGGTTAAATGCCGGTACTGCAGCCACAAGGTTGTGAGTTCAATCCTTCTGGGCTCCCGGTTGACTTAGCTTTCCATCCTTCTGCAGCTCAGTAAAATGAGTACCCAGTTTGTGGGGGGCAATTAGCTAACACATTGTAAACCACTTAGAAAGCACTTAGCTGATAAGTGATATAGAAATACACATGCTATTGCTATGTGGGGTCCGGTGTTTTTTGTTTTTTTAGCAAAACTTGTAGAACTTTGGAGTTATTGACACCTTGGAACTGTGTAATATAAATATTGTAACAGGAACACTTGTGTCGTGGCAAGACTGCTTTTCTGTAGACTTGTTTTAGCTAATAAATACAGATGTACCTTTAAGTGAACAGAACAGATTCCTTACTTGTAACTGTGGTTCTTCATGTGGTCATCTGTGCCCTCCCACAAATGGGTTTTTGCGCCTGCACAGAGACTCCATCAGAATGTTCTAGAACTGAGTAGCTTGGCAGGAATCCTTCCCACTCCTGCATGCCACGGATGTCCTAACCTACCAAGTTTCTGTCTCCTCAGTTTCAGAGTACACCAAAAGAATCAACAGGGACCTGAAAAGAGGGGAATGAGGGCGGGTTTGTGTGAAGGCACAGATGACCACTTGAAGCATCACAGTTACAGGTAAACAACCTGTTCTTCTTCTTCTTGGTCTCTGTGCCCCACACAAATGGGTGACTGTAAAGCTTACCAGAGGATCAGGTCACTAAATAATAGAAAATAAAACAAAATGAGCATCAGCTTCTGCCTTGCAGTCCAGTCTGTAATGTCATATGAAAATTGAAGGCTGAGAGCAAGTGGCAGCGTTGCACAGTCTAGGTGATGGGGCTTCACAGTGTAGAGCTGCAGAGGATGATATGGCTCTTGTTGTCATAGGATTTCCTGGTGGAATCCTTTAGTGACACATGTAAAACAGCCTTCACTCTAGGTTCATTCAGTGAGGTATCTTCCATGCTGACAACTGCAACACTGGAATGTCTCAGTGGACTACCTATCCATGTGAGTGCCATAGAAGATCCATACACCAAGGGAGAACAATGTGATGATCTTTGGAGAGGCAGAGAAGTGGACCAAATCAGGATTGCCTGGGTCAAAATGGAGCTGTCCATATGGCATCTGACCTGTCTCTGTCAAGCTTTGCCATTACTTTCTCCTTAACTGGAAACAGTAGAAGCAGGTATAGTAGACATCTTCTCCATTCTAAGAGAAAGGCATCCCCAGAGAACCTGGTCCTCCCCCCTGTTCTGCAGGAGAAGAGTTTGCAGTTCTTGTTGGTAATTGTTGCCAGCAAATCAATGCATGGACTGCACCAGAAGGCAATTATCGCTCAGCACATTCGCTGAATGAAGGACCACTCATATTGCAGAATGACACTTTGACCGAGTCTGCAAGGATGTTTTCCATGCCAGCCAGGTGGATGGCTATGAGATGGATGTTTTGTGCCTCTGTATGCAGAGGCTTCTGGGTCTCATGGAACAATCAATGACCTCAAAGACTGGTGCAACCACAATGACTTCCCCAACCTATCATCAAAACATCTGTGGTTATAACTAGGTGGTTGTGGAGGCTCGAATGGGATGCCTGAGAGAAGGTTCCAGAGACTCATCCGCCATAACAGGGACCTGTGAACATGGTGAAGTTAATGTGCTGGGGGACTGAAATGCCTCAGGAACCAGTGCTGGAGAGGGCATAATTTGAAGTGGACTAAGTAAGTGATGGGCATGGTTGCTGCCATGAGACCCAGAAGCCTCTGCATGCTGAGACCTATGTGACATGGATAGGCAAATATATTGAGAATATTCACTCAAAGCACCCTAGCTCTGTTGAGAAGTGAGTAAGCCCATCCTGTAGAAGAGTCCAGTGTCACCTCACTGAAATCTATTAATCTTGTGGGCTTGAAGACCAATTTCTTGGAACTGATATTTAGGCCTAATGTCTGAAGCAATGACAGAATCTAGTGTATGTCTTGATATAATTTGTCTCCGCAGATACAACCAAATGCCAATCATCCAGGTAATGGCAGAACTGAATTCCTTGAGGCCTGAAGAAGGAGATCACTACTGCCATGCACTTCATGAAGACCCTCAGTGCTGTTGAGAGGCTGAATGGGAGGCCCTTGTACTGGTACAGATGTTTTACTATGGTGAAGCAAAGATTCTTGCAATGTTGCAGTTGGATCATGATATGGAAGTATGCATCCCAGAATCTACAGAAGTCAACCAATCACCTTTCTGAAGGAATGAATGGAAGTGAGAGTCACCATTCTGAACTTGCAAGGCTGGATGTAACTGTTGACACCATGAATATCTAGAATGGGACACAAACCACCATCTTGCTTCAGAACCATAAAGTACCTTGAGAAGCATCTATCCTTCCTGCAATGAGCTGGAATCTTCGCCACAGCACCTTTGAGTAGCAGAGTAAAGATCTTGTCTCTCAGAACTGTGGTTGGAATATTATATATATATAATATTGGCTACTAGATTAAAAAGAATACTAACTGATTGGATACACCAGGATCAGGCAGGATTTTTACCTAAGCGTCAGATTAGTGATAATGTGCGCACATTATTAAATTTAATTGAATATCATGATCATAATTCGGACAGACTGGCTTTAGTATTTTTAGATGCCGAAAAGGCTTTTGATAACTTAAATTGGAATTTTATGATTGAGGTATTGAAAACTATTAATTTAGGAGATAAATTCATAAATTGGATTGAGGCGATATATAAAAACCAGAGTGCTTATATTATAATAAATGGTTATAAGTCCGATAAATTAGTAATAGAAAAAGGTACAAGACAGGGCTGTCCGATTTCTCCATTATTGTTTATATTAGCATTAGAAATACTTAATAGACGTATAAGGCAGGATATAGAAGTAAGGGGATGCCAAATTAAGCAGGAGATATTTAAACTAAAAGCCTTTGCTGACGATTTGGCAATTATATTGCACGATTCTATGAAAAGTATAGTCAAATTACTGAAGAGTATGGAGGAGTTTGGAGAAAATTCGGGTTTTAAATTAAATAAAAACAAAACTGCAATTCTGACCAAAAATATGACGAATGAAGAGCAGAAGAATTTAGAATTAATTTCCAATCTTAAAATTGTAAAAAAAGTTAAATATCTGGGTATTGTTATCACAAATAATAATTTAGATTTGATTGACAATAATTATATACCGACATGGAAGGCAATAGAAAATAAACTAGTAACATGGTCAAAACTTAATCTCTCATTGTTAGGTCAAATTGCTACGGTTAAGATGAACGTACTTCCAAAGCTATTGTTTTTATTCCAAAATTTACCCATTTTAAAGAATGAAAATTTTTTTGAAATTTGGTCTATGAAAATTAAAAATTTTCTTTGGTTAGGTAAGAAGTCTAGAATTAAAGGGAAAATATTATTTGATACTAAAGAAAGAGGTGGGTTGGCTATGTCAAATTTAAAGCTATATTATAGATCTTGTGCCCTAAAATGGATCATTGAATGGGTAAGTTTAGAAAATAATAGATTGCTTACACTTGAAGGTGCCACCAACAAGTTTGGTTGGCACGGGTATTCATGGTATAAAAAAGCACAAGAAGATAAGGAGTTTAATAAACATATAATTAGAAAATCATTATTAAAAGTTTGGATTATGTATAAAAATAAAGTTTTTTTGGATAAGCCGAGATGGGTTTCTTTACATGAAGCCCTTCTCAAAGATGTCAATCCTAGAAATGCCAATTGGTTGACGTATGATGATATATTATGTAAATGGGCAGGGAAATTTGAATTAAAATCATTGCAAGAATTAAAAGAATTAGGGTTTCCAGATAATTGGCTACAATATAGACGATTATATGAGCTGTATAAAATAGATTTATTTAATGAGGGGATACAGGAAAAAAAACCAAAATTTGGAGAGTTGGATATTCAATGTTTAATTGGGAAGGAACATGTTATTGGAAAAATCTATCATATATTATTAAAATTAGATTTAGAGCATGAAGTAATTAAGGACTATATGATTACGTGGTTGCGGGACTTGGGATATTCTATTGACTTATTAGAATGGACAAAATTATGGACTAAAAATATAAAATTCACTAAAAGTGCAAATTTGAAAGAAAATTTTTATAAAATGCAGTTCAGATGGTATATTACACCTCAATTAATCGCTAAAACATCTAAAAATTACCCCAATAAGTGTTGGAAATGCGGAGAGAAATTAGGGACATTTTTCCATATATGGTGGGAATGTAAAAAGGCTAAAGAAGACTGGAATGTTATTCATAATCAAATTAATTAAATATTAGGAATACATTTGTTATGTAATCCGGAGTTATATTTATTAAATATGTTTACGGTAGTGAATGTAAAATATCAAAAGGAATATGGGAGGTTATTATTGTATATGGTAACGGCAGCAAGAATTCTATATGCCTCAAAATGGAAAAATACAGAAATTCCCACAAAACAAGATTGGTTAATGAAATTGCATGAAATGTTCCAAATGAATCTGCTAACCGCCATGTTAAATGAGAAGATGGATAGAAATAAGACTGTAAAGGAATAGGCTCCAATGGATAAATTATGGAAAGATAATTGGAAGGATATTTTTATTGTATGAGGATTTAATAGTAATGATAAAGATAATATACCCTTTACTATAGATACTTTTGGTTAAATATTGTCATAACCTTGGAAGTTAAGGATGATGGATATAAGCAGTATTGAGATTTTACTAATAGGTAGATAAATATTAAATTCATAGATACATATTAAATTTATTTTCAGGATAGATATAGTATATTTTATGTATTGAGTAGGTGTTCTTTTATTCTCTTTTTTTCTCTCTCTATTATTTTGCATGTCTTTTGTTTTCTTTTCATATCTTTATCACTCTTTTTTATATGATTTCATTTTTGATGGACATGTTATTATTAATACTGTGTAATTTATGTCTGTTTTCTTTTTTTTATTGTTTGTATAATTTGGTAATTCAATAAAATTTAAAAAAAAGAAAGAACTGTGGTTGGAAGAGTAGATCAGAATACACCAATGGGTAGAATACTCAAGAACTCTACTGCACAACCCAAATGGATTGTGGTTAGTGACCCAAGAACCTGTGGTGATGTTCTGCCATGTGGAATAATAGCAGAATAGTCTTGGGGGCCTAGATGGAAAAGGCCCTCATACACAGAAGTTGGGTTGCAGAGGCATCCTATGAAGTCAAAACCAAGACTTTGATGATCCAGTAGACTTTCTGGAGGACTGACAATGCTGCTTGAATGAACAATGGCCAGATGCTGAAGACTGAGATGATGTACTGAAAGGTTGATATACAGATTTTGAATGGAAGACTGCACAAGAACAAGAAGAAAGGTATGAACACTGGTGTTGTTGCTGCTAGCTGAAGCCCATCTTCTTGACAGTAAGCCTGGCCTTGGTTAGGTGCTCTATGGATTCAACTGTCATGGCATGGAAAAGACCCTTACCATTGAAAGATAAGTCTTCTATACTATTTCTAGTGTCTTCAGTAAGGCTTGCCAAATGCAGTCAGGCATATCGTCTAAGACCACAGCTCCTGACATGATCTTAGCAGCGCAGTCAACCAAATGGTGAGGTGACTATGTTTGCTGAATTGCTAAGGCATGTGCCTCCTGGTGGAACTGGAGGGCTGCATTCTTCTGCTTATCTGGTAAGTACAGGATAAAAGTCAGCCTGCTATCCCATAGAAAATGCTGAAACGTCACCATGTAAATCTGCATATTGGCAGCAGAGTCGAAGCTTCTGTCAAAGATGTAAAGATGCTTGCTCTCTTTCAGGTGATGTTGAATGAACCTTCTTTCCTCCTTTAGTCTGGGAGGTTCTACAACAATTGAATTGGTGGAAGGTGAGTGAATAAATAGGCTGCACTTTCCTGCTAGGTTCTGTACAAATCTTCTAAATGCCTCAATACTCATGGCAGACACAGGTTTTGTCCAAGACAACTTTGATCAACTCCTGTAGCACTGGTAGAAACAGGATAGTAGCAGGAATTGGAGTTTGACTGTCCACCATTTGAAATACAATCACTTTTGCCATCCTCAGGATGACGTCAGCAAACGGTTTCACATCTTCAGGTGGTGAAACAGGAATTCTGCCTTCAACTTTTGCTGATGGGGATGATGTCAATGGTGGAGACTCACAGGACAAAGAGTCAGAATTGTAACTGGAACCCATGAAATCTGATGAACATCAGCTTGTTGTGTCTGGATAGGAGATGATACAGCAATTGAAGGAGAAGGCCCAACAGCACAAAGAAGTTGTGGAGCAGACATGGCAGGAACATGATACTGGATGCACATATACAAAAGTGGCAATATATCCCACTGAAACCATTGTCACAGGTTGTAGAGATGGTGGAGCCCTTGAAACTGTAGAAGCTACCCAAGGTGGTGGAGATGGTGGACCATGTGAACGTACTGGATGATCAGAACTGAGGTTCAGGTCTTGGTATTGAGGAATGACAGATTGATAAGGGCAATGGAACTGGTGACTGATGAGCAGAGGAATGCACTTGCTGCTGCAGAGATTAAGATCTGTACTGCTGATAAGGAAATCTTTGTGGAGAGTGAGACAGGGGTTTGTGAGAGTAGTACTGATGCCTGTAAGATGGTGAGTAGGATTGGCAGGATTGGGAGCCTCTCTTCACAAATGTTCCCTTCGATATCAATCAAGATAGGGCACTGATGTAAGGGGTAAATCTTCTTGATTTCTGTAGTCATGGTATGAAGAATGAGAAAAAGCTTAGGATCTCTCTCAGTAGAAAAGAGATCTGTCCTGTCTAGGAGAACACACCTGATTCAGAGAATGAGCTGGCTTCAAAGAATGAACTAAAGAAGAAATGGTGTGTGTCTGTGGCATAGGTACATGCAGAACATCAATCTCAGTCTTGAGGTGGGCCTCTGGTACTGCCAGTAGCAATGTTGGAGCAGATGGAGCAGGTTGTACTGATTCCACCGGAACAACTGCTGTCGGTAATGAAAATGCAGAATGGAAAGATGATTTCGTATGCCTCTTATTTTTATTTTTCCTTTGGTGGCTGGCCTGAAAGAGCTGAGTCATCACTCTCATGCTGCCTCTTATGAGGCTGGATGTGTTGTTAGTACCGAGTCAACAGGTGCCACCAAAGACTTCTCTTGCTGAAAAGACACAAGTGGTGTCAATTCCCTGGCTACCGGTACAGAAGTAGTCTGTGGGATAACCGTTTCTATTGCTGCAGACACTACAGAAAAAGTCACTTCTGCTACCAAGGAGCTCCAAACCAGTTTCAAGGCCACTGATATCAATGTCGTGGCTATCGATATCAATGTCTTCCTGGGCTTTTCACATGTCTTGGAGACGGTGGTCAAGGCTATGACGACAGTTTTACTAGTTGCAGCTTGCGCAGAGAGCTGGAGGGATTTCTCCCCACAGTAAGACCTCAGCCTCAACACCTGATTCTTCAGAGTTTGGTTTGTTAATTCCCAACAAATCTTGCATTGTTGGATGTTATGTCTTTCCCCCAAACAAAAAAGATACTCAGAATGAGCATCTGAGAGGCAAACCTTGTGCCTGCACAAGGAGAAAATTTAAACAGGGAGGTAGAAGCCATAAGAAGGGAAGGGAGAAATCAAGAAGTAAAGTGACAGATTTTCCCCCCTTTTGTTTAACAAGTAAGAAGCAAAGGAGAAGAAAGCTGGGAAGGACCGGAAAAATAAATAAGAGATAAAGGACAGAAAAGGATTTTAAAAAAACCCAGCTACCCAACACCAGATTACACCAATAGAAGTGACTCATTCAATGGATGGAGAGAAACTGAGAAGACAGTAGGTTGGCAGGCCGGGGCGTGCAAGATGAGCAGGAGGAGCAGGGTTCCTCTAGAATATTCCAGTGGGGTCTTTGCACAGGCATGAAAACTGATTTGTATGAGGCACAGACACCACAAAGAAGAACTGATGGGTAGAAGATGCCAGCTTAAATGAATCCTGAAATTTCTGAGCACTGATGCTACCCAAAGGAGATTTGTTTTGTTTGTTATTTGTAATTATGTTTTAATCTTTTTACTATATTGCTGTTTAATTTTTAAAAAATGTTTCAAATCAAGATTTTAATTTAATCTCCTTTTAAACTTCTGGAAGTTGTCTTGGATCCCATGGGGTACAGATCCAAAAATAAATAAACAAATGAAGAAATGAAGAAAACCAGTATTAGCCAGCCAGTAAAAGAAGAAAAAGAAGTGCTTCACAGTTTGGAGGACCCCAGCAGCATGTTGTTTTCTTTTAGAAAACCACTGTTGCTTCTGAAAGCCGGTGTTCTCTTATGCTTGCAATCTCCCACATTTAGTTTGTAAACAATACCTCTAATTTGTTCTGTGCAATGGAACTGATCTTTTATAGGCTGATCTTGGAATTTTCCTACCACTTGGGGAAGTGGGACGGAAAACTATAGTTTGAAATTCTCCTCAGTTATCAAAATCGCAAATTCCTTTCTGCATGATCTGAATTAGCATAGCCATACTTCACTTTCCACATTCTTTCATACCACTAAACCCTCGTTCCTTTCACCATCTCTCACAATGAATGAACAATGCATGAGCGGGATTTTGGTTGGGCAATTTAGCTTTGATCTCTAGGGGTTTGTAACTCCAACTTGGCTAGCATCTCCATGGATTTGATTCTACTTCCGAAAAGTTTTTAGAAGTTCAGCTATTTAAGAAACCTTTTGTAGTTAACCTCTTTGGCTTGGACTCATAAGCTGACTCTGATTTAATGTGAAGAGCAGGATTCAAACCAGACAGCCTGTTGCAACACTATCCCTTGGGCCCTATGAGAAGAGATAAGCTGACACCAGAGCTATGAAGCAGACAGCCGCTACCTATTACTGGAGTCAATAATAAATCTAGCATTACACAGCCATAACAGTTTCCAATCGGTGTTCTCAGGTCACCTGCTGAAAATATACCAAACTTTCATAAAAACTATGAAAAGAACAATGAGAGACATAAACCTCTCTCAAATTAATATGGCAGCATAGCCATCAGTTCATCTAACCCACCATCAAGGACAGCAAATCTTAAAATATGCCTATAATTAAATATGCCTATATTTTAAAGATAAAATATGCCTATAATTAAAACGTTGCAACTACGGTAAAACATAATCGAACTGAACATACTGAGGAATCAAGGTCTTTCAAAAGGAAATGGTCATTTCCAGTCTCACAGATCTTTGCCAAAATGATCATAGCAACAGACCGCTGTCAGCCTACCTAAAGCACTTTTGAATTCCATTGTTTTTAATAAGTGAATCAAGCATTTGAAACAAGGGTGGGAATCATGAAGTCCTCCTTATGTTCTCGCACTGCAGTTTCCAGCATTCCTCACCATTGGCTATGTTGGCTACGGCTGCTGGGACTTTCAATTCAACAACATCTAGAGAGCTACATGGTTCCCATTCCTGATGAAAGTCATGGACATAAATAAGGTAGTAACATGCCTAACGTGAGGTGGATTGTGCTCTTGATATTCATATACTGGATACATTGTTCAGATACATTATTTCTCTAACCCTTATACCTTGTAAGAGAGCATGACATTATTATCATCTTCATATAGCAAATGGAGGTCTAAGGCTGTGTGACAGTGGCTGGTTTAACATCATGTACTGCATCTATGGATGAAATGAACTTTGAAGGGGGGGCTGCTGCTGCTGCTTCTAACTTACATTTATTTATTACATTCATTACCCACCTTTCTGACCAAAATGGTGCTCAGAATGGCCACATCAATCACTACGTTCTACTTTACATAAACAGGCAAGTTGAACTGTGGGCAAGAAGATTATTCCACAAGATTGGCCTTTCTCAACATTTTTAACCTGGAGGAAACCCTGAAATAACTTTCAGGTCTCAAGGGAACCTCTGCCTAAAAATTATTATATCTATAGGTCAAAAAATGTCTCTCTTCCCCCCATTATGATCTTTAAGAGAACCCCTAGCAGCTATCAAAGAACCCTGGTTCAGAAACTGTGCTTTAGATTAACCAGCTACTATATTGCCTGTGGCAAAAAAGAAGCAATCGGTAGATATGTAATTTGATATTATCAGCAAGGAGCTGCATCTTATTCACTTTAAGATGTCAGTTGTTACTGTTACATATGCAAACAGTCTAGCAGTCCGGTCTCGGAAGAGAAATCTGCACAGGAAGGCATAATTTAACCTGCTTCCTGACCGCACCCCCCCCAAATAACAGTTTCAAAGAAAAGGCTTCAGGTATTTTACTAGAATCATGGTGGGAATGTTTACTGCTTTCCCTGATGGGTTAAGTATCTAGTAGCACTTTTAGGGAGAAAATTCTGACAACAAAGACTTTCTATACACCATGGCCCCCATCCTGCTTATCTTCTCTCTAACTGCTATTTTTAAAGGAAGAGAAATTCACACATTTAATATCATGCCTCTTCAAGAGTCCTAAAGCCACCAAGGACCACAAGGGAACAAGGGACTGCACCTGAACAATATAGTCACCCCTCCGCATTCCTTGGGGTTAGGGGCACAGGACCCTCGTGAAAGTGAAAACATTGTGAATAACTCTAGGCCCTCTAGACCCTCCCAAACCATATTTAACACACAAAAAAGCATGATCACCCTATTCAACCCACCATGAATTCCTTTGAGGCATCAGGGTTCCTTCACAAGGCAGAAGTGGCTGGCTGGTGGGGCTTCCTGCCACCTCCACTGCTGCCCCACACCATTTTTAACAGGGACATACTAGCCTCCTTCACAGTTTCTCAGTCTCATGAGGCTTGCAGTCCCTATTAAAAATGGCACAGGGAGGTAGCAGAGGTGACAGAAAATAATTCGTGAATAATCAAATCCGCAAAAGTGAAACCTGCAAATGTGAAGGGCTGACTGTACTTGGAAACTACAGCTAGTACAAGCAGTATCCAAACACTTGTATACTATGCATTTTATAGATGATAACAATCTGGAAACAGCCTCTCTGGCTTCCTATTTGTTCCTGAGACCAATTTAAGATGCTACTTTTTACTGATGCAGCCTTAAAAATGCTGAGGCCAAGGGATCTAAAAGGCCACATCCTCCTGCATTATGTCCATCATCTCAGACCCTCTTGCCACATCCCACCCCCATGAGCAGTGCTACTGAAAGTGGTGGTCCATGGACCACTCCTGGTAACCTAAGTCACTAGGTGCCAGTGCCCAGCAAATTTCTGGGGGAAAAAAGACACAACTGTAGCCAATGGGCACAAAAACTGTACCAGTCCCTCACATACTACACAGAATAATTGCTGGGCCCCACACCAGATACCTTGGAGAACATGCTTTATTTTTTAAGTATTATGTTTTACTGTTTTCATGTTCTTAATGTAGATCATCTCAAACACTCATTGAAGCAGCAAGTGATTCAATAGAATAGAACAGAACAGAACAGAACAAAATAAGTTTGTGGCTAAGATTTGAGAACTTTCAGTTTACAGTTCTAAGCCCCTAAACTCATATAAGGGTCAAAGACTATTGTCTGCTTGAATTCTGGGCAATTCTTGTCCGCTTGAATTCTGTCACATTTCTTCTTCAGTCACATTTCCCCTTGCTTCAGCAAAGCTTATAAAGAAATAAATACATGATGCATTAGGAAACATAATGATCCTTAATCACTGGGGATATTTCTCCAGACCTGCAATCCAGTCTTAATAAGAAAATAGCTTTCAGAACTAGAGGGAGGGTCAAAGAGAAAATCTGGAGTTTTGCAATTTCGGTACAGATGGAGAGAAAGAGAAGTCTTGTTTGATCATTCAGTTTATGTCCAGTCAATTCAAACCATACCATGAAAAATTACTGTGTGACACATAAAATATACTGCAAAATTTGAGGTAACATAACAACTGTAGACTCTGCTTTTCAGTTACATGCATTTCTTGAGCACCTAAACTGATCACTACTATGGCCTAGATGGACCCAGTTCAGGTGTTCAAACAAATGTGCACAGGATGAGGGGTTGAATCAGAGTACCTGTTTGTTTCCAGTGGGGTTTTTTGCTTGTGTATCTGTAAATAGAGCAACTTACAAAACCTTTGCAGGAAGGGAAAACTTTATGTTGCTACTTTAAATGTCTCACAGGCAAGTGGATATTTCATTCTTTTCATCATGTCAATCATTAAATCAATAAAGGTTAGTGATGTTAAGACTCTAAGCTGGGAATACTGGAATACTGTTTCACTATGATATAGTGCAGAATCATATAATTTTATATCCCAAGAACTATATGGAGGCAGCACAGACTAGAAAATATGGTCTATCCCTAAGGCCAAAACACAGATAAATTATCATGATATAGAGAAGTACTTTCCAGTGTTTTCTTACCAAGAGGTGGTCCGTGAGTTATTAGAATATCTATTCCATCTGGAATTAGGTTCCATTTCTCTAAGAGTGCTTGACCTCGTGGAAGATTAAAGCCCCAGCCATAAAACCAAGGTTGCCTGCCAAAAGAGGGAGAGATTGTCTTCAGTGCGTGGGTTAGCCAGTTAAGACCAACCACCTGGGAACTGTTTCTGTATAACCTTGTGCTACAGAGACATGCATATACTCTCCTCAGTGCAGTTGTGCTGTTAGTTAATTTAAGATTTTGGAGGAGGTGTCAGGCCATGTGTGCTACTTCAGTTGTGAAGTATTCTTCTTTTCCCTGCCCCGTCACTATTTTGTGCTTTATGATGATTTCTGCATTCATGATATGCTAGAGTAAAATAAAAAATAAAAGACTTATCACCAAGCCTAACAAAAAGGAAATACTGGTCTGGACGACCAGCATTAGTCATTCCAGTATGCAGGCATGACACAGTAGGGCTGAGATCCATCATAGTCCCATTCATACCACATAATTACAGCACAATGATTCCACTGTAACTATCACAGTTCTATCCTGTAGAATCCTGGGCTTTATAGTTTGGTGAGGTGCTACAGCAATCTCGCTAAGAATACTAAATCCCCCTCCTGAAACTGCCAATCCCAGGATTCCACAGAATGGAGCCATGGTGGTTAAAGTGGAAGTGTAGTATGAAAAGGCCCCAGGGTTCTTATTATAAAACTTTGCACATGGAGTTCTGTATTGATTGTGCTATGCAACACTGACACTGAATGAAAAATTTGCACAACTGAATGCACACCCACATGTTCAGTGTAGTCACAGTGCACAAGGATGGAAAGAATATTCACATGCTCAAGTGAGAAAAAGGGGCTTTTGAATGTCTGAAAAGCCCAACAAGGAGAATCTTGCTCAAGCCTCTTTCTCTGTTTTTCTCTCCCAGTCTCAAATGGACTTTCCTCCTAATGCTCCATGCCATGTTGGGCAGAGACTAATATTGTATCTCATCTTTTTATTTCATTTCTATGCTGCCTTTCTCCTGGAGGGTGACCCAGGATGTTTCACAAAAAAGAATCAACTAAAAACAATAAAATTTTAAAATACAATTAAAACCTTCCCATTAAAACCACAGATGAAAAGCAGTATAAAAATCATTAAAAACATACCAAAGTTAAAAAATAAAGACCAATCTTGTTGGAAAACCTTTGGAGATACTGTAAGTTTGAATGATATCCCTCTAACAATGAGAAGAATCAGTTTTATAATGAATATAGTCAAATTCAGTATCAGCAAAGCTGCCTACCACTTCATTAAACTTAGCCACTGGCAGCAATGCATGTATCCTATGTATTTCACCAAATGTGTAACAAATGTCAAGGAAGACTTAAGTACACTCGACCCTCCACATTTGCAAGTTTAATTTTCATGGATTTTATTATTCATTGATTATTTGCTGCTGCCTCTACTGCTGGCCTATACCATTTTTAATGGGGCAATACAAATCTAACCTTGAGTTTGTAGTCACTCTGCAAGCCTTGCAAGGCTGAGAAAGACTGCAAGAAACTGAATGTGAGGCGAGGCTGGTATGTCCCTGTTAAATGGCATAGGGCATCAGCAGCAAGACCAACAGCCTTGAAAGGAATCCCACCACCTGAAAGGCAGCACTGGACAACTGCTGTGCTCTCTACTGCAGATTCAAATGCATGGTATACTATATGTTTGAATCTGCAGTGGGTTGAATTTGCAGAGCATCCTTTTCGTGTGCGTTAAATATAGTTTGGGGGCCTAAAGATATTCATGTTTTTTCTACTTTTGCAAGGGTCATGTGTCCCTAACTCTTTCAAATGTGGAGGGATGACTGTATTACTTATCATTAACTGTAGTTGAATTTATTATGTAAGAAAGCATTTTGGCAGTCATGTTTTTAAAAATCCATTATGGTATGGCATGCTGAAATTTACCCAAACTGCCTTTTCTATGGTTACCCAAGATGTCACCATGCTGTAACTCCTCAGGAAACGTGACCTGCAACACAGCTTCAGTTGCCATCCATCACTATATCAGAGAATTATTATGAGCTGAAGTGTGTGTGAGAGACAGAGATTCCTCTGATTCATTCATAAGTGGACATACAAAATAGCTCTGTGCTTCCACTGGGCAAGAATCAGGATGTCTTAAACTAAAATGTGTTTCTATTATAATGTTTATTAGCAAAAGTTCACAGCTTTGCTTCATTATCAAAGTCCCACCCCAATTGAGTTTCTCTTTTCTCTCTGATAATCTTTTCCTTCCTTGTTAGTCTTTTCCTGTCTTCTACTCTAATCGCTTAGTTTATACCAACTTTGCATGGGTTTGTCAAGAATGGGAATTTCACAGTTTATGACCTGTCTCAGAACTCTGAAATCACCTTGCTGAGCCTCTCTTTGTTCACCTTCATAGCTAAGTCTCAACTACAAAATGGTAACGATCATATTGCCCTGATTCAAGGTTAGGGCTGCTGTGGATTTGTCAGCTAACACAGGAAAATTTGTCTGTTTACAAATACTTTTAAAATGCTGATTATTATTCATAATGATGATACTATCTAATTACAGCAATAGTATAATCAAATAATGGATCTCCAGAATACTTTTACTCTAAGAATGATGATATGAGGACCGACCATTTTGGACTATTTGCAGAAGTTTCCCACTTTTAATTTATAATTTTTTTGTGTGTTTTATTTTAAAAAGTTAGTTAGCAGTGTAATGCTGTAGGGAATCATCAGTTCAGAAGTACCATTCAGTTAAATGAAACTCACTCCTGGAAAATGACTATAGGATGGACAGCTGCTTGAAAGACAAAGTGACTCTGGAAGGGAGTTACTGCCATCCCATTTTCCTTTCTTCTTCCACTTCTCTTTCACACATGTTCACACATTAGTCTCCCTCCATTGCTCCCAATCCAGACAAAATACAAAAAGCTATCTTTTTATCATAACTGCACTGGGAACTAACTGACATCTTCTGATACCAAAGGTCAAAGTTTCCTGGTTTTGAGGAGATCCCTGATCCAGAGGATACCTGTTATTCCTGCAGAACCTAGTATCTGTGACTTGGTGATTAAACATAAATTAATTAATCTAAAATTCACATATTCCATGGGAAAGAGAAAAAAAAAACAAATTATATAATAACCAATTCCAATTGTATGTGGACATTTAAGAGATTTTTAATCACTTAATTTTCCATACCTGTTAAATTAATCTATTAATCTAACTGTATTGGTTAGTCTCAACTGGAACAGATTCACTGAATCAAATTTTAAATGGTAATTCTGGAAACAGATAAATCTCATAGATTCAGTAGGTCTACTCTAGTTAGGACAAACAGGATTCTCAGCACAGTTGTCATAATTAAGTAACAAATTAATTGATGTATCTCTTTTAAGATAAGATGAAAAATTAGTAGCAGTAGTGTTATTCATCAGTAAAAATAATTGTAAATCTCAATGTTCTATGGGCACAGGAAGAATAGTGTGGAGCCAAATCTTGGGCATGCCATCCTCAGGTTGGAACAGCTAGGCCTTCTCCACATACTGGAGAAGCCATCTCACAGCAAATACCCTGCCCTGGCAGGTGTGAGCTAGCACTATTTGGGATGGTTTGCTCTTCAGCCCCATATAATCAAGAGTAGTATTTACAGCAATGTCTGCAGCATTTTGCATCCTTTGAAAGTAGGCAATCCCAAGAAGTCTCTGACAGAATCTGATAGAATCAGCAACTCTTCCATGACTTCTAAAATCTGGAATTACAGTAATTACTATTCTTTCAAATGAATAAGTCTACAAGTACTGTATAACATTTTCCTTTGGTATTGGACTTACTCAGTGTTTTGGTCTTTCATATTTAAATATTTTACTCTGAAGTATACCAACTTTTGTTCTTAAGTAGATCTTAATAATTAAGATTCTATCGTTACAGGGGCAAACAATCACTTCCTGGCAATACTACAAGTATAACAGAGGCTCTTTCTGCAACTTACCTGTTCTTGGTGCTGGAGCACAGGGATCGCGCGAGCAGCCTCCTGCGAAAGGCTGTTGCATCCCTGCTGCTCCGGCACTGCAGCTGCTTGCTGGTCGCACGAGTGCCCCACCTGCACCCCACTACTTCCTACTGCAGCGCAGCCTGGGAGTTGAAGGCTAGTGCTGAGGCAGGAAGTGCGACCAGCAAGGCTCAGGAGGCTGCGCACGGCAGGTAAGTGAACTCCATACCCCTTAGTGTTCTGCGACTGCGCGGCATTTTTGGCTTGAAGCCAAAAATAAGAAAATCCACTAGCGGTTCGCGTCACGCTCTTGAGCATCACGCAAATGTGAGTGCGTAATGCAGACCGCTCCTCACATTTACGTGATACTCAAGGGGCCCTTTCGCTTAAGAAACGCTGTGTGAAAAGGGCCAGAGATCAGGATTAATACTCTAGAATATGTTCACGGGGCTTTATATCTAGCTGACTGCTGACTGGATCTTTTGCTATATCCCCTACAGAATGAACAAACAGGCTGCTATGATTTAATAAGGTTTATGCTAATTGCAGCATTAGTGCTTATAAATAAAGACATATCAGCTATGCTTCTTCTACAGATCTTACTCTGGAGAAGGCTTTACATTACTCCGTTGTTGCACCAACAAGAAAAAGAGGAAATCCTTTCAAAAAATCCTCTGAACTATTCTTTTATACTGTTTGCCACAGACAAAAGAAAATGCCCCTGCAGCTGCAATTTATCTGCTTCTACTACTGATGCATTACTAGTGCTTTCAGAAATTAACATGTTGTCTGCAATCTTTCTGATGTTCCTTTCATAGTTTCTTTGGAAACTGTGTGAAGGAACACACACACACACACACACACGCAAACACAAAATCTGTAAAATACTGCACCCAAGGAGCTATTATGAATATAAACCAGCTGGGAAGGAGAATAAATTTCATTTGGCACAAGAATCTCTTAAATGAACATAGTGCCCTGCATATGCAATTACAGCTCTGTAAGTGTTATTCCCCATTTTGAAGTCCTTCAAGTTAAAGTTCCCCACCCCCTTGATTATAGGCACTGCGAGGTTGTACAAGGATCATATTAACCAGCACCTGCTTCTAGTCTACAAAGGCCCTATGCATTTGTACCACATGCACAGAGAACAAATAAGCAGATGCAAATCACACAGAGACAATTTTGGTGATAGATTCTTTTTTGCTCCGCCCAAGAACAACGCACCATGTTTTCTCTTCTATCATTAAAAGTGTGGGATTGAGGGACTTCAATATGAACACGACAGATATTCGATACACCCATACCTACATATGCACATATATACATCTTTTTTCGTCCTTTTTCTTTCACACAAGACCATTTGATATTGGTTCCATAAATTGCCTTCCCACTCTCACCCAATAGCTATTTATCAAGCCTGGTAATTGTTACACTAGGCTTGTAAATTGCCACTTACTTGATTCAAAATCTGTATTTCATAGGATATTTTCCTCTGGTGACAAGAGACAGAAAAATTTTATAAATTGGAAGAGAACAAGTTTTTTTTTAAAAAAAAATCTTTTTTTAGATAGGCAATAATCAATGGCATATAGGCAATATCTTACTATAATGAGATAAATCTACATACTTGCCACTGAAAGCTTAATAGGGGAGTAGCCAAGGGAACTCTACTGAGTATGAATTTTCTAGGATGGTGCTAAAAGAGTATGGCCCTACTTCTCTCCCATACAGACTTTTTTTCTGTACATAGCAAGGCTTCTTCAACAGATACCGAGAAAGATCTGTGAAAGAAATCATAGAACCATTGGGGAAAAGTAGAAAAATAACCCTATATATATATGTAAGATCTTCCGTGTAGTTGTTGCTGCATGCCTCTATGTCATTTCTGACTTATTGTGATCTTAAGGCGAACCTATCATGGAGTTTTCTTGCAAGATTCATTCAGAGGGGATTTGCCTTTGCCCTCCTCTGAGACTGAGAGAGGGTGACTTGCCCAAGGTCATCCAGTGAGTTTCCATGGCTGAGTGAAGATTCAAACTCTGGTCTCCAGAGCTGTAGTCCAATACTCAAACCACTATGCCATGCTGGCTTTCAACAGTCTACATGTACAGTGACTTTCAGAGAAGCCATAGCAATAGCCTTTGAGAGTTTTATATGCATGATACACAAAGTCAGCTGCATCTCTTGTTTTTTTTTTTAAGCCCTCGCTTTTACAGTTTTTGAAAGAGAAATGTCCAGTTTACTAATAGATCTATCTTAATTGTCTCTATGCTAGGCCCCCTGTAGTTAAAGAATACTGGAAGGTTCATTTTGCAAATTACCTGCTATCTGTCAAGGGTACTGTGACAGCACGATCATGACACTCTTTATTGTGGCTATTGCTTTATATACACATCAGTGCTTCATCAGTACCTTTTGAAAAATTTAGACAAAAAAAAAGAGAAATTCAGGAATGAACCTTATGTTATAGATCAAGAGACACCAAATCAGCTGCCCTATTACAGACAATGTCATGTACAATAGCAGCAGTGTCAACTGCATTCCTTTCTATGAAATTTAATACAGACAAAATAAAATCTGAAAAAATGTCTTCCTAGTTCAGATATTCAATCATTACCCTTAATTTTCTCTTTCTGTAGGAAAAGCAACAGTAAATAGCATTGCCTGCAAGTGTTCCTTTTTTTTTTTCAGTTGCACACAAAACAATAATGTAGATGCCCTGTGAGCTAATGGTGACCTATCATCAATTTTCTCATATTAGAAAAGGTGTTCACATGAGTAACTCAATGGCTAAATGCAACATGATGTCAGAGACATGCCAGCTTTTCTTCCGAGAGAGAGAGAGAGAGAGAGAGAGAGAGAGAGAGAGAGAGAGAGAGAGAATGAACTCTTATTAGCTACTGGATTGAAACCGATTTCTTAAAACATGTTTTAAAAAGATATTTTCTCAAATTTTATAATACAGAGTATTTATGAAACAAAAATCCACTGTTCCATTGCTTCCCTTCCATTAGTTATGTTAACTTTTAATGGCATTGGGTTTATGCCAATGACTCTGTTTGCACTGAACACACTTCCAGTGTTTTCCAATGATCCAAATTTCCAAAGATTTCTAGATGGGTTTCATGAGAAGGGAAAGGATCCTTTTATACATTACTTTTATATATACATATATAATATAAATAAAAACAATAATAAAAGAAGGCAAATGATCCTTGAACCATTTTATCCAGATCCAGCTGGAGAGATCACTGCATATCAACATCACTATCCAAAGAGATGCACCACGAGGCATCTCACTTAAATGGCTGGGATATACAAGGCAACCAAATATTATAGCCGATGATTATATATCTTACTGATATCGCTGAAATTTTTAATGGCTGACAAATGTGTGAATTGCTTTAAGATACATAGAGAAAGAAATAGCGTGTGTGTGTGTGTGTGTAGTTTCTTTGTTATTGGATAAACGAATGAAACGGTTACTACCAAATCTGTCACACAGCAGATCTGTAACACACCAGAGAACCTATATTCATCTTAAGTTATAAGGTTAAAAAAAAAAATCTGAAAAGTATTTTTCTCACATCATTGAAATCAAGGATCTCATCAGACCTAATAAACAGCAGAAATATATGCAAAATCCCATTGCTATCCTCTCCTCCATTAGTCCTAACATTCATAACCCACATTTTTTATCCTCTTGGAAAATGTGTTTTCCTTTGTGAATAGAAATGATCAGCTTATTAGGGGAAAGAAAATTTTCCTCCTTTCCCTCCCTTTCTTTGTAACGGCAGTATCTACACTCTTGAGTTAAAGTCTGCCAAGTTATGCATGCTGAACCTGTTCTTTTATGCAAAGGCAATGCTAAAATGTGTGATTTGCTATTATGCTGTCTCTTACGACAATCTCTAGAGTGAGAGGAATCCAGCTGAAAAAAGGAAGCCCTAGAAACGATACAGTGCCCAAGTCTACTGTTCTTTTCTTGCATTTCCAAAGAGTCTCACTGCACCTAACACATGCACAAGTAAATCCGTTCTGCCTTCTTTTGATTTTCTTTAAAGTGTATATGTAGATATATCGTCCTTCAGGCATTATACAACCTGGTCACCTACCACCCTATAAAGGACAACACTGTGTAGTGTTTAGAGGATTTGATAAAACTGAGCATTTAACAGCTAAGGCTTTGAATTTCTTTCTAGGATATTCTCTGTGCAGCCTATTTCTTTAATAAGATGGCTCGTGCAATTTTTAATTTTACTTTACCCCGGAAAAGTTCATTTTCAGCCATTATCAAAGAAATTGTCTAAGAAAAAATGGCCAATGTAATTTTGACAAGATACAGATATTACGGATCTAGATGTCTATGCATTTCAATGAAGCAACAAAATGTTCTTGACAAAGCAATATATTCTGACAGATTTTATTTCCAAAAGAGAACAAATTTCTCTTAGTACTCTGCTTCTGTTTTTAATGCTTCAACAGAAAAGCGCTTCCTATGTGCAAGTCTCAGGGGGTGGGGGATTGGATGGCAAGATAATTTGTTTACAGTATAATTAACCTTATGTTAAAAATGTATGGACAACTTTTACAGGTCAAACACAAAAGGACTGAATTTCTTCTGGCTCTTGGATGCCGCTTTATGTACTGAATTTCTGCCTGTCTGTTGTAAAGTAACCATTGGAATAATTTTCTTAGAGAATGATAGTTGCCATGACAACCATAGCAAATTTTCCTTTTCTGAAACAGATGTCTCATTTAGTTGAAAATTAGAATGTGAAAAACCCATGGGAAAAATTAATTCAAACTTTAACAGAACACTGACTACAATGTAATCTCTTATGGGTTAACCCTTAACATCTCTTTGTACTCCTATGTAACCTTCAAATAAATTCTAATTATACCAATTTAACCTCCTATACATGACCTCTTAAGCTATAATTAGCTCTTTAGTTTTCTCTGAAGTATTCATTTCAGCTAGCACAATAACAGAAATAAATAGTACTTTTAAAAAAAGTGGTCAAATACATTTCTGACTTAATTATTTATCAGTCTCTGATTTTATTCAACTTCCTTTAACAAAATAACCACGTAGTTCAAATGCTGCCATGTAAATGGGGCACAGCATTTTTGTACATGTAATTTATTTTACAAGGCCATAGTTCATTCTGTAGATTTGATCTTTAATTAACATGAAAATTCAAAGTTTACACTCTTCAAATGGCCTAGCAGTCGTAGAAATGCACAGGGCGTACACACAGAAAAGAGGGAGGTAACTAGGGTGTACTATGCAATGGGCTTGCACTCTCATTTAGAAAAATAATCTTAATCAGAAACTTCATTGTTTCTGTGTAGATGTATTGTTGGAAAGACTAAAAGAATCTGGACATACAGTGGGATTCAAGATAAAAAACAATGATGTTGACAAAAAATACGAAAAAGGAAGATCAAGGCATTTGGTGGAAGTTGGGTTTCAAAACAGAGAAAAAGGTGAAATATTCAGGTATTATAATGATAAATATGAGCTGTATACTACTGAAGAACAATTACATCAAAACATGGAATGACGTAAAAAAATTGCAAAGATGTGTGAAACGTAAACTATTATTATTGGGTAGAATCTCTACAATTAGAATGAATGTTACCTAAAATGCTGTTTTTGTTACGGACTATTGATTTTGACCAATGATACTTTTATATAAGCAATGGCACACTGAGTTACCAAAATGTATATGGCAAAGGAAGCAGCCTAAAGTTAAATATAAAATTTTACAAGATGCCAAACGAAGAGGAAGACTGGGATTGAGATTGCCAGTTGTATTTTTCTGCTTGCTGTTTGGGTCTGGTCGAAAGAATGGGATCACGTTGACAAATAAGAAAGTACTGACTTTGAGGGGCATGAACTGAAGTTTGGATGGCATGGGTACTTTTGATATGATAAAATTAAAGTTAATGTGGGTTTTAATAAACACTATGTGAAAAAATCTTTGTTGAGAATATAGAATAAATATACTGTAAACCAAAGTTATGCCCTGAAACACCTCTGTGGGTATCTTCACAAGAAGCCTTCTATAGGAAGGAGGTAACAGCAAAAGAAAAAAATGAGTGACTTATAGAGATAATTTGGAAATTGAACATTTGCAATATAGAATTAAATCAATTGAAAAAATAACATCTGAAGGGTTGTTCTCAATGGTTCTCTGATAGACAAATAGTGGAAAAATACAAGCAAGCAATATAAAAATGTATGATTTTTAATTGACTGAAAATGAATTTGAGAAACAATTGTTGCTCAGATGATAAACATTTGATTGGGAAGATGTATTTAGTCAAAATTAGAAATGGAAATGGTAGTGAAAGACTGTATGGTGTAATGGACACAAAATGTTGAACATAATATATGGTTGGAACAGTGGCAGAGAATGTGGTCAGAGAGATTCAATTTTACATTGTCCTACGATCTCAAAGAGATTTTTAAAAAGATGATGTATCCTTGGTATTTGACACCAGACAAGTTGGTCAAAATGCACAAAAATGTATGCAAAGAGTATTGGAAATATGTGGTGGAGTTGTGATAAGGCAAAAAAAGAAAAAAAGAAAAAGAAAATCTGGAATCAAATACATTTTAGGTCATAATTTTTTTTTTAAATTTAACATCCAAATGACACCAGAACTGTATCTGCTGAGTTTAGTAGTAGACCAACTTTTTTTTGTTTTTTTGGAAGAGAGTATCATATGTTCACGTTAGGATTCAGCAATTAGTAGTTTGGGAAGATCAGCAGTAGATGTATTGGACTGATATTTGTAATTAGAGAGGTTTTTAAAATATAGATGCATAGAGTCTGTCAAAAAAGCTGGAAAACATCTTTTTAAATGTCTTTAATGCTTTTCAGTGTTTTTTTTTAATATGTAGTGTTATTTTTGTTTTATGTGATGTTTGGAAATTTAGAGGATGATACAACTGAATGTTTCCTTTTGATTAGTTGTTAGGTTATGTTAAAATTTTAATGTACTTAATTTAAAAAAAACCACCATTGTTTTCTTGGGAGAGGTTGTTAAAAGTAGACTATTTTAGACATTGAGTTTAGCAACTCACACTTAACATATAAGTATCTGTTTACATAAAAGTGAAGAAAATAAAACTAGAAAAAGAAATGAGATATCCTTTGCTTACTTCCTAAACTGAATTAGAAATTCATGTAGAATTTCATGTACCATTTTTTGTAGAAAATATGAAAATACATTCATTATCATCAAGATGAGAAAAAGTTGCAGTACATGTCCCAAGGTAGCAAAATATTTCTATAAAGGATGATCTGGGAAACTCCATCAGAGACTAATCACTGACCTTTCTTTTTGTTATTCTTCCATGTCTTTAATACCATTATGACCTATCAAATATTATATTACTGATGTGCCTTATAATTAAACAAGGTACATGGTAAATTTTCTGAGATAATTTCTTTCAGAAATGTGTTTATTCTTGCCATCATTGTACCATGCATAACGTTTCAAATGCTACAGTCCTACACATGCAACCAAGTTATTCACAATTACTAAGAGTCTAACTAATGCTCTTAAACATTCTCTTGTACAAGCCCTACTACACTAAACAGGAGCTGAAAACCATCCATTTAACAGGATTCATGTAGAAGAACTGCTAACACAGAAGAAGTTACTGAACAAGGCCAAATAATGACAAACTGCAGATAGCACCAAGGAACAGTATAGCTTATATATGTGGCCTTTATAATGTAACAATAAAAATCACTCAGGAACACTGTGAACAAATAATGTTAACATATATCCACTGCTTTGTCATTCCTGTTATGAAGATAATGTGAACCAATTTGCTTTCCAGTCAAAAAGGCAAATGCTTCAATGGAATGGGAACTTCAAAGGGCCATGCACACACACAGATTACAATACTGTTAATCTATCATGCTCTATTTGCAAATAACTACCTCACAGCAGTGAAAAAAGAAGTTCACTCTTTATTTTGAAGTGAGTGCTCTTTTGTGAGAAAGCTCAGAAGATTCTGAACAAAGCAGAGTTCTTTCATAAGCATTTTTGTCTGCAAAACTTTAAAGGAGGAGTTCTGAGGAACAACACTGTGAAGGCTTGAAATTTTTGCACTCTCTTCCACACATCTTAGTGAAGTATATGTATTTTGCCATTTAAACTTACCAACACCAGACTAATACAACAGTTACTACAGATACAATATGCCAAAAGTGCACTAAGCCTATATGTTCATTCAGCATGCATGCATAAATAAAGCAGATTGTCACGTGCCACCACCTGACAGAAAGATTTGCATTCAAAGTTCAACTTTTTAAGGTGATCACATGCATGGCTTAAGTGTGGAAATTATCTGTACTCTACTATGGTCCTCTTGAAAATTTGCTGAACACTAAACCAAAACGTTTTAGAGGAAAATATATGACTACACAACATCATTGCCATTTAGGAGTTCAAAAAAATAAGAATATCCTCTAGAACACACTAAAATAAAAAGCAGGCAAAAATGAAAATTTAACTAACATTTCAATGTACCCTCTTAATGCAAAAACAGTTTTTAAATATTAGTTCTCTTACATACTGTACCTCCCGAGTGCATCAGCTACAATACTGGTTTCTTAAACTTTATTTCTTTTAACATTGCGGTTTAACCATGGGTAGAAATGGCTGAATTAAGATTGTGACATTTGTCCTCTATGAATGAAAGCCAGCTAATCTGCCTGTGCACACAGTCTAATGGCTTTAAAAAAAAAAATTCTATTGTAGCTGCTCACTGCTGAAGAGGTTGGCTGCTTTTTCAACTGAAAAATGGTCTGCCTCTTCAACAGGTAGAGGAAATGTTAAAAAAAAAGAAAAAGGTATTTTGGTCTTCAATATCCCCCCTTTTTTATTTCCACTGTGGAAAGATGCATGCTTATTCTCACAGTAGTACACCTGTCTGCCCTTTGACCACGGTTTAAGTATCAGTGAATTACATGATGTTTTGATTCCACCACAAACCCTACACATGTTTTTCTTTCTTTGTTATGTGACAAAGACAGTAATATAGTTCAAAATGATTTCAAGCTGTACAAGCCCCACAGAAATGGATCTGACTCCTGTGTGAGGGAATAGTCACAGAAGGAAAGAAGATACACTTTCTCCAACTATAAAAGGATGCATAAATCAATTACATTACTCTCCATAACTATTTTGGGAGCCTTCTGACTGAAAGAAAATCATTACGCTTACTTGAGAGTAAGTGTTCAGTGTTCCAAAATGGCTACTTGGGATCATACAGCTAACATTTCTGTTTCCATTGCTTATAGGAAGGCAGACAGGTTCTACATCAATGTTTCCTAAGTTTCCCTTGTTTTGTAGCAGTGAAATGCAGTGGTAACAAACAACTATTTGTTGCTGTCATGACATCTGGTGTCTGCACTCTGAACTTGCTGCTTCAGTCTGGCTAATGGGAGAATGAGGGGTGCTTTCACACTACATAATCATAGCACTACGATTCCACTTTATCTTCTATGGCTATATTTCATGAAATCTGTAGTTTAGTGAGCACTAGTGCTCTCTGGAAAAGAGTTCTAAGTACACCCCCTAAACTGCAAATCCCAAGATGTGACAGGATAGTACCATTGCAGTTAAAGTGAAATCACAGTGCTATAACTGTGAAGTGTAAAAGAGCTCATGGCTATATTAATGGAACTGAATCAACAATTAATGTGATGAATCGTAACACCTTTCTTTTTCCAAAAAACAACAACAAACATATATACTTATTTGTTTCAAATTAATTTGATGCTTCTGAATGCAACATATCTATTGAAGAGAAAGTAGAGCCAAGATGTGCTTCTCAGTCATCACTGAGCATGCATGAGCAACCTAAGGGCCGACTTAAAAGATCAAGACATGATGACGGTCTGAAAAGTCACCAACGCCAGCTGTCAGAGGGGCAGTGAACCCGCTCCATGTTTTAGAATGATTTTTAAATGAGCAATCCAAAGGGTTTCATCGTATCCTTCAAATAGCCCCAGCATCTTAGTTGGCTCCTTTAAAGTTCAGACTAAAACCTGAATACATGACTTCACTGGCATGCTTTCAAGTCATCTGCTGCCACTGGCACTCCCATAAAGTATGTTAAGGCTCTACAGCTGCTGCCATCTCCTCTTCAACAGTCTGCTTCTAAAGCAGCCCAAACAGTTTATCCTGGGAGCTGGCAGCAGTGACAAGTACTCTGTTTGTCTTAGTGATTTCCTCAGTGGGGATGACAATGGAGCTACTAATCCTATCATTCCTGGTAGAACTGATGCTCTTTGGTCACTTTCCCATCAAGCATGATGGCTGACAGTCCTCCCATCCACAGCAAGGGAAAACACTATGCCAAGGAACATACACTGGTGCTTTTTCCTGACCCAAGGTGAAGGTGAGGGTGAAGTGACTGTGGCACCAGTGGATACTCATGAGATCAAGGTGAGCACCTGCTTGTGAACATCTGAACAGGGATGGGGCTTGCTTAGTGCAATATTCTTCCTTATCTCCACTTTCACAATTAGAGGCTATCTCTGCCGTACGCTTTTATAGTGCTTGCTATTCTGTTTTCAACCTCTTGTGGAATTCTGGGGTTTGTAGTTCACTGAGGTCAAAGAGCTCTCTGGCTGAGAATTCTAAATGCCCCTCCCTAAACTGCAAGTCCCAGGATTCCATAGGCTGTTGAAAATGGAATAATAGTACTGTAACAGTGCAGGGCAGAAATGGCCTGAGTTTATCCCCAACTGGTATATGGCACTGCTTATATATGCCATGCCATTTTTGGTGAGACGCAGGTGAAGTTTTCAAAGGATGCTGCCTCAAATTAACTTGTTAAAAAAAGAATGAAAAAAAAATGACACAATCACAAATCAAAAAAGACACTGCTGCTATTAACTACTATTTTAATTTCTCCTTTTTTCAGATGACACAAGGAATCATTCACCTTTTATTTAACAAAAAGAATTCATTTGTCTCTGACTGGAAAGAAGAAAGACTTGAGCTGTGACTAATGTGAAATGATTGTTTCTAAAAATTAATTTGTTATAAAACAATGAAAAATAAATCTGAGTAGGTTTTATCTCTGTAACAAGGAAAGGCAAAATATAACAGGCAGCGAATAACACTGATGAAATTCTGAATACATATTATGTTGAAATTTTTCCATTCTGCCAAAAGATAATCTTTCAGCAGATATGGAAGCATTCAAATTCAGAAGAAAGAACCCACAAATTCAACATGAAGATGAAAAACAAAACAACCACTATCATTTCACAACTCAGCTTCAGCCAAATCTAAGGGATTCATCACATAGCTATTAACTTTTCGCCACTCATTTTAAGATGAGCTCTCTACTGTTTTTCCTCCTCAAATTTATCCCCTTAATTAAAACTAGTAAAAGAATGACAAAGAATATAAGTGTTTTATCAGAGTCTTATAGGTATGAGCTCAAGCACTTCAGATCCTGTGGATGGGATCTGTTCTAGTAATTTAACCAGAACTATGTGGTCATACAAGCTAGAGTGGTGCAGTGGTTTGAGTGCTGGACTACAACTCTGCAGACCAGGGTTCGAATCCCTGCTCAGCCATGAAAATGCATTGGGTAACCTTGGGTAAGTCACACTCTCTCAGCCTCACAGGAAGGCAAAGGCAAACCCTCTCTAAACAAATCTTGCAAAAAAAAAAAAGCCGGTGATAAGTTCACCTTAGAGTTGTCATGAGTTGGAAAAAACTTGAAGGCATTTAACAAGGTGCTCAGACCTCAGAGGTGTGCAGCATTAACACTGCAATTAATAGACTGAGTTTCCAGTTTGCCATGTCAAACATCTCTATTATTTTGACCTTCTGACCTTGGAGGATCAACAGTTCTGTTTTTGCTATTCAAGAACAGAATCAGCAGCTCTGGGCAAGAGGTCATGTTATAACCATAGCATGTTGGTCTACATTTGGATGCAGATGGCTTGATCTGATTTTGACATTCTTTATTATTAAAACCCTGACTTCTGATTGTATCTCTACCACTACAGGCATCCCCTACCTTTTGACCATCCACATTTCAATGGTCTGCTCCTTCTGATGCTCTTAAATTACCAGAACTCATTTATTCAACTCATGGACTGCTTTTTGAACTAAATATCATATATATGGGTACTAGATATAATTGAAAGTGGTCTCCATCCCAATGGGCAGAAATGCAAACTCTGTAAAAACCTGAACTGAAAATCAGAATAATAATGAAGGATCATTTTGAATTCAGCAGGAACAACAACAAACATGTGAAGTTGCTAAACGTGGTGTCCACATCAATCCTTGTTCCAGTACAGGTAGATCTGTACCCTGTTACAGTGTCTGGTACATGCAATGTGTTTTGTATTTTGCAAGGAAATAATCTAAGACAAGATTCATGCCCACCATTCACTCTGGCTGTACATATGAGGAAGCTTCTCTTTCAGTGCATGCAAACCTTCTAGAACTTCTTTAGCTTGGCCAAGAAATATAGTAAACAATGTATTTGTTCTAGAAAGTGAAAGAATGGAAACTTAGAAAATTGATCTCACTTTTTTTTTTAGTTGTTCCAATGGGATTCTTGATCTCCAGCTGCTATTGCAACTAACCATTTCATCTGAAGTGAATATCATTTAAATGCTACTTAATCCAAATTATTTTGTTAGAAAGCTGAAGTTTTAGTGTTTTCTGTACAGTAGCCATTTCTTTGTCATTTTTTGAAATAAACGAATAGAAATATCAACCTGTCCAGCATTACTGAAGCACTTGGACAGAGGAATGCTCAACTGACTACGGAGCTAACGCCACATAACTGCCATTATACATTCTGAAATGTCTCATTCAAGATTTCCATGTTATTTTTTTCAAATGGCAGGAAGGGAGTCTGAGACTCTGATCTCTGTGAACACAATGCTGTCCTCTAAGGGATTCAGCCAAGAAGAAGGGGCACATGAAAGAAGAGCACTTGGAAACTTTCCCAGAGTAAACCAGTGGCATCTTTCCTCCTGCTTCCAGAGATGATGATGGTGAGGACCTCCAACTCCCTAAAAGCCATAGAACTCCCTGACTCACACTTCTACAAACTCAAAAGGGATGGTGAAATGGCAGGGATGGGGACACTTTGGCTCAGTTTTAGAGTACAGTCTCGAATCTGCCACATTCAGTGTTATCTGGACCATTCATTCCTCATGCAAAAGACAGCCAAGTTCTTCTTTAACTAACTGCAGCAAAGGTTGTCTGTTGTATCTCTGCATAAGTCACTACTGTACGATAAATCATAAGTCACTACTGTACTGTGCCAGGAAGAAGCTTATACCCAAACATTCAAAGAAAGACTCCTCTACGGGTGGCTAATTCATACTGGTATGCACTTTATAATGTAAAATTTGGGCTTAAGAGAATGAAATGTGTCTCCAAGTCTAATTCAGAAAAAAAAAGTGTGGCTTACATACCACCTTTGGAAAGATTGTCTAGTCTGAATCCAGCTAAGCAAAGAGAAAGCAACATGAGATCTACTGTTGACTCTTTTCACACATTGGGGATTTTTGTGTATGAAGAAGAACCTGAAAGATTAAACTGAGGTTCATAGCTCAAATAATCTGACAGAGATCTACAAGCTTGCTATTACAGGAGCTAAGCTTCAGAAAGAACCAAGACTGAAGAGTACAGGACATCCATGTAATATACATATTTAAAATTCACAAGGAAAACTGAAATAGGATCCACTTTTCAATGTAATATGTCTCATTTTTCCCCTTCCAAAATACCAGAAGTAATTAGACCATATGGACTAGCTGTCTGCCAACTTATTTTTTTTTTCCTAATTCTTGTTTGAGTTAAATGAGCAGGAAGAAATCATCCGAAATTACCAAACTTCATAGTTCTCTGTCTATATTGATTCTCTCTCTCTCACTCACTCTCTGATATACACAGCAGAATATATGTGTTTTAATAAAATATGTAACTATCTCAGTAACTACTAAACTTCATATTTCTCTATCTATATGGATTATTTCACTCTTTCACTCTCTCTCTTACACACAGATAGGCATATACGTAATTTAATAAAATATGTAACTCTCTGAATAAAACAATGAGGACACAAGCTTTTGCTTACCGTTTCTAGTTTCTGCCAGACATCAACTATAAATAATGTGCATTAATAATTCCCTTGCATGCTATATTTACTCATAATTGCAACAGAATTTCCAAACAAACTGAATCTGAATCAGACCTGTACAAATTGTGACCCACCAAGCTGAAACAGCTCATAAACTGCATATGGTGACCTGCAGAAGGCTGGTAAAATATCTTGGACATGCAAAATAGATAACCCAAATCCAGCAGATATTTTGCCGCATGTAATGTTTAGACAGCTGTTTTTGTGTGATGGGTTACATGTTGCACAGGAATGATCAAGATAGCTTTGTTGCTGCATAAAGACATTGTCAAGGATTCTTTAAATTTTTGTTTAAAAATACATGTATGGAATCTTCACCTCCTACAAATTACTAGAGTCTGTCAAAACCAAGCACATGAAATTAAAAACCTATCTGACCAACAGTTGGCTCTCTACATTTGCCAGAGTTAGAGGCATGGGACCCCCACAAAAAATGGAAAAACGCAAATATCAAAATGTGTACCAGTGGGAAGGGGGCTGAGGCACGATGGGCACAGCGGGCATCCAAGGTCCAAATAAGGTCAGGGAAAGGAGAGGGAGAAACGGGTGGGTCAACAATGTGGTTCTATACCCATTTCTTCCTTTGGGTGTGGGAATGCATCAGGAGAGGGTTTGTGGTGCTAAGAAATCAGGATGTGAGACATTTTTAGCTGGCCAGCCTGTAGTTGGTGGAGGAAGAAGAGGACCAAAGGTGGGTTTTTAAAGTGCTTCACTGCCTTATCAGAGTGCCCAAGAGGGAAGATTCTCCCAGAAAAGAAGAGCTTGACGTGGGGAGGCAGGGGTTAGAGAAACTTGCAAATAAGCAAATCCATGAAAGTTAAACCTGTGAATTTGAAGGGACAACTGTATATAAAGCTTCCAAACAGCTTGTCATGAGCTGCTTTTATAAGAGAAAAATTATCTTGAGAACTTATTCCTCTATAATTGAGGTGGAAATCATGTGGCCCTCCAGATGCTGTTGGTTTGCAGCTCCCAGCATTCCTCTCCACAGACTATGCTGCCTAAAGATACTCGGAATTTTACTTGAACAAAATCTGGTGTGTGTATGTGTGGCTTGATTGCCTGTCCTGCTTTACAGAAATCTCAATACATTTGAGTATTTTGAAGATCCATGATTGCTTTAGTCCAAGTAGTCCCCCTACAGATCACAGCCACTTCACATCATCACTGTACTCAGCTGTTATAGCCAGTACTTTCTGTACTTAACTAGGCTGGTCCCTGGATAACAGACATGTAGTAGGTTATTGTGGATGTAGCAGCTTGTTAGAACCCTGAAGCTTCATCAGCTCAATAAAACTGGCCAGAGCTTCCACTCCACTGCATACTCTTTGGGAATCTAGAATCACCTCCATGCCATGATGAGACAGCAAGGTAGTACTTTGTGGAGGTTACAAGGCATACTGCTGCGGCTTTGGAGAAAAGGCAGCATCTTCTGAACTTAATCCCCTCCTACATTGCCATTCCCTCTTCCTTTTATCTTAATTAGATTATAAACCCAGGCAGGAACTATTTTGTTCTTTTACTAGCAACATGTACAGTGAAGGCACTATACAAATAAATGATGATGATAATGGTGGTGATAGTGGTGATGATGATAGCAACAACAACAACAACAACAACAACAACAACAACAGTTATAATGTTAGGAGCCAAAGGCCTGCTTAAATAAAAAGATCTTTGCTGGTGGAAAGAGAGCAGAGAGTGGGTTAACTGAACGTTCTGTGAAAGGATTCCACAGCTGAAAGCAGCCACATAAAAGGCTCTCTTCCCCATCTCATGCCTATGATAGTGATGGGACTGAGATGAAGTCTTCTCTAATAGAGCCTGGAACATGTGTGTGTAAAAGTTCACAAGCTCAGTGGCTGTAAAAAAGAAATGTAATAATCTGAAGCCCAAGGTATGGAATATGCCTTCCAAAAGAGTCAAACAAACGCAGATGTGGATTGGGCTGATCTAGTGTAATAACACTGTCACAAAAAAACAAAACAAAACAGCATAATGGTATAATCGAAGACTGAAAACTTTCTAAGTCAAGTTGTTGTAATGGATATTTTACCAAGGAGCAGAAGAGAAAGAATATGACACGTAGCCAGTGATGTCACTAGGGTTGGTGTCATCCCAACACACCTGAGCAGGTGGTGTGGAGTGAAAATAATAAATTTCTGTTGAAACACTGTACACAGTGAGTGACTGCTCACAAACACACACACTGCACCCTCTTCCTTCCCAAACACTCACATTCCCAAAGACCTTGGCTAGCAAGGAGAGTGCATGGGCAGCAGCGGCTCCACAGTGGCTCCACAGTGGGGAAAATAAAGAGGAGAATGGGGAAGCTGAAAAGCATGCATTGCCATGGCAGTGGAGTCTTGGAGGGGGGTGAGGGAGAGGTAGGGGGAGAGAGGGGGAGAGAGGGGAGAGAGAGAGAGAGAGAGAGAGAGAGAGAGAGAGAGCCTTCCCCCTTCTTCTGCTCATCTTCATGGCAACTAGGCTGTTTCCGGCAGGCACCACCATGTTGCCTGCCCTGGCACAGTCCAATGTCACAGCCACCTCTTGACCCACCCCACTAGGGCCCAGCCCACCAAGCAGGATGAGAGAGGGTCAGAGCAGGAAGCCCTTCCCCTCAAACTGACCTATATCAGGGCCTCGTGCATGTGCTCAGCACCTTCACTGCCTCCACCCCTTTCCCACTGGCTCTGTGAATGTGCTTAACAGAAGCCAAGCACACATATCTGTTGGAGGGTATTTACAAGTTTTCTATCAATCAAAAGAATGGGAGAGTCATTTTGGTGTCACCCCCCCCCCCCGGTGTCACTCAGTGTGGTCTCCACCCCAGCACTTCCTAGTTGATGCCACTGCATGTAATATAGCCATAACCATCAACACCAGGAATCTGGGAAAGAAAAGTGGAGTGGCTAATAATATTTGTTCAGTTAGGAAAACACCTTAGGGCACTGGATAAAAAGACATTTGGGACTGATGGCTCAAAGTTCTCATTTGGAATTTCTACATACTGTTTCTAAACAGTATTTTGATATTTGGGGGACATGTTTTTTAATTGTATTTGCATATTATCTACAAAGGTCACCTCTTCTTAGATTGGTCTTTGAGATTTTACAACTAATTTGTTTTATTTTGAACCAGAAATATAACGAGAAGGTGGAGGAAAGCATGGCAGATGAGCTACATGTATGTCCCACAGAGTCGTCTCATCCACTATTACACCCAAATATGGTACTGTCAAACATTTTTATTTCACCCTAAAATACCAAACAATGTGGCCCTGTGGCCTTAGAAAGGATGCTACTGGCCACTTTGCTGACTTTTGAAATCTTTTTTTAAATACTCAGACAGGGTTTTTTCCCAAAGAGGCGCTCTATGATTAGTTCCTAGCATGTCCTGAAATTCTCCAGCCATCAGCATTCACATGTATCCCCCCTCCTGTTATGCCAACATATGACACCTATAGGATTCTTGTTGTTGTTGTATACCTTCAAATCATTTCTGACTCACAGCAACCCTATGGAGAACCGAACACAGTTTTTCGGGGGGGGCAAGATTTGCTTGGAGGTGGGGTTCCTTTGCTTTTTGCTGAAGCTGAGAGGGTATGACTTACCCAAGATCACTCACTGATTTTTCATGGATAAGCAGGGATTTGAACCCTGGTTTCCTAGTCCAACATTCAAACTATTACACCATTATGGCTCACCTATAGCATTCTACCAACTGTTGATTTTTCTAGGGATTTTCCTTCAGCTAGGTCATTCTTGTTGCTTATTATTGTTTTTTCAATGCTAATTATACAATATTCATCTTGATATAGCTAAATTGTGCATAACCTTGTACATAAATTATTTTCTCAATGTTCTTTCAAATTTTCCTTTATGTACATTAGTTCCATTTTGTCTATTTTTTTAATATTTTGACTTGCCTGACAAAAATGGAACAGTCATATTTTCTAAAATCATAATACCTGTACTTTATATTTCGAAGAAAGAACCAGCAGTAAAAAGAGAAAGAGTCTGCAGATCAGGTTTTAAACTATCATGCTAAGAGCTGGTTGTTTGCTAACAGTGTAATCCTATATGGATCTAGTTACCAGAAGGAAAGCTGGAGATAGCTCCTGTACCATTAATGATTTAGTAGAAGAGGGAATTTCAGCAGGTGTTGCTTGTTACCTTGCTTATGTGACAAGCAACACCCATTGAAATTTTCTCTTTTATACAACCATTCAAGATATGGGTCTCTCTCTACTAACCAACTAGTTCAGCATGCTTATTCTCAGCCATGTGTTTATACTTGAAATTGACAGTGGGTCAAGCACGGTATAGTGGTCTGAGAGTTGAACTATAGCTTTGGAGACCAGGGTTCAAATCCTCACTCAGCCACAGAAATCCACTGGGTGACATGAGGCAAGTCACGCTCTCTCAGGCTCAGAGGAAGGCAAAGGCAAAACTCTTCTGAACAAATCTTGCCAAGAAAACCCCACAATAGGTAGTCAGAAACTACACAGTTAAATTGCAATCTTACATGGGAATATGTCCCACAGAATCTATTGAGATATCTCAGTAAACATGCAGAGAACTGTGCTACGCATATGCTCCAACCCACTGATTTCAATGCTTTGTTACTGTGCCCTTCAGATGGAATTCAGTAGACAATTACATGTTTATGAACTTCAATTTCCTTACGTATATGCTGGGTTGTACCCTAAAGTTATGTCTATGGATAAATCTTGTTGAGGTAGATGGAATTTGTCCATGCATATGCAATTGGAGAATGGCCCCCTAAAAATGGATACTCTATTAAATTAAGAACAAATGGTTGCAGAAGTTCTTATTTCATACTATAGGCACAAAATAATATCCTCAACTTAAGAAAACAGATGTCCCTCATAAAATTAAACTTTTAAGGAAATGACAAAAAATGAAAAGAAAAAAAACCTGCTTTGGGGAATTGCTTTTTCATTTTTGTACTTTATGAACTACTTGAAAATGAAGCAATTCCCCACAGTGAAATTACAGATCTCTTATTCTGTAGGTCTTAAATTAAAAGGCAGCTGAATGGAGTGAACTTCCTAACTCAGTTTGTAAATTCAATTATGTTCTCCATAGTAACTTAAAATATAAGTACATTACACTAAAACTCTATATAATGATTTTCTATAGTTGTATAACGTATTAGTACATCTTTTAAACTAAATTAACACTCAAAATATTTCCTCGGCTGAAACAGGAAGTCCATGTCACCATCATACAAAGCATAATCTGGTATACTTCTGAAATTTTCTCACAGATAAAGGTAGGACAGTAAGTAATGAACTACAATCAACTGAATATCCAACCACAGCTGTATTTGTATCAGTAAATTTTTATGCTGCTTGTTGCCATTGTGTGTCTGGCCCTTTCCGCACCTTACCTTTTTTCGGCGCTGGGGTGCAGGGATTGCGCAAGCAGCCTCCAACGCATCCCCGCTGCTTCAGCTCCACATGAGCTGCCTGCTCCCAAGCAGGCAGCATGAGAGCCCTGCTTCTTCCTTCCGCAGTACAGCCTGGGAGTTTCCCAGGCTGCGCTGGGGCAGGAAGCGCAACTGCCGCAGCTCCAGGGGCTCTGCACATATGGCAAGTGCACGCGGGGCCCTGGAGCAATGCGTGATTGCGCACCATTTTCAGTTGAAAGCTGAAAATGAAAACGTGCGCAAGCGGCACCTGCCCTCACGTGATTGTGAGTGTGTAGTGCAGATCACTCCTCCCAATTGTGTGACGCTCAAGGGGCCCTTTCACATGGCAAATGCCATGCGAAAAGGTCCTCTGAAACCACACACACACACATTTCAGCACATCTCAAGATTTATCACTTGTTTACACTTCTGTATTGATGTTTTTGTGCAGACTATGTAGCCTACAGAGCAGGGCCATTTCCAAAACAGGGGAATGGTTGTGGGACTCACAAAGAACAGCTAGAAGGCTAAACCCCTGTTAGATGTAGTCACTCTCCTCGCCCTGGTTTGAGAACATAGGAGTTAAAAGCATGCCTACATTTTCATCCGTGACATGCTAGAATGCACATCAAAGTTAAAAATTATAACTGACTTAAAAGTTTTGAAACTGATGAAAAAAAAGAACCTACAACTGTATTAAGCAAGAAATACAGGACAGAATTCCGTGCAGGAGGAGTTTTTCACTGATACAGTAGCCCGTGCAAGTAAATTGAGAACTGATGTCTTTTTCATTCTATTTTTTTTAAACCTTTCAGGGTTCAACAATTCATTCCACACAAAGCTGGGTAAGGAAACTCTAACAAGCCATTTCTTTGCTTCACTGAGAATGCTATAATTTTGCATGGTGGGTTGTTTAACCCCTCCCCAGCTCACCACTTCATATGAAAAATCAGCAAACAATCTGCAAACCATACACATCAAGTCGTGGAACAGGAATAATCAGTGCTCAGCTAACTCTACAGTACACACTGCCCTCACCAATTTAATATCACAAAACTATTTATGGAGAGATCACAAGTCAAAGGAGTAAGAAGGCAAACTGTCAGAGGTCTTTAGGATCAGAGTGTAAAAGACCTTCCATTAGTGAAATTCTATCTCCTCCAACACCACCCATTCTTCTAGGCAAGAATATTTTGTGCTTTTTCTGGTTTTGCTCTTAAAAATGTCAAGTCTGTGTGCAATTTAAGATTTGTTCTTAACACTTTTATTGTTATTTGGCATAAGCAAAAACATGTACATCTGAATATAATAGACCATCAAAAGTACTTCTGAAGGGAGAGCTATTTTGACCATATTCCATATGTTTCAGAGAAAATAGTACTGTTATGGTTAGAAGGCTTTGTGAGCAAAATACTGCTTTCCGAAATAGAGATTTAGTCTTAATGAATACAAAACTGGGCATAAAATGTCCCTACAATACTTAAATAAAAATCTGGGTTTCATGCTGGAGTTAATATTTTTGACAATGTGATCAATTTTCTTTTAAAAAAAGTTCAGCATTTTACATTGGTTTTTCATTTACTGAATACCTGAAACAAAGCATCTTACCTAAACTCCAGAGTGTGCTACAGTTTAATGAAACTTTCAGTGTCAGTGTCCTGGGAATAATATGCTTCCATTTTAAATAGCAAGTGAATGTATTATTCACACTTAGGATTTCCATTTTCCTCAGCTACTCTATTGGCCTCAAACATTCATTACAATTCTTGTACCTCAAACGTATGGTTGAGATTGCTCCAAATCAGGTTTTCTTTCATCAAAAAGGGGTGGGGAGTGGGGGAAGAAGAGAATCTTTTTTAAAAAAATCCAATTTTGAAAAACGTCAAGGACTCAAAACATAAAACGCCTTAAGGGTATGTCTCCTTGAAAATCTAATGGTGCAAGTATGTACATTTTGAATCAAAATACCATTCTTTTTTTTGCCTAAAATAACCCCTATCAGAAAAATCTTGTTCTTATTTTGCTGGTCTCTTACCAGACAGAGGAGACAAAGCCAACAAAACTTTTACAGAAGCACGTTCCAAAAAGATAATGCAGAAAATGGCTAACAAGCAGCCGGTGCCCCTTTTGTGTGTTTATGATAGAGATTTAAGTCTTGGCAAAGGAAAGAATGAGATATTTCAGAAGTCTTCTTTCCAATGGCAGAGATTATGAGACTTTTTGCATATTTTTGAAGGTTAGTAATTTTCTTTGGACAAAATGTCGTTGTGCAAATTACCTTTTTGTGTGTGCAAAATACAAAACTTTTTGGACAAAATAGTATTGCTGCTACTTTATTTTTAAATGTGTAAGATTACATGGGAAGTCTGCCACATTGTGATCAGTATTTCTGTCTTCCTGTGATTGCTCTGTGCATGTGCATACTCTGCTTACAGAAAAAGGACATTTTTTTTCAATAGGATTCTCTACATTGTGACAACTCCTTTCTTTCTGTTGAGAATAACAAAATTTACAGATACTATTTATTTCCTGGTTTTACGAACATTGGTGTGTATGAGGAAAGTTTGTAAAGGCCTCAATTTCTTCTCTGGTTCTCCTACCCACCAAAATATCTCATCCAAAAAAGATTTAATTGTTAACTACATCCCATAAAATTTCCTTTACTTTTACTCTCTTTCTGTAGCCAGTGGCAGGGGAAGCAACAGTGGCAGTTTTTAAGGAGAGGAGAGGCAGGAGACTCTCCCAGGCAACTGCATTTGAAAGAGCTCGGCCACCTCCATCAAGTGTTATCAACCCTTTGGTTCCTTCTTGCCCTAGCTATGGATGAAAACACTTGTAGTCCAATACATCTGGAGAGCATCAGGCTGAAGAAGGCTAAGTATGTATGTATATGCATACAATCACGCAAGTGCAAAGCGCAGAAATGACATTCTAAGCAATGTATTTCAAATTCTTTTGAAGTACTGCAGATTCAGATCATTTGAACATGATATCTGTAGCCCTCTTCTAGTCATGGGATGTTTCAAGAACAGGCAGCTGAAAAGATTCTTTGGGGTCCCGCGGCAACGGCTTTTCCCAATACACCTCCCAACCAGAAGAGCACTGCAGACATCATTTCCTACTACCTCAATCATATAAACCCTTCGGCTGAGGTGCTGCCAGCCTGAAACAGATTTTGGGGGTCATGTTAGATCTTTAACAATTGCAAATAGGAATTCCAAAAGTTACAAGATTCTAACTCTAGCTAACGATCCTGTAACTACTTAACAGTATGCCAGCTGTCATGTCTAATGAAATAAATCTTTAATTTTAATTGATGTATGCTTCAATGATATCAAAAATCATTTCAGTGTTTTGAGAAAATAAACAAGACACAATTAATCACTGACAAAAATGAATTCAAGCTGCTGCTATGAAATGAACCTATCCATCTTGATGTACATCATTTTACTAGTGGATACCAGGCTTAGTGAACAGTGAAAGAAACTATTAGAAAACTCTTGTTAACAGACGCAGGGGGAAAGAATTACACTCATTTAGGAAGTGAAGGTAGCAATGGGTTTGAACGGCTGCAGAGGCCAGATTATCCCAACTCAAGTCTGGTTCAAACATTACACGGTCATATATGTCATCCCAGACAGTTTGGAACTCTAGACCATATGGGCAGCTATGAAACAGGAATCAGATATTTTGGTAAGGGCATAAATCCTAACCTGGCTTGTCCTTGCATGGTAAATGAGATAATGCAGCAGTTTTTCTCCTCACTTGAGACGGCAAGGAAACTATTTTGATTATTGGTCTTGCAGAGAGTTTTTACATTTTGAAATTGACTTTTTTAAAAAATTCTTTCTAACTACAAGCTATGATAACTGTTGCCTTGTTTGAAGTATTAAAAAGCAGTAATATCAGATAAGATATGGATCAATCAACTTGTCTTTTTCTGTTGTCTGTGTGTATGTGTGAGAAAAAAACCTGGCGTCTTTGATTTGCACGAGAAGCAACAAGTCACGTAGAGCTTAGTGTATTCTCAACAGACTGTCTTGCTGCATTGTGATAGAATGTCTTGACCAAAATCTTGGCAGCAGAAATATTTTTTTTCACCTTCCTGGTTCTTGGCTGGCAATAACTTCAGCAAGCACAGATTCTAGCTAGGGTCATGCTGCTGACCAAGAAAGATGACAGACAATCATATTGCTTATGTGAGAGAGTACTCAGAAAAAATGAGTAAAGAACATAGGTTCTCACCCAACTTCACCAAATGTTAGGACCGTATGTGTGGAACACAGACAGAAAACAAACAACCCCATCTATCTATTGTTCAACCGAGAAGATAGGAATCCAGCCTCTGCTCCCTGAGGACTTCAAGATTTTTTATTTATTTATTTATTTAGGCCATTTCCACACTACACTATTATAGTGCTATTATTCTACTTCTATTCCAGTTTAGGGAGGAGCACTTAGAATTCTCAGTCAAAGAGCTCTTTGCCCTACAAACCTTAGTTCCACGGGATGTTGAAAGTGGAATAACAGCACTATAACAGTGTAATGCAGAAATGGGACCAGGACGACATTGTGCATAAGCATTGTCTCGGCTCCGCCCTTCTCCGATCCCCATTGTGGTTTTGGTGCATTGAGTGGAAAGTGCCTGACATGAAAGAAAGAATGGCAGTAGGAGTAGGGGATTAAATCCAGCAAATATTGCCTGCTCGTCTCCCCCCAAGGCCACAGCAGTGGTGGCTGGGACAAAGGGAGGGCCTTTTCTTAGCTGTTAGGCCTAGGCACAATGGATCAATGATGAATGGTATCCTCGTTTTCTAACTGGAATCTAGTGAGGAGAATCAATTCCATATGCAAACAACTTCTGGATGGATTGGGATGATAATGAATCCAGCATAGCACATAATAAAAATAGCACGTAATAAAAATGCAAGATGTCTGGCTTTGCATTAGCCCATAATATTTTAATTCTTATCCACTGAGGTTTTAAAAGGATGACCAAAATTTTGTTTCTATAATCCCTTTTGGAAAGCAACAAGTAGAAATTGCAGGGGGGGGGAATACATACACAGTCCTTTATGCAATACTCACAGAGGGCTCATTTACTATTACATAGTGCATTTCCTATGGATGCATCCAAATGTAATCTTATTAATATAGGCTTACTTCCATTTAACAAAGCCTCTGACAATAAAACTCCTCTTTACAAAGTGTTTTTACATCTTCACTGCTCCCCACCTTCCCCTATCCTCTGATTAGCTGGATGCTTTTTAGCAACATCAGCATTAAAAGGATGGTGATGGAGCACTAGAGAAACACAAACTTTTGGTGTTGGGTTGTAGCAGCATATCTGAAGTAAACAACACAATAAAGCTTGAGCTGAGAGAGAAGGGTTTTCTACTCTAGTCAGTCCTACCATAACTGTGGGCACCCACTTAAAACAGGCAAGCTAAATAGCATCTGTCTCCAGAATCCCAAACTGAGCCTGCATGAACAGCAAAACAGAGAAAAAAGTGGAGAACAGATAAGCCTGCTCCATCAACTATCCCCACCATTATAAAAAAGCATACATCTACAATGTTTGGCCACCAAAATCAAAATCGTAAAAAAACTGGAGGTCAGTGAAAGAAAATTTTAACTCTGCATATATTTTGGAAGAAGCCATCAAATGGTTTCTAGAAGATTTAAAATGGTTTTGTTTACTTGTGCAAGGCTTACTTGACCAGGTTGTTTTATTTCACATGTGCATCCTGGTAGTTTTTAATAAAAAGTCAACATTGCTGACACATGTTATTCTTTATTGTGGCACGGAAACCTAACCCTATTCTTTCCATGTTATTTTTGTCTTTCATATCAAATTTTCTGTTATACAGGTAATGCCCATCAACTTTGTTAACTGATTTGTACTGTATAATCAAGTCTCCATTACCAATAGCAGCCTCTGAATGAAGCAAACTTCTGGCAACCAAAACAAATAAGGACAGGTTGTTTACTTGTAACTAGTTATTTGAGTGGTCATCTGAGCCCTCACAAACATGGGTCTTTGCACCTGTGCATATCCATCCACAGAATGTTCCACACCTGAACAGCTTTTGGCGGTAACCCCACCCCCTTGGAAATCAGGATAAATAGTGCCAACTGATACTCCCCTCAGTTCCAACATCTGCAGAGAGAGGGGAAGAGGACAGATTGTGTGAGGGCACAGATGACCACCCAAAGAACTATAGCTACAGGTAAGCAATCTATCCTTTTTCTTTCTGGTCTCTGTGCCTCACACATGGGTCACTAGCTAGCTTACCATTGGAAGTGGGGCAAGTCATCTTAGGATAGAAGACAACACTGCCTGTCTAAATGCTACATCCTGTCAAGCCCTGCAGTCCAGACAGTAATGCTGGACAAAAGTAGATGACGGAGCCCACATCATGGCTCTGCAGACTTCTGGAAATGAGACACCATATAGCCAGGCATGGGATGTTGAGAGCACTAAAGGAATGGCAGTGAACCTTCAAGGGCTGAAGTTTTCTGGTGAGTGAATACACCAAACTGATGAGGTCTACAATCCAGTGAGCCAGTCTTCGGGAAGAAACTGGCAGTCCCATCTTTTGTCCTGTGTAGTAAAGAGCTCAGGATACTGTCAGAGAGGAGTAGTTTGGTGAATTTAATAGGCCAATGTAGAGGCAATGTAAAGCCTGCTCCAAGTCCTAAGAAGGGTCCCGGTAGAAGGCTGGTAAGATGACATGCTCCTAGTTCAGGAGAGTAGAAAATGTGGAAACCGAAGATACTTCTGGTGAGACATCTATAAGAGAAACCAGGGCTGTCCTGGTGAGACAGTTGTAATAGAAACCAGGGCAGTCTCGGCCACCATGAGGCAATTAAGACACAATCCTCAACCTTGACCAGCACTTAAGTGAGCAAGGAAAATGAATGGGAAAGATACAGTAGAGAACTGAAGGAACACACTTCCTAACAAGCCTGGCTCTGGCCTCCCTTGATGCAGAAGAGGGTGCGTTTTCAGTTCTTCCTAGAAGCAAATATGTCAGTTCTGGGGCTCCAGAATTGCTCTGCTGAGTCTGTCAATGGCCCTTTTCGCACAGCATTTTCAATGTGTTGAGCGTTGTGCACATGTGAGGAGTGGTCCACATGACCACTTGAGCGTTGTGCACATGTGAGGAGTGGTCCACATGACAACTCACATTTGTGCAATGCTCCAGGGCCCAGCAGGGACCACTCACGCATTTTTTCATTTTCGGCTTGAAGCAAAAATGGTGCATGGTCACGCATCGCTCCGGGGCCCCATGTGCACTTACCTTGTGTGCGCAGCCTTGGGAGCCACGCCGGTCACACTTCCTGTCCAGTGCAGCTTGGGAAGGTCCCAGGCTGCACTGAGAAAGGAAGAGGTGGGGCTCTCGTGTGAGCAGGAAGCTCGTGTGGAGCCGAAGAAGCAGGGAAGTGAGAGCCTCTCTCCAGAGGCTGCTCGCGCAAGCACCACATCCCAGTGCCGAAAATAGGTGAGTTGCGGAAACGGCCAATGTCTTATCACATCCAGGGACACGAAAAGCTACTGGGACCACGAATCAAGGAATGCACCAGCCCCACAGCTGCATCATCAATGCATTCAGGGTAGATGATCTTGTATTCCCCGCCCCCCGCCGCTTGTTTATATAGTATGCTGTTACCATGTTACACTACCTTGTCCTTGAAGGAGGACTTGAAGGCCCTGATTACTGCCATCATTTCCAGGGCATGGATGTGGCAGCATCAGGCTTTTGAGACCATTTCCCTTGAACTAAGCAAGAAGAACAGCTGGCCAGTTCAAATCGCATTTTCTTCTCTGTGATATGAGCCTGGAAGATGACATCCACAGCCTCATCAGTGCAAGATTTCAAAAGGCCCTCCTCATCAAAAGGGAGGTCTTCCATCCAGTTTCAGGTGTCCTCCCTTAGACCTGCTGATCTCAACCAGGCATAACAGCAAAGGCTGATGGAGGTTGCCATGACTTTGCTGGCACAATCAGTACATGGCATGCTGCAGTGATTCGTCTTGCTGCAAAGCAATGGGCCATCCACTGAAAAAGGATTATCACATTCTTCTGATCTTCTAAGAGATAAGGAATAAAAGATGCCATCTTTTCCCAAAGGAACGGCTCGCAACTCACCATGCAGGCTTAGAATCATACAGTTGGAAGAGACCACAATGGCCATTGAGTCCAATCTCCTGGCATTCAGGAACACATACTCAAAGCCCCCCCAGCAAATGGCCATCGAGTGTCTGTTTAAAAACCTCCAAAGAAGGTGACACCATCACACTCCAAGGCAGCATATCCCACTACTGAATGGCTTTTATTGTCAGGAAGTTCTTCCTGATGTTTAGGTGAAATCACTTTCCTGTAGTTTGAGTCCATTGCTCCATGTCCTAGTCTCTAGACCTGCAGAAACAAGCTTGCTCCATCTTCAACATGGCATCCTTTCAAGTATTTAAACATGTCACCTCTTAACCTTTTTTCCATCAGGGTAAACATACCTACATCCCTTAGCCACTCCTCATAGGGCATGGCTTCCAGACCCATTAATAGTTACTCAGGTAGCTAAGGTGGCAGAGAAGTAGAATTTACTCCCAAAGAGACTGAGACAACAAACCTCTTCACCCAGAAGGGTAGAGTTGTAGGTGGATTTCAATTAAGAGGCCAGGACTATAATTGAGTTGCAGTTTAGATGAGTGGGAAGGAAAGCAGTACCCTCTTGTTGAACCCAGTGAGGGGTCTTCATTTGCTTGGCAGTCAGTGGTACCAAGGGCTTAACCCTAGATTGCTTGACTACTTTCATCAGTGTTGACAGCAATAGTAGCATAGCTGGTGTCAGACTGTGGACATCAACCTTTTGAAATACAGAATCCAGAAAGAGGGTGGCCTGTGGTTTGACTTTGACTTTGAGCCTGAAGGAGTTCGCAAGCCTTAAGATGACATCTGCATAGGGTTGAAGGTCTTCTGAAGGAGACATGTGGGCCAAGTCATCTATCTCACAGTCTAGAAATGATACAAGGAGTGAAGGAGAAGAGACTGTTGATACAGAGTGATCCTTATCTTTAGTTTGCCTTTTCTTTCTAGGAGCAGTGGAATCAGCTATACTCTTTTGCCCTTTGGCAGATTAAAGTCAGGCACTGATTGACCTGCCTGGTCTTGAAGGGGCTGGTATAAAGCCTAGATCACCCAGCACCTCAGCCAGGGGTACAACTGGCTTAGTTGCCAATATCAAGGATGAAGATATTTGCCTTGATTAAGATGGACCTTCCAAGATTGAAGCCAGCTACCATTTTTTGCAGATAGGGGCAGAAAGTGTGTGAAGCCAGTGGTTTTGGGCAGCTACATCAGCAACTTCCAGGAACTGTTCCCAGAGGAAGAATGAAGATGAGAGAGACAGTTTTTGAGGCTTTGTGTAGTGAATCCTTTGCAGATGGAATGGTAATTCATGCAGTGGCCTTCACTGAGGCAGAAGAGCCACTTAGAGTGACTGTCAGAGTGAGGAATCTTTCCTCTGCATGAGGAAAAGTTTTTGAAGAAGGCCTTACAGGCCATGTAAAGAACTCACCAATGATGAGGTCAGGGGAAAAGAAAGTGAATCAAAGAAATTTAAGGAAAGCAGCTACTCAGCACTGGATCATCCGAGATGAATTGGATGATGGGTGAAAATGAACTGAGAGAAGTAGCTCTTGGCACTACTTATCCTGGCACCAAAGGGGAGGGGGAGGTTGCCACCAAAAGCTACTCAGTTTTGTGTAGGAGCAAATACCTGCGCGAGGCACAGAGACCACTAAGAACAGCTGGATATCCCCCTTATTAATCTGTCTTACCTTTTATTTGTCTAAGGATAAATCAGTTTGGGCTGCTGTACACAATCACCAAGACCTCATCATTCTGTTTCTCTGTACTCCCTCAAAGTCTTGGCAGCCCTGATGAAGCAATACTGTTTTATTCTGGCACTGCCAGCTATCCACTGAGCAGAAACAGTCAGGGGAAAGAAATTACTGCACTCAGTTACTCAAGCCTTCACCAGAATCCTGAAGGGATTTCTTGTGTAAAGTCCCATTACAGAAGGGGTAGTAATTTCCCAGTCACTGAAGAAGGAGTTATTCAACACCAATTGGCTACCAGGGCACACCTGGAGCTGTCAAGAAACCAAGAAACCCCGCAGAAAAATCCAGGGAAATGGGGGAGATTTTAGCTCCATACAAACAAGGTTCTGCTTCAACAATATCTCCTTATGCAATTTTTAGATGCAGATTTTGCTGCTGTGTACCACCATGCATAGATCTAGCAATATCAAATATAGTATTTAAGGTTACTTTCTCAAGCCTGTGTCTGACATTATGTTCCTCTACTAGGATACGCACTAGAGCTCCTTTCTTCATCTTCATTTCTGAGCTTCTGTGTTGCAGACTGTGAACCTACTGAGAAAGGTATGAGAAATAGTCTCACAGGATAATTACTATGTTTACATTAGATTTACAAATTAGTAATAGGTGCCAAATTGGAGGAGGGGGAGAGACTAATGGGCATGATAAGTGTTCTCTTCTTTTTAATTTGGAAGCCAAGCTTATGTTTGTACAGGTCGTACATACAAGAAAAATAAAATTAACTTGGAACATGAAACTGAAACACAGCAGGTGGATATACAAAAAATACAAAGCAATTTGGATATCTGAGATAAATGGATGCATTTCAAGTGCAATGTGGTTTTAAATTTAGATAAATGCACAACAATCAGCAGGTGGAGAGGATTATCAAACAGCAAAAGCACGAAGTTCATAAATGCCAATTTTCATTTTTAAAAAACTTGCAATACACTTCACAGTTTATTCACACTGTGAGAATTCACACTGAGGTATGTGCATTAGGTCTGACAACTTATTTCTTATATCTTAGCCTGATATGACTTGTAAAAAACAAAAAACAGTTTTCCAAAACAGAAACAAATATTAAACTATTTCAAAGTTTACTGTAAGTTCATTAAATCTCTTTCACACATACACAAACACACAAATACACAATTTTACTATTATCCTCTACTGTTACATGTTATTGATATGAAAAATATCAACATTGGCATAGGAAAAAAGCTGCACTCTGTGGCCTATGTGGATGTAACTGATTTCTCTGATTTTGATAGAAGATACACAAAAAAGCTATCATGACAATGAAGCATTGCAGTGAGAACATCAGAATTTTGGTTTCTGAGATTTGGCTAGCCATTCTACCATACAAGCTATGAAGAATACTCACACAAGCTCTTTCCCTTGACAAGAATGGCTGTCTTGATATGTTAAGGCACTGTTAAAAAGCAGTTGTGCAAAATGAGGGTTATTGATGTACAGCAATACAAACACACACTATAGCACCAATGTCACAGTGTGAGCTGCCCCGTCACGGTAACAGAGTACCACACAAATCATCATGCTACACTGACCTAGAAGTCACTGCACCTTATTCAGAATAGTTAAACGCTAGCACAATAGCTGCAAAGACTGAGTTACAAAAATATACCTGAACTTTTCCATTTGTTAAGTGCAAATTTTCTTTAAAGTGTCAAGTGCACATTAATCACTCAGAGATTTATTGATGCATAAGCTTTTGCAGAGCAAACCAAAACATGAGATATATGAAGTATACTCCTCAGTTGGAAGATTCAGAAGCTATGCTTAGCAAGATACTACACAGGAAGCCTGGTAGCAAAGAGTAAAATACTCGTAAAGCAGTAGGTACCCCCAACCAAAGATCTCCCTTCTGGAGATGAAAACATTCCCAGTTTTCAGATCGAATAGCAGCAAGGTAAAAATTAAATAAAAGATTCAACAAAGCAAACTATCATCTTGATAGGGAGGAAAGAAACAGAAATATGAAGGATGTAAGGGATCTAATGGTACCTTTATCCAGTTCCAAGGCTGGGGGTGATAGAGGTCTCAGCAAATATTAAAAGAACACAGCCTTTTCTCAATCATGTAAGCAAACCAGATTAAGTGTGTCTGCCCAGTCTCCCAAATGATGATCATCTGGAAATTCAGTAAAGGCTGGGCAGCAGAACGATGTAGTAACTACAACTGCAAGTGAGAAAAGAAATATTGTGCCCTATAGCTCTTTTGGGACAAATCTTCCCACCAAAGGAGCCAAACACAGAGGCAACATTTTTTATTCTTCTGAAAGTCAAATACAACATGCCACAGATGTCCTCTTGGAAACACAGTATCCAAGGTACTTGTTCTCCATTGCGGGCACAGCATCACTGACAATAATTTTAAGAATCCATTATAGGATGGTGGGGTGGAAGTGTGAGGTGCAGGCCACCGGCAGCCTACAAAGTCACATTTTGAGGGCCCTGAACCCACAGCCCCCTGAATACCCCAAAATGCATTAAATGCATTAAAACATTGCAAAATGTTGCAGTTTAGCCACCGCATCTTCTAGACCTGCACACATGAACCTTCAGAAACTGAAAAGAAAACTGGAAGTAAGGTGTCTACCAGTCACATCAGCATGGTCCTCTGAGGAGGCAAAGGAAAAAAATGGCTCCTGTTGTCCCCTCCAGCTGCCCAATCCTGCATTATATAAGGATTCTCATCAATAATGTGGTGTGTGGGATGGAAATTTTTATGAGCCTCACTCACCATTTCCTTGCAAGTACAGCCTGACTTGCTCAAAGGTAAAAGTAAACCATGCAACCAGGATGGTTCCTAAATCTAAAGTGATGGCTAACTTTTTACCTGTGGCAATCTCTCCTTGACGCAGGATTAATTAACCATACCAGGCTGCTGTATCCATGTCCCTTGCCTAGGCTATGATTCTCCTAAATGAGTCTCTGATCTTCCTCTTATTATCGTTTTCATGGCTTGTAGGTACCCATCTGGTTGTCTATCTGAAATTAGTATCTATCTGAAATTATTTACCTGGAGGAACAGATTCACTGACTATATCAATCATGAAGGCAAGATATCACCTTAGGAAGACAGTACGTTACTTTCAGTATCACAGGCAGTCTGCCTTGGAGTACTAGTTGTAGGGGAACACAACAGGTAGGCTGCTGTCGCATTCATCTTCTGCTTGTGGGCTTCCCATAGACATTTGGCTTTTAGCCTGTTCCAGCATGGCTCCGCTTATGTTCCTGGGTTTCTCCATTTCACCAACATATCAACTTCAGTTAATAGTTTTTACCAAATTTTCCATCACATCTATAGCCATTTCTGCCCTACACGTTTACAGTACTACTAGCATATTTACCTGGTGTTGCCTGGGACTTTATTTTCTCAGTCATATGAGGTCTTCTTGCCTGACACGGCCAATCATAGGAGGTCTTCACCTTCCTGACACAGACAAACTCACAAAGTCACAAACTTTGACTTTTATATATTAGATTATTCCACTTTCAACACCCTGTGGAATTTAGGAGTTTGTTGTTTACTTAGGACAAAGAGCTATTTGGCTGAGAATTCTAAATGCCCCTCCCTAAACTGCAAACTTCAGGATTCCATAAAATGTTGAAAGTGGAATAATAGCACTATAACAGTATAGTGTGGAAAGGCCCTATGTTTTATAAAAGACTTGTAATGCCTTGATGAGCTATATCTGGTATAGGGCAACAGCAGAAGCAGTGGTGATTCCCAGACACCAGGTATGTATTCCTCAGATTCCCCCACCTTCAGGCAAAGGAGGGGAGCAGGAACGAGGGAGACAGCATAGCTAAGTTCACAGACAAACTTTGCATATGCAGTAGCTATCATGGCTGCTGCTGCTGCACTGCTACCCCCACATCAGAAGCGAAGTCTAGAGCAGGACATAGCAGCAGTAGCTGCTGGTGACTATCTCCAGCCTTTGCCTGCAGGAGAGGCCCATGCCTAAAAAACAGTCCTAACCCCTTCTGCTTCCACCACCACTGGCCTTCCAGTCAGTGCCTTTCCTACCCAAGTCGTCTGACGATGGAAACCCAGTAATTGCAGTCAATTCTTAGTGGAGGGGCTGCTGGTTGCCTGCTTCTGCCTTTGAGGCTGTAGCAGTCTTGCTTGTTTGTTCAGCTACAGAGAGATATCAGAATCTGTGAAATCGCATGAAGCGTGGATTTCTGCCATTACACAGATCCTTGCACCCCTCTCTAGCCATGTCTCTTTCCAGCCTCGCAAATACAGTACAGGTACATATATATTGCACTTCCAAAAGTTTTGGGTTTTGGAGCATTTCAGATTTCAGAATTCCAGATACAGGATATCCAGTGTTTAAACAACTTTGTATCTCTGCCTTCACAATCAAAACTGGCCACAGAACCTAGCAGCAGAAGCACCATTAATGCAGTTGAAGAAAGCCCAACCCCAGGGTTGACTACTATCTGGCTGCTTCGGCAGCACTTTTAGCATGGAGTTATCTCTTCTGAGACTTGATGTGGCCCACAGATTTAGAAACAGAGAGGGAGATGGAACATCTGAGGAGTTGAGAGACACCTGCATGAACTTTTGCCCTTCCCTTTTTTATTGTATTTTATTCAACAGCTATCTCATAAATTCTAAACTAGTTAACTAGCCAAAATATAAAGCTTACTCAGTAATCACAACTGTAAGTTTTCATCTAAGCTACATACAGTAGGCCTCTGGTTACTATGGCCCTTTCTGCACATTACCTGCTTGCGGAGGTGGGGGGTGCCGTTTGTGCAAGCAGCCTCTTGCGCAAGGCACTCGCATCGCTCCTCCATTCTCCTGCAGTTGGGTTGCCAGTCGCGCGGTTGTCGCGCAAACGCCCCACCCCTTCCTTCCACAGTGCAGCCTGGGAGCTGTAGGCTGCCCTGGGGGAGGAAGCACGACCGGCCTGGCTCGCCCGATGCACCGAAGGGCAGGTAAGTGCATGAGGGCCCCAGGAGCATTGTGTGACCGTGCAGCATTTTCGGCTTAGAGCTGAAAATAAAAAAATCTGTGCATGGCCTGCTTTAGGCTATTGAGCGTCGCGTGAATGGGAGTGCGTCGTACGGACTGCCACTCCAATTTACGCGATGCTCAAGGGGCCCTCTCACAAAAGAAACTGCGTGCGAAAAGGGCCTCTGTCTTCATCACCAACTGAGGAATCCATACCTAAATTGCACCTGTTATTTTTGGAATCCCATGATTTACTTATAATCTAAAATGCTATATTATCTTTTTTTTTTTTCCAAAAAGGGGACAAGTTGTTTACTTGGGTTTTCATTAGAGTACTGTGGCCTGTTTCCATGCTGAAAACTGAACCTAAATCCAGTTGTTAGTCCCAACTGGAGTACACTCACTAAATCAACAGATCTGTCGTTACATAATAACTTGCCAATTCCAACTAATTCCACGGGCTTAAACCATGCCAAATGACTGGCACAAATCTAACTCTCAGCTACATTAAGAAAAATACACAGGTTTGTGTACTGTGCATGCATGCCTTCCTTTTTGAGGCTAACAGCAAGTCCACAAAAGGGATTTTTTTAACCACTGAATCAATGAAGTTGAAAGGGTTAAATCTGCCAATCTAAATTAGGCCCATTTCACAGAAGCCATAAGAAGAAGAAGATGATATTGATTACGTCAAGAGACGCTATTACATCTCCAACTTCTTATCTGTTTTGGTCATAATAATAACTTCATGCATCTGTTAGCTTGGTTAGTCCATAGAATCCTATGCCATGATACATTTTTAATCCCATTTTAACTCTTTGAAAGAACAAAATGGTTGCCACAAGAATTATATTATGCTAAAGCTTGGAAAAAATAGAAACCCTGAATGAGGAAGATTGGGAAATAAAATTGTTTGATGTTGCATTAATGGATAGGTTAATGACATTACTAAGAGGGATCCCCCTGGATAGTTTAGTTAAAAAATGGGACCCAGTTACCTCTTATTTTAGAAGCAAATGGGGACACTTGACGATAGTGAGTTTTATAGATTGAGGATTAAGATATTGATAAAAAACTTTATTTTAAGTATCCTAAATATAAGAAATTTCTTTCTTTTCACATTTCTCCTAAAGTATATTGAAAAATGTTATAAAAGATGTAAATGTAAGTAAGATTCTATTCTTGTCTTTATTAGTAGAGCTCTGTTGATGTTTGTGAAAATAGATCCTCATTTGTATATGTAGTAATTTATGTAAGGATAATCCAGTGGGGAAGTTATGATGTGATGACGGTGAAGAATGAGAAACTGAATGATTGATAGATGGTTGATAGATTGTTTGTACAAGACCTTCCTTCTTTTTCTTTTAGTCTCTGGTTTTATAAATTCTAATAAAAAATTTAAAAAATTGTGATCACTCTGAAAATTCTTACCTCTTTTAAACTGTTGGAATTAAATGCAATTATAAACTAGGGCTGCAACTTGGTTAAAGAAAATGGAATACAGGAAAATCTTTGCCTTACACAGAATCAGATCCAGCTATTGTTTATGCTGACTGGCATAAGCTCTTCATAGTTTGCAGGTATCTTTCCCAGCTATCAACTTGTAAACTTTTAAAAAATCCAGTACTTTACTAATAAGCAACAGGTATTTTCCCACTTCTACGCACTTGAAATAAACATGATAATTGATCAATTATGAACTCAACCTGCAAATGTATCTAACTTGCATCTAGATAATATTTCTCAAGCAACAGTCTTCATTTTTAGACTAAACATGTATCCTAAAAGATTTATTCCTTCTCTGTGTGTAAAAAGAAGAATGCCTCTTTTAAAATTATGCTTGTGTAGTTTTCATAAGCATAACTGTTTGTGCATACATGCACATGTACATTCACAAAATAACTAAATGTGAGTTTTTAAGGTGATTAAAAGTTTTAAGGCCTGTTGTAAAATATATAGAAGCAAATATTACATCTATATTATATTTTTTTTGTATAACCATGATGGACAGAAATACTCTGTATTAATCAATGCCAATAATTTTTTAAATGCTTACCAAGGAGAGCCGTATATCCTGAAGCCCCTCACTGTCACTTCTGAATCTTGCAGATATATGCAGTTAGTTAAGAGAGACTGTACATTTTCATAGCTTTCTGGCTTCAGTTTAGATACAGATGGGAAATAGTAAAAGTCCTGCTTTATTAAGTCTGCCATGAACTCTTGGTCAAACGTCAGCTCGTGATTGCCTGCTATCACAATCTTGTATTCATATGGTAGGCTACCTAAAAAGAAGGGAGAAACATAATGAACTCATTTATTATTGAACTTATGATAAAATTCCAAAGTTAATACTGTTCAATTTATGCAAAATATGTAGCTGGTGACTTCCAAGAAAAGTCTTAAAAGGAAGTTACAGCTAGTAATGCAATGCAGACTGAACTTCTGTGAATGCCCAAGGCAAACAATTTGATTTGGTTTACTTTGCTGCTATTTTTCTGTGTTTTTTACTCTCTCTGATTTTATGATGAAAACATTGTTTTGATATGATGTACTAGTGATCTCTGTAAAAGCACTGCTTGATTAACAGGTAATACTTTCTTCAAATGTATTATCCATTAGTCTAGCTGGAAGTAGAAATACTATAGGTTAACTTTGTATTACAGTGGGTCCTCCTTACCTATGACCTCCACATCTATAAATTCCAGTTCATATGAAGCATTGTGTTCTATACCTAAAGTGGCGCCAACATGAACACAGACCCATTGAAGCATTTGCACATATATCACCACCATTTAGTACTATGGGATCTGAGCATTCACATTTTTTTCTTATTCACATTCCAGGAACCCCCGAAGCTACAGAGGGTCCACTGTACAACTTTTTAAAGAAATAAATGAAGTTAATCATAGAATCATAGAAATGCAGAGTTGGAAGAGACCACACAGGCCATCCAGTCCAACCCTCTGCCATGCAGGAACACCCTCAAAGCACTCCTGACAGATGGCCATCAAGGCTCTGCTTAAAAACCTCCAAAGAAGGAGACTCCACTACACTCCGAGGCAGCATATTCCACTGCTGGACAGCCCTGACTGTCAGGAAGTTCTTCCTGAGGTTCAGGTGGAATCTCCTTTCCTGCAGCTTGAATCCATTGCTCCATGTCCTGGTCTCTGGAGCAGCAGAAAACAAGCCCACTCCCTCCTCAACATGACGCCCCTTCAAATATTTAAACGTGGCTATCATATCCCCTCTTAACCTTCTCTTCTGAAGACGAAACATACCCAGCTCTCTAAGCCACTTCCCACAGGGCATGGCTTCCAGACCCTTCACCATTTTGGTCGCCTTCCTCTGGACATGCTCCAGATTGTCGATATCCTTCTTGAATTGAAGTGCCTAGAACTGGACACAGTATTCCAAATGAAGTCTAACCAATGCAGAATAGAGTGGTACCATTACCTCCATCGATCTAGACATCATACTCCTGTTGATGCAATCAGGAATCACATTGGCTTTCTTGGCTGCCGCATCACACTGCTGACTCATGTTCAGCTTGTGGTCTATTAAGACTCCTAGATCGCTTTCACACGTACTGCTATCCAGCCACGTGCCCCCCATCCTATATTTCTGTATTCCTTTTTTTTCTACCTAAGTGTAGGACCTTACACTTCTCTCTGTTGAATTTCATTTTGTTAGCCATGGCCCAGCTCTCCAATCTATCCAGGTCATTTTGAATTTTAATTCTGTCCTCTGGCGTATTAGCAACCCCTCCCAACTTGATGTCATCTGCAAATTTGATGAGCATGCTCTCTATTCCTTCATCCAAGTCATTGATAAAAATATTGAACAGCACTGGGCCCAGGACAAAACCCTGTGGCACCCCACTAGTCACTTCTCTCCAGGATGAAAAGCAGCCAGTGGTGATCACCCTTTGGGTTCGGTCAGTCAACCAATTACAAATCCACCTGACAGTAGCCGTGTCCAGCCCGCATTTTACTAGCTTCTTTGCAAGAATGTCATGGGGAACTCTGTCAAAAGCCTTACTGAAATCGAGATATGTTACATCCACAGCATTCCCTTCATCCATCAAGCTAGTTACTCTATCATAAAAAGAGATAAGATTAGTCTGGCATGACTTATTTTTGAGAAATCCATGTTGACTTCTCGTGATTTCCGCATTGCTTTCTAAGTGATTAGAAACTGACTGCTTAATGATCTGCCCCAGGATCTTTCTCCAGGATGTCAGGCTGACTTGGCGATAATTATTTGGGTCCTCTTTTTTTTCCCCTTCTTGAAGATGGGGACAACATTTGCCCCCTTCCAGTTGCTGGAACTTCTCCTGTCCTCCAAGATTTCTCAAAGATTATAGCAAGCGGTTCCGAAATGACCTCTGCCAGTTCTTTTAATATCCTAGGATGCAATTCATTTGGCCCTGGAGACTTGAATTCATCCAGTGTGGCCAAGTATTCCTGTACCACCTCTCTACCTATTATGTGTCTCATTTCCCCTGCTTCCTCACCTGCTCCCCAACCGCCAGGTTGTAGGCTAAGGCTGTAGGGATAGCATCTCAGGGTCTACAGAAGAGATAAGATCTTCCTCTTTCTGATCAGAGACAGACATCCGGCCCTGGAGAAAGAGATCTGATCTTTGTCCTTGTCTCACAGCAGAAATGGCTTTTATGCCACTGTTGCCTGTCTGAAAGTGGGGAGTAAAGCAGGAAAGGCTCTGTCTCTAAAGCCCTCCCAATCCTATGCCATACATCAAACCTGGAGCAAGATTTAGACCAGGATGGCGGCAGTATGAAAGAAACTACTCGTTATTTTAAAAAATCTAAGAGAAAAGGAATTGCAGATGTTGATTCATCCTGCCTTCCACAAAGGGTGAGCAACTTGTTAGTGTGCTCTAATCACAGAGTTCCGACTTTATGGAAGAACTCCCCTGAAAACAGAAATGAAGTATATTTACTCAAAATTGGAAGACCACATCCATAGACAACAACCACACACTATTCTGGAAAGGCTATCTTCGGAAATGTTTTTGTTATGATGATGGAAGCTCTGTAAGGTTAAATGTGGAATATATCTATTCAGAGAAAGGGTTAGGTAAAATATTTTAAAATATTTATTGGTGCCTAATATAAAATTGCAAAGGTGGAAAATTATATTTGTAAATGCCTTTTGAAAAAGACTTTTTAATATACATTGTAACAAACTGGATAGCTCCCTTAAGGTTCAAACTAAAACCCAAAGTGGATTCCATGTCCCACTAATAAAGATGCCACCAATCACTACAGCGTGTATAAATGTGATGAACCAGTTTCACCTTTTTTACAGGGACAACAGGAGCAATAAAGAAAAACACTAGGGATAGTAAGGAAAAAAACATAATGAGACAACTTAACAGCAGTTTCAAAAAGACTTTTAAAATTTATATTAACATTATTTGACAAATATTTCACTAATATTTGATGTGCAACTGAGTAAATCTCTTTTGATCAGTCCAACGGCCAACCTTGTATGAAAAATATTTTACATTTCTGTTGAGTTTTGACATCAGATATTATTTCAGCTGGATGAAAAGCATCTGGAAGTAAACAGGGTACGATGCCCTCTAATTGTTAACTGAGTTTGTTATTAAAATAACCCTTTCTTGCTTCCATAGGACTGAGGCAGTTCTGTGTTTAAATATATAAGCCTCCTGCCACCACATCTATCTTATTTCTATCTCTAAAAATAAAAGGAACTCCATCCACATTTATTGGCATACTTTAACAATGTTTTCAGCCTGGAGGAAGCATAACAACATCTTGCAAAATCATCCTTCTTGCTTGTTTCTTCCCAATCACCTGTTTGTTTGCTTTTAAAGCAAGGTTTAAATGTACCACTATAACCAAATCCTAGCAAATCACTCATCCACTTGAATTTTAAAATCAAAACCAACAAAATTAGCTATCAGGCAATCCAGACTACCATACAAACACTATTGAGATATTGGTACATCAACTTTTCAATTTATAACTATTTTTATGAGTTTGTTGATCAGACTTTTTCCAAGTCTTTCTGTGTTTCATTGGCTATTCACTACATCTACCCTCTGTCATAGAAAATAATAATGATTATTTTCTCCTAAGTAAATGTTAGACCATAATCTTAGAAAAAAATTTATAGTTGTTTCATTTGTCCTGATCCAGAGAGCTATAAACGTTCAGACATATAAATGCCTGAGATCACAGTGCTTATCAGTATTAGATCTTCTTCTCAGAAGAAGCGTAGCTGAGGGACAAAGCTAAATTTTGCATGCACAAGTTCCACATTCAGGTCTCAGCATCTCCAGTTCAAAGACAAAGGTATCAAAGGATGTGCCTCAGATGCTGGAGAACAGCTACCAATGTGAAGAGGTAATGCTAAGCTAAATGGACAAACAATCCAACCTGATACAAGGTTGAGTCTTACGTTCCTAATGAAATACATGGAGAAGGCCTCTAAGGTTAAGGCGCTACTCTGCGTGAAATCCACTACTGTACAACAGTGAGCACTATGAGCACTATGAACATCCGAAATCACATTATTTATTGAATTTATATAGTCTTTTCTCTCATATGGGATTGAAAACAGCTTATATTGTACATTAAAACAAATTAGCTAAAACTATCTAAATATAAAAATTGAAAAAGAATTAAACAACATAGAACAGCTTAAAATGTAGAATAGTTTTAGAATTAAAACCCATTACATAGTAAAACCAATACACTTGTTGCTGGGGGGAAGGTAGCTGCACTAATGCTCTAGAACTAATCTGAGGGTACCTTTGGTACAGAGGAGCATAAGTACATGATATAAAGTTAAATGATTCACATTTGCAAATCACCTTGGATTTAGGACTGAAATCAGGAAATTATTTGGATTGCTTTACTTGTCAGAAGCAACTGCTGTTCCTCCACAATTTTTTCTAAAAATATTGTCACATATTCTAATAACCCACATAGCCAGTCCTCCACTTTCATGAGGGTTAGGGGCACAAGACCTTGCAAAAGTGGAAAAATTGCAAATAAAAAGAAAAAAATATGAACAAAATATATATATATATATATATGTACTAAATCTGAAAACACTCTTTTAAGAATCTCTAGGTCCTCCATTGTAATTTGTCAACCCCCAGTGGAAGTGGGCCATAGAGTCATATTGGAAGAATTGGCAATGCCTACAGAAATGTTTTCTCTCAGGAATCTCTAAGGCCTCCACTGAAACTCTATGGTACACTTTCAGCAGAGTTGTACTGGAGGACCTACAGATTCCTAGAGAGAAAACTTTTTTCCATAGCAGGGGCAAATACAGTAAATTTTTAAATAAGTAAATAAAATAAATAAAATAAAATAATCCGCAAATAATCAAATCCACAAACACTGAACCTGCAAAAGCAGAAGGCCAGCTATACCTTTTCCACCCACAATACATATTGCAAATAATCACCACACTTACTATACCAAACAAAAATAAAATATGATATCCAAAACAATACAGGCATCATCACAAGTGCCAAAATTAACTCCAATAAAAAAGAATATAACATAGGTACAAAGCATATCATAAATGCCAGAACTAATACCATAATTTCAATAAATATCAAATATACTATACATAGTATACACTGAGGTAATGTGTTGAAAACCATCAAAAACTACAGTACCCACGTACTGTAGGAGTTGATCAGCCAACCAGATAAAGACACGGGTAAAGAGTTAGATGGGCAATGTTATGTGGGGGTTTTGGAACAATGACCGTATAAAGAAATTGTTCTTGATGTTTGTTTGTGCCTGAGTATAAAAGTCAGTGTTGTACACTTGTGGGGGGGGGGCTCTCAGACTTTGTGGAATGATCCCACTGAGGCCCTGCTAGCAGTTCAATAAAATCCTGCTTTCTCTCAACTGTGGGTCTCAATTCCAGACTTGATTCCTGTTACATTTTTCTGGGGGCTCATCCAGGATAGAGGCGGCATTCGGCCCACCCTGACCACCATCTTGCATTCGGGATCACAGCAGGAACAACTCCGATCTTGGCGCCATTGGCCTTTTTGTCGGAAGATAGGCCTCGAGACTATTGTAATAGCCGAAGCTGATGTGTGCGCCATGGAACCTCGACACAGGAGAAGAAACCAGGACGCATCATTGGTGAGGCAAGTAAATGGGTGTGGAACTTGTTGGAATTGTTTTGGTATACCTTTTCCTAAGGGAAGAAGAGGGGCCTGATCACCCCCTATGTTCAACCCTAGTACCAGACTCTGAAGAGAGTTTGCAAAATTGTTGAATGAGGTAAAAAGAGAAAGGAGGTGGGAGGCCGTGCATTGGCATGAATGCTGACTTGCTTGGTCGCCACGGTTCTTAATGCAGGCTGTTGAGTGTCCGGGTGCCTAGGCCAGTGACGAGTGCTTGTGGTTTCTCTTCCCTTCTTGTTTCGACCGTTGAGACCCCTTACTCAACTGTCACCCACCCCAAATCCTTTTGTGTCTCTGATTGTCTTTGCAAGGGGTGGACATGGGAGGCAGTAGAAATAAAGACATTACTCCACTGGAATGCATGTTGAAGAACTTTAAAAAGGGATTTTGAGAAGATTATGGAGGGAAACCCATGAATCCACAGAGACTGAGGACATTATGTGAATTAGAATGGCCCTCTTTCAATGTAGGATGGCCGACTGTAGGGTCCTTAGACTACTCATTAATAAGGAGGGTGTATTCAGTCATAGTGGGAAATCCAGGACACCTTGATCAATTCCCATATATTGATTCTTGGGACTCCATAGTCAGGGAGACCCCTCAGTGGTTGAAGAAATGCAAGGAACAACAAGCAAAGATTATGGTTGTACGAATGGAGAAAATTAATAATAAAAGCAGAAAGAGGCCCATATATCCAGAGTATCCTACAGAGGCATTAGAGCCGATGGCGCTTCCACCATATGGGACTTTGCAAAACCCTTTCCAGGAGATCCCAGGATCTCCGTTTTGGACATCTCAGGAAATCAGATGCAGATTAATGATGATACACATGAGGGAAAAATAAAACAACCCACACAGATACAGAATTCAGGGGAAGGACAGTTGACATCGGGAACACCAGCATATGATCTTAGGTTCCGCACTGTAAAGAAAAACCTCCCTAAGGGCTGGCCAAAGGCAAGGGATGGACAAAAGGCACATTACAGCATCGGAGATCTGTCAAGAGTCAAGGGGGATAGAGAACCTATACTACCCTTAAGACAAGTGACACAGACTATTCTAGATCCAAATGAACAGGATAGCATCAGACGAGCGCAGTCATACATATACACTCCTTTCACTATGGCAGACCTCCTTAACTGGAAGACACATTATGCTTCATACACTGACAAGCCCCAGGAAATGACAGAACTTTGTTCTAGTATAATGGCATCTCATGCTCCAAATTGGCAAGACTGCCAACAGCTGTTAATAACTCTGTTTACCACTGAGTAATGCAGACGAATAATTCAACATGCCGAACGGATAGCCAGAAGTAGAGCTCCCCCAGGAGAGGCTAATCCGGAACAATGGATGCGGAGAAGGGCCCTTTGGTCAACCCAGGATAGGATCCAAATAGACCCAATCAACTGGCCAGGCTCACCGATTCCACCTTATTGGTGGAAGCAATGAGAGAAGGGATGAAGAGACCTGTTAATATGTCCAAGGTCTCAGAAGTTCCACAGGGAGCCACTGAACCCCCTGGAACGTATTTAGAGAGGTTACTTAATGCATACCGATAGTTCACTCCTCTGAACCTGGATGATCCGGATAATAATAGGACAGTAAATCTAGCTTTTGTGGCTCAGAGCTACCCAGACATCAGGAAGAAGCTCCAGAAGGAAGAAGGATTTGCTGGAATGAAATTAAGCCAGTTGTTGGAGATTGGTCAGAAGGTATACGTCAACAGGGATCAGGAGGAGAAGCGAGAAAAGGATAGGCGGATGGCTCAAAAGGCAGAATTGTTGGCAGCGGCACTAACAGATAGAAAGACTGAATCGGCCCCACGGGGAAGAGGTCGTGGAGGCAGGAGAAGAGGTGAAATAAACGGGGGACGACAACCACCATTGAGTAGAATCCAGTGTGCGATTTGCTGACAGGAAGGCCACTGGAAAGGAGAATGTCCAAATCGCCAGAGAGGTGGGGAAAAAGGAAGTCAAGGTGCCATTCAAGGGTGATGGCAGCAGGAAAGGTCACTGATAGCCGATATCAGGCCCCCACTGAACCAGAATATACTGGGTTGGCCAAGATGGGAGAGCTAGACTACTAGGACAGACCGGGTACCCTATATCTTGGCCCCGGGGAACCCTTGGTCAAAGTTGAAGTAGGGGGCCGAGAAATTCCTTTTATGATAGATACGGGAGCCTCAAAATCCATGGTTACCAAACCAATCACCCCTATTACCAACAAGGCTATAAATGTGCTAGATGCCACTGGAATCCAAGAAAGATGCCCCCTTTTGGAACAAAGAACTTGTCAACTGGGCAGTCTTCAAGTAACACATAGATTTCTTTATATACCAGAGTGCCTTATTCTTTTAATGGGCCAAGACTTGTTATCTAAATTGAGAGCACAAATAAATTTCAAGGATGATGGAACAACTGAGGTCGCTTTTCGAGGCCCGAGAATTTTGTCATTAACATGCCCCATGGAGGAAGAGTGGAGACTACACCAGGTTCTGATGTGCACTGAAGAAGACACCAAATTATTATGGAAAACTTTCAAAACTCCGGGTGTATGGGCAGAAGATAATCCTCCTGGGTCAGACAATGGGCATCGATGTTCCATATTACCTGGAAGCTGCATTGTGCATACAGACCACAGAGTTCAGGGAAGATGGAGAGAATGAATAGAACTCTGAAAAATCAATTACCTAAGCTCTGCCAAGAAACAAAACTTAAGTGGACCGATGTTCTACCTTTAGCCCTATTTAGACTATGGTGTACCCCCAACAAGGACATGGGTCCCTTTGAACTCCTGTATGGGCAACCCCCATTAGTAATAAGTGGTCTACAGAGGCATGTACGGGAATTGGAAGGCGTGGCATTGCAACAAGAGGTCCAATTGCTGGGAAAAACCCTGGCCAACTTGAAACAGTATGTCTTAGAGCAGAGACCCCACCTTACTCCAAACTCAGGTGCACCCCTTTCAACCAGGGGATGAAGTATGGATAAAGGAGTGGAAGGCAGAACCCCTAGGACCCAAGTGGAGGGGACTATTAACGGTTCTGCTCTCTACTCCTACAGCAGTCAAGGTGGCAGAGATAAGACCTTGGGTGCATTGGACCCATGTAAAACGGGCTCATACTGACTGGACTTCTGCCTCAGTGCCTAACCAACCCCTACACCTTGTGATCCGGAAAATGGTTGGGGAATAGAAGATCGGGACTAGGCCCTACTGCAATCACACCGGAAGCTGGTTGCTCTACATACGGCCAGATCCCCACCCGATTTCCATTGGATAAAAACCATTTTCGTTGTAATTTGTTTATTGATATTGATATGTGTAATAATTTTGATGTGTATGCCATGTATTGTAAACCTGGGACGAAGGGGGTTAGAAAGATCAATAGAAAGAAAGGCTGCAGCTTTTGCTCTGACTACCTGGGAATACCAACCATGAGGTAATGCAACAATCGCAAGGACTGTGCATTAAAGGGGGGAATGAGGTAGTGTGTTGAAAACCATCAAAAACTACAGTACCCATGTAAGTGCTATAGGAGTTGATCAGTCAATCAGATAAAGACACGGGTAAAGAGTTAGATGGGCAATGTTATGTGGGGTTTTGGAACAACGACCATATAAGGAAATTGTTGTTGATGCTTGTTTGTGCCTGAGTATAAAAGTCAGTGTTGTACACTTGGGGGGGGGCTCTCAGACTTTGTGGAACGATCCCGCTGAGGCCCTGCTAGCAGTCCAATAAAATCCTGCTTTCTCTCAACTGTGGGTCTCATTCCAGACTTGATTTCTGTTACAACACCATCAACTTATCAAGCTAAATTGAATGTACAATATCTGTTGATATCTAGATTGTACCTCTTTTTGATAAAGCCTATGGATAGAAAACAATTTTCATTAAAAATCTTTATCAGCTTTTTCCCTTTCTTAATTAAAAGCAAACAGTCAATTTTGTCAACCCAGCCCCATGTTGTATCTTAGGCAGCCATATTTTAATTAATGATACATTACTATACTATATTATATATGCTATACTATAGGTGACAGTGCTATCAGCAGGATCTAGACCAAATTCTGTCACTGTAACTTCAGCCACGGAAACCCACTGGGTGACTCTGGAGGAGTCACACTCAGCCTCAGAGAAAGGCCACGGCAAATCCCCTCTGAATAAATTCTGCAAAGAAAATCTCATAATAGGTTTGCCTTTGGGTTGCCTTACATCGAAATGACTTGAAGGCACACAATAGCAACAACAAACTTTAGCATAATCTAACAAAAGCACACGATCTAATGAGACATCCAGGACTTACATTTATGATATTTATCGTAAGACATTAGACATTATCTATAGTTCTCCCAAAAATTAAAGCACGGAGATAAACCATCTTTGGATTCAGCAAGTTTTAACTTAAGATTGGTTTCAAAGCTGTACTGTAAGGCTCCATTAGAATCCATTCATTCATTAGAATCCAGAAGAATGTCATGCATTATAGAAGTTAATCCTTTTTTACCACCTCATATTAACAAATAAAAATTTCAAATGTTGACAACTGAGTAGTCAGCTTTCCTTTGTTAACGCTGGCAAATACAAAGCTTCTTACTGTAAATGTTACATTGGGTCTAGTAACTGATCAATTTTATCTCTGTGTAAACATTTAAACCTCTGAACACATGGACTAATGTAACGTGTTGGTCGTAAGACTGCTACTGGAGATTTTCCAAAAATTGAAGTAGGTATAAGATATAGCTGCTAACTATGAGCAGAACTGCTGCATATACATGAACCTGCCTCAGTTCTTTGCTTACCTTAAGAAACCTTCTTCCAGATACAACCACTATCTCAACAAAGGAGATGATGATTATCAGGGAAAGACTCTGAGGATCACAACAACTTGCATTTTGAATTTCCTCCACAAAAAATTATTTATTTAAAACCATTTAAAAGAGCAATACAGTTAAATACATACCAAAAAAATGAGCATTACAACACAAGCAAAATCCTGGGGCATTGCACATAAACACGATTTTCATGCCAAGAAAAAAAAAGCATTATTTCCAAAAACACATACTTTTTTCTGCAAAATTGGTATGTTTTGCAAAAAAAAAAGAAAGAAAAAAAAGAAAAGACACTTTTTTGCACAAAGTCCATATTTGTTTCTGGGGAAAATGTTTTGGTGCACAGAGCACATGAGAAACATTCATTTCTAGCGCCTTTTTTCATCAAAAATGCAGGATGTTTGTACATAACTACTGTTTCTGTGCAAAAATATTTTTTTACACACACACACATTTAAAAACACATTTCTGGAAACTTTTTTGGGGGGTAAAATATGTTTCCTGCACAAAAATATGATTTTCATATTAAACACAATGTTCAACAAATACATCACAATTTTCATGCAAGTCCCCCTCATTTGTTTTTTTGCACAGACTAACTTCCTGAAATACTTCAGAGATAATACCATACAAAAACTCTACAGAAATATTCATTTTCTTCTGCAGTAAGAAGAAAATTATGGACATAATTCCTCCTCACATGTAGGTGTGAAAAAAATCAAATATTTACATCACTGCTCACAAATCTAGCTCTTAACAAAATAGCATTCACAACCTGATTTCAAATTTCAGGCCAGGCACATATGCGGAAAGCAGTCTTTCAGATATTCTGGCTGTAAACTATTTAGGGTTTCTTCCATTGAAACCAATATCCTCACTTCAGCTCAGAAGCAAACTGAAAGCTTGACACAGTTGGTTTAAGACAGGTGATATTCATTTTATAAGTGTGTACCCAACACCAGTTTTCCTGTCACATTTGGCACCAGCTTCCAAACACTTTTCACGTGCAGTCTCACATACAGCTTGTGATACTAATCAGGAAGTTATTAAGCATGACCCACTATGGTCAGCCTGCCATCCCAGATCAAAGGACTCCAGTCTTCATTGCTTTTGGAATAAGACAGAGATTTGCTTCATTTATCCAGATGTTCTATCATGTTTTGTTTCAGCACTGTATTGAAAGCTCTGTTAAATTTTATTGATTCTTTTATTACTGTTGCTACAATGCTTTTAATGTTTTATATGCAGTCTTCATTGTATTTATTGTGTCAAAATGTATGCCAAACTGGAAACAATGCACTGAAGAAGAGCCTACAAAAGAGTTAACTGCATGATCCTATGTATATTTACTCACACATGAATTCTACTGTGTTCAACTGAACCACTCTAACTACATTTTATAGTTCTTGTAAGGCAGATCTGTATGTCTGTAGGCTCTTATTTCAGCTCACAGATCAGTCACATATTATGCCACACAAAATATTTTAATTGTTTTTCTTTGAATTTTGCATAGCTGAATTTTGTATGTGTCCCAAACTTCCTCCTGTATTTTTTTACAGTTCTGTTTTAATAAGCATTCATCATTAACTTGATGACACATTTGGCAGTTCAATAGTTTTGTGCCTGTGTGTGGATAGTTTATAGCTGATTTCTTTAATCCATCAAATGAACTATAAAAACATCACTGTCTGTAGTTTGCATGCACCAATTATTACTGATTATTACATACTATGTTCTAATATTATGAGCACATCACATACTCTATAGTAAGGATTTTCTTCTAACAGAGTAACAGAAGCAAGATATCACTGCACAGTTTAATAACTTTCATTCATATTACCGCTGAATAATAATCTTGTACTCCAGTAATAACAGAAACACCACAGTGAAACTGAAAATGTATCCATGGTATTTATACCCCTCAGGATTTAGTCCCAACACTAACTAAGCACTGCATCTGTGCTAGAAAGTCTACTTTAGTATTTAGGGACTTGTTGTATTCTAACACATTTGATCACATTCTTCAAAAAGCCATATGAATATGAATGAGATGACTACTTGAAACCTGTTTAACAGCTACTGATATTCTTCATTCTTGCCTTCCTAATTTTGGATAGGGGGCAGAAAGAAAATAATACTGGTGACACTGCAGAAGCATGGGTAGCTGGGGTGACAAAAAACAACCTCATGACTATCAAATGACTAGCAGTGACCAATATGAGCTGATGACCTTTGAACAAGTGTTATCATTTCTGGGGTGCTCCTTTAGATATAAGGTAGGGATGAATAATTGCTCCCAAATGCCCTTCATATTAACTCAGAAATGAACCAAGTTTAAAAAAAACAACAACACAGAAGATATGGAAGAATCAGGGGTTTTTGCTTTTTCCCCCCAAACAAGACTTGGAGAAATAAGATTCCTCTATTCTCATTCTTCCTCCTCTACCGTTAAAGACTTGACCTTTACCTCCCAGCACCCTCTATCCCTGGCAAATAGTGGCATCTACAGCAGCAGCAGAGGCACATGGAAGAGTAAAAGGAAGGGAAAAGGGCTAACAGCTTTTTGGCAGAACTTAGCAAGTTACTTTTTAAGGTGAATATTACAATAACATACAGAAGCCATCTATACTGGAGCAATGTTAGAATGAGTGGGCCCCAGAGTATCATCCTACCATCACTCAGTTACTGATGGTAACTGAGTCAGCATATTCAATAACCAATCTCCTGAAAGCACATTAGTATTCCTTCTCTTCATGTTCATCTCTGGTATGATAGCACACAATGGCACAAAGCCCAGGGGAGATGTGCACCTAGGCCCTGGTTGACTACATGTTGCTAGTCAGTGCTACATGAAGACAGCTGAAGATAGAGGAGGGATAAAATCTCTCCCTCTCCTTTCTTTGCTCCTTTCTTTTTGCCACACAAAGAGAGGGAGGAGAAATGGCTCTTCGGAGGAGATGGGGCTTGGACAAGGATTATGTGGGATTACCCGAGATTTTTTCTTCTTTGGCTCAGAAATATTCTTGGGTTTTAAAACCTCACCTCTTTGTTAGGAATGTTTTGCAGGCTCCTGAAAACCTTCTCAGGACCTGTGAAGCTTTGTACTTCCATTCTTGTTTTTTCCTCAAAGCTAAAGTGTTTTAAACTGGCCTGGTACATCAGTACTAAGTCTAAATTCCACAGGGAAATACACCTTTTGTTGGATTCCAAATTTACAAGCAAAATTAGTTCCCTACCTGGGCTTAAATGCTTTTCTGTCTTGTCGTATCTTTCCATAGCCTATTCAGTTAAAGAAAAATGATATGCTAGCTTTAGTAAGACATATATGCATGTTACTAACAGCAGCTGTGCTTTACTTTTCTCTAGGTATCTTATTGAACAGATTTTAGTATTCTGTGAGAGCAATGGCAATCATATAAATGCCCACTTAACGTTTCTCTTTCTCATTTCAACCTTTTAGAGTATCATAGTGAGTGATATAGTAAAGATAGTATAACTGTCTCAGATTGCATTTTAAGCATCCCATTGACAGTTCTGTGTTTAAACTCTCAGCTGACAACTGGGAAATTTACATTAACATTGAAAATAAATACACCTTCTTAAGTCATCTATAAACTGTTACAGCCAATCATAATTGAAACGTAAAAGCTAGCAATTAAATCAAACATTAGAATACCAAATAAATATTCTTTACTTCAGCACCTACATTAGCAGAAACAGGAAATGCACACATATATTAGGAAGAAAAAAATTTTCCCCCTCAAATATCTACTTCCATCTGGAAGCTTTTGTTTAAAAGAAGGTCCATGGAATTCTATAAAACTGATTTCCATGTGTAAGTGACTGGGAAAACAGGTTTCTAAATCTAAAACAACATTTGTAGTGGCTTGGTTAGACAAACAGGAAAACTGATAAGTCTCCTCTCAAACCTTGTCCGCAAATAAAAACCTTCACTTCACAGCTGCTTTCTCCAGCTGATGGAGATAAGTATAAGCATACCTCAGTTAACCAAATCAGTGAAGTTCCTTTTTTACAATGTCTTTTTATACTTGCCCAGGCCACCTTTCCCCTCATCTTCTGTTTAGCTGAAAGGTTTCTAGCAGCATCAGCACTGGGATCACAATGAAGCAACTGAAAGACGTGGGCTGGATTTCTGTTGGTAATACACAGGCATAACATCTTGTTACTCCAGCATATGCCTTTTTGTGATCACTGAGGAACAAATTGTCCAATACCTTCTTGCAGAACAGTCCCTTCCTTGGACTGGGGCACCTGCCCAAACCAAATCAGTAGCTAGTGAGGCTCCCAGGCACCATCTGAGGAAAAACAAAGAGACCCTGCCCTCACAAACTTCTGGAAAGTCCACTGGAAGTCTGGGAAGGTGACAACTGTTCCTTTTGCAAAACTGCAGCTAAAAGGTGCTTAGGAGAATCCTATCCCAGCCAGGCTATGACTGGTCATGGAGATATGCCCCAGTGCGTTCAAGAAGTTGCTAAACAGTTGACAGTAGCAGAACCCCAGTGCAGGTTTTCTGGCACCACCGAGCCCTTATCAGCCATAAAGACCTTCCTATTTCTTTAGTTATTTATTTAATATTCTCTTTCTTCTGCTCCAAAACTGGGACTCAAGGCAGATTACAAGGGCAAAACAAAGACAATGTAAATAAATGATTACAGAAGATTATTGTTAGAAAATGCAATTATGCTACTTACAATGTTAAAACAATTTAGCTGTACTCATTGTGTAGATTATAAGCTATACATAATACAAATAAAAACAGTGTATTGTTAAAAAGGAAATGAAACTAAACACAACCTTAAAAACAATGGAAAACATCTACTAAAACACTCAAATAATAAAAAGCAGTTAAGAGCTGTACAGTACATTATTGAATTCTTTAAAAACAGTCTGTTCCCAAAAGCAGTCTGGAATAAAAATTTCTGCCTGACACAGAGGAACAACTCTTTAACTTCCATGACCATGTCACAGTTAATGTCTATAAACAGTAATATCACTTTATTAGCACAATACAAATATGAGTGAGTGCAAAGAGATAGTTCTATTTAAAGGTATGGTGAGAAGAGAACTTAGGATTCAAGCACATTCAGAAATATGTTAAAGCATGAAATTCAATGAATTTACAGGAGATGTAGACCAAGCTCCTCTTTAAAGTATAAAATTCCATCAGCACACTTACACAGGAGACCTATGAATAATATGGAAATACTCTTCCAGAACTCCCTGGTCAATCAGAAGTCATTTAGGTTATGGGAGGGGAAGAGTTTCATCTGTTGCCACTCTACTGCCACTACAGAGTAGGGGGAGTATTGGGCAAGAAAGAACTGGACCCCTCCCTGCACAACATTCCAAGTAGTAGTTATGATGTCATGAGTCCCAAAAAGAAGATTCTGGCCACTGTGTGAAATACAGTACTTGGAAGCCACATATTTCAAGCAAAGGTGTAATTTGTACTTTTTACTTGAGGGAGGGAGCAAATGAGGGAACAATGATATTTATTTTACAAACATTCTAAAATGTTAGTTCAGGGGTATGGTGGTGATGGAACATCTGACTATTTTTACAGGGTATTTTGGGGGTGGGGAGCATTAGGAAAGCATTACCTAGGCAAATAAAAATTAATACCTAGATGGTTACTCTCTAAAAACAACAATGCAACCTGTGCTTAAATGTGAGCACAGGAAGATTTTAGAAAATTGTTGAAGAAAGGCTGACTTCACAGAGAAAGTAATCAGCACACACAATGAAGCTCAACACAAATATGGAACGGAAGGTTTGATGGACAGAATAATATGAGAGAATTAATTATGAGTTAGCAAAAATGTAATATGTATTTGAAGACTGCAAAAGAGAAGAAGAAACTAATAGAAACCAAAGCTAAGAAAGCAGAAAAGTGCTAGCAGTGGGATGAGCGGGTTAAAGAACACAATCTAGGAGATAGCAAGAAAATGTGGGAGAGAGTGCAAGCTCTTGCCATATGGTGTCAATTATTCCTTTAACAAATTAGCAAGTTCACAGACAAAAAGAGACTATGTGAATGGGGGAGAGAACAAGCACAACGGTGGCTTATTTGAGACAAGGAATTATGTATTTCAGGGAAGCTTGAGAAATGTTTTGCTTATCTTAGTGCAAAGAATTAAGAGGCAACTTCATTAACACTAAAAACTCCTTGTCAGATATTTAAAACTACATTCCATTAAAGCAACAAATACATCCAAAGAATATACTACCAGCAAGAACTAAACAATAAAAGCACAATAAGGAAATTATCTGCTATAAAGCTGGTATGAAATAATCTATATATTTCTCGCAAATGTCATTCTAGTTAAAAACAGAGAGCGCATTTATTGTAGCACATACAACTTCTGGGCTACAATCCTACTAATGCTTACATCCTATTGAACTTAAAGGACTTTTTAGCAGCCGTTGTTGTTGTTGTTGTTGTTGTTGTTGTTGTTGTTGTTGTGTGTCTTCAAGTTGTTTCCAACTTACAGTGACCCTAAGTCAAACTTTTACAGACTTTTCTAGGACTAGAGAGTGTGATGTGCCCAAGGTCACCCAGTGTGTTTCCATGGCAGAGCAGGGAATTGAAACGTGGTCTCCAGGGTTGTAGTCCAACACTGAAAAGCAACTCAATTACAAATCATCAATTTATATAATAATTTAGCAGATGGTGAACTGTTCCAATATATTTTTTCATACTTTTTAATTATTCTTAAAACTGTTTCCATACACAGGAAAGTAGACTTGGGCCAAATAATGTAATTCTGCTTTATGGTTCTCTGCATTTTATTTCATTTATCTCTCACCTCTTTCAGTTCCCTATAACTGCCCTTCCTCAGTTCCCCTTCAATGTTCTGAACCTTCCTGGCTTCTTCCATTCAACCCCTCCAATTTCTTCTACCCACTCTCCTCCCTTTCTCATACTACTTTCCATATAGTCATTTGCACATGAAAACACACACACACCACTTTTCTCCAGTCTTATTTCCTTGTGGCCTGCTATGACTGGAGAGGAAGAGCGCATGCTCATCAAACATTCCCAAGCTGGATATATCTTTTGTCTGTCCCCAATAAGTGTTACTCAGATATCAGTCAGGAAGTAGTTTGTTTCCACAAAAGTAGGTTAAGATGACTGAGAGTGAATAGCCCCAGGGTCATCCAGTGAGTTGCATAGTTCAGTGTGGGATCAGAATCCTGGATTTCCCAGATCCCAGTTTAATACTCTAATCACACTAGAATCTCCACACATTCCATGAAGGTTACAATCCAACAGATACAAATGGGAACTCCAACAAAATGTTGCACCATCAGGCACATATTAGAAATGAGAACTTCTGCACCTAGGGAATTCTGATTGGAATGGAATGTGACATCAATCTTTAGGGAAGTCAGGTTTAGTGATATGTGCTGGTTGTGACTGGACATTTGTGACTGGTTTGGGACATTTGAAACTGATTGAAATTGTTCTTTGGGAACAAGGGACTCAGCAGAACCCACCACAGCCAGAATTTCTGAGCCAGGCACAAAGGTGACAACAATCTGGTCCCTAGCGCACTGGGTGGTTCAGAAGGGACCTGGGATGGCATCAGACCTTGTTGCTTTGCAGCTGCTGCTAACTGACAGCCTAACTCCATCTATCTAGTTTTCGTAACCTCCTTAAACAAAACTATTAAATTTAAGCAGACTCTTCAAAGATGGAATTGACAGATCTTAGACAATTAAATTCTATAAACTGATGTGAGTGATTTATTTCCTAAACCTAAAGTTAAAATAACCTTGCCAGGACCGCAGCAGTAGCAGCTGCAGCTACAGCAGAAACTGTGATTTAAAGTGACAATATACTGAAAATGAAGTAACAACTGTAAAGAAATCTTTAAAAAAATTAATTACAATATACCTGTAAAATAACATGGGAATCTAAGACTTTTGATGAATTGTAAAGAAACTGTACTTAACTTTCTGGTAAAGAGTAGAGACAGAATGGAAAATTTATGAAAAGTGCCGACACCTAGTGGTGGAAATGGAAATCTTACTAGAAATTCCTAATTTGACAGCTGTCAAATTACTAAGATGAAATCCACAGAAATAGCTAAAGCAGCATTAGTACTAGAATCAAAAGCAGCAGAACCTCAAAAAATTCAGTAGATAAATCTAAAGAGATAGAATCAAGCCAGATGATGCTGGAGAAGATGAGGAAGAATGAGGGAAGAAATGTTTCAGATTAAGTCTGATGTAAGCCAGACAATAAAACAAGATCTGAAAGTTGAATTGAAGGAGGTAAGAATTTCTTTGGCTCAGATAAATAGCGCAATGAAACAGAATGAAAGAGTGGGATATATGGAGGAAAAGACTAAAAAAAATGGAAGAAGTAACTGAGAAATTAACTGTTGACTAAGAAAAAAATCTGGATGCAATGGCCCTTCTGGAAATAGAGAGAAAGATGCTTGAGAATAAGGGGCATTGCAGAGACACAAAATGAGAATATTCATGTAACAGCATGCAAAACCTCTACAGATTTTCTGGAGATACATAGGAATGAGTTTGCTGAGGAACTGGGTAAGATTTATTGGATTGATTCTCAGACTGCTGGAGAAAGGAATTTGCCAAGAGATGTAATCATATAAGAACTGTGTAAGAAGAAGTACGAGAGATGAAGTCCCACAATTACATCTCTCAACTAAATTACCACCTGAAGGAAAAGATGTGATAATTTTTAAAGACTTGCCAGCTCAAATTCTTAGAAAGTTGAGAGATTATGTTCTTCTGACTAATACATTGAAGTAGTATGAGACATCCTTTCACTGGAGAATACTGAAGGCCTGGTTCTCTGTTTAGACAGAGAAGATTCATTTGAAATACAGTCTCAAAGGCAAGAACTTCCAATAAAATATAAAAGAGACTATGGAGGAAAAGACTTCAGGAAGAGAGAAGAACAAGGAAGAGTAGAAGAAAGTAGAAGAGAGAAAGACAAGTCTCCAGATCAGACTACTAAAGAGGAAAATAATGGAGAAGAAGAGAAAAGGGATAAGGCCCAAGTGAATGTAGATGTTGACTATAATGAAGAAATATTTGTTTGGAAGTATACTACCACAAGTAATTTACTTATTTCTTTTTTTTAACTTTTATTTGGAAATAAAGTTACATTTCAAGACATAATGTGACATCTGGGAATAAAGTTGTTTCATTGGTTGTTTCATTGTTGTTTCATTGACTTTTAAAATTACCATTTGAGAACAATCTGCTTGGGAATTTTTCAAGTGCCATTTTTTTATATCTAGGTTTGTTTTCCAGTAACATGATGAAAGAGTAACAAGGAACCTAACAGACAACATAACTAAGAGGCTTCCCAGGCCACAAATAATAATACCTAGTTACTTTTCAGACACTACAATGAGTAACATGATTGAATTACCTCTAAAAAATAACTTCTCAAGTTCTTGACAGGAATTCTTCCTTTGATGTTCAACAGTCATTTGTAAATGCTAAGAAACCAACCACAGAACTGCTTCTTTGTATATACTTCATGTTAAAATATATTTCAATCACCATATTCTTGCTCCAGTTAAAACGTACCTTAAACATTAGCACTGTTTCAATCAGTTTAAGCTCATCAATATCCTAAACACCAAAACAGTAATTCTGCATACAATATGCCCTCCTTACCCATAGTCTCTGGACCTGCAAATCTGACTGTCTATGACTACAGCCCTTTTCGCATTGTAGCTTCTTGCACGAGGGGGAGGGCGGCTAGGGCGAGAAGCCTCCTCCGGGAGGCTGCCGCTTCCCCCTCGTTCCTTCCGCACACGCTTCCTGCTGGCACATCCGTCGCGCTAGCGCCCCACCCCTTCCTTCCGCAGGGGCCTGTGGGAGCTGTAGGCACCGCAGAGGGAAGGAAGCGCGACCCGGCTGCCTCCCCAACGCTCCGCACAGCGGGTAAGTGCGCATGGGCGCCGGGAGCGTTGTGCGAGCGCGGGTGATTTTCGCTTCAAGACGAAAATAAAAAAAATGCGCTCACGCCGCTTCAGCCCCGTGAGCACCGCGGAAGTGGGAGTGTGTCGTGCAGAGCGATGCTTCCACTCCGAGGCTCACGGGGCTATTTCGCGAAGAAAGCCCGTGCAAAAAGGGTTCACACTGCATCCTATACCCAAAATGGTGGTGACACGTGCACACAAGAACTGAAGCATCCACGCAAACACTGTTGCCACTGAACAAAATGGGAGTGAGCATTCACAAATTTTGTCATTCACAGAAGCCCCTGCAGGGGAACCCCTGCATTTACAGAGGGGGCACTGTACTTAATTTACTGCCACTTGCTTTAAGTGAGTCTAAAAATATTCAGTATGGGCTAGAATCCTATTGATTAGTCCCAACTAGAGTAGATTCACTGAATTAATTACTGAATGGTGAGTCAACACATACATAAATCTAACTGATTCTATGGCTCTACTCTAGATGGGGCTAACAATAGGACTTAGGTCACGTGGACTGAAATCTCAGATTTTAACCATTCTTCTGATTCTTCCTTCACTTGAGTTTTTCTTCAGTCATATGTCTGGAAATCCAACCACACTCTGTTTCATAGAAATAGTGATACACCCAGTCAGCACTACAAATCATTTTTTTACATAGGATGTTATTTCCTCTTTATTTTAAACTATGTTCAGAATATCACAGGAATGCACAAAAATCCACTGCTTTCTTGCTAAGTAGACCAGAATTTCAGAGATGCAAGCCAACAGTATCTACATTACTGTCCAGCTCATCAAATACACATTGTTTTCTTTCGATGGATGTCAGCATTGCAGTGCAGCTTACTCTCACACACAAAAACATAGTAGCCTTCTGGTTAAAATAAATAGTCACAACATTTTTTCTTTCTACAGAGGGGAAACAAAGATCTCTTAATAATTATAGGTTAAGTTTCAGCTAATAGTTGTTGAATGAATCTTCTGTCCCATTTAATACTTTTAAAAGCAAAACTGCACAGCTTCATATACATCTTCTTACCACTGAGAACATCCTAACAAGATTTTTAAATTGAAGTGCTCTAACACCAAGGCAAAATACACATTCAGGATTCCCAAGAGTATAATGTTTTCCTCAAAATCAGAGATGTAGTTTTATAAGCAGATTAAATGTAACTGACTTTCAAAATTACTTGTAACATGATACTCACCTAACCACTCATTGAATTTTTTAACTTCACTAGGAAGTCCCAGTTCAGTGAAATCACCTGCATGTATTAAAACATCTCCATATGGCATTTGGATTGGATCTGTTCTGGAGTGAGTATCAGATACACATACAAAACGAGTGTATCCTGGAGGTTTGGGGGCATCATGGGGAACAGGATCCACCCTGTGTGAAAAGCATTAAGGCATGGTTACTGAATATAAAAATTGAATGCACCTTACTATTCCCCTACCTATTTTGCGAACACATTGCATGTTATCACCATGCATTATAAAACAATACCAAACAATCCTATGAGCAAGGACTATATATTTTGATTTGGAAGAATTTAAGTTTGTCTAATAACTGATAGAATAGCAGATGCAAAACTAAATAAATAAAGTTGCCAATTCTTTCTGAGATTTGATTCTTTTTTTTTTTTTGAAGTTCAATTAACATCTGATAAACATAACCTTCAAACACACACACACACACACTAATTGTATAGTTGGTTTTTTTTTCAAATTGTCAAATAATTTTAAACACTGTGGCTTACTGTAGTAATACTAGCTCATGATACAATAGTTTATATGATCCTAACTAAAAACATCCATACATAAACTTCTTAGAAAGCTGGTGTAGTGCTTCTAGTGTTAAGACTACAGCTCTGGAAATTAGGTTTCAAATCCTCACTCAGCCATGGAAATCCACTAGATGATCACTCATACTCCCTCAGCCTCAGAGGAAGGCAAGAGTAAATCTCCTCTGAACAAATCTTGCCAGGAAAACCCTGTGATAGGGTTGCCTTAGGGTTGGCATAAGTTGGAAAAGACCTGAAGGCACACAACAACTACTCTATAGGATTTATAGGAACACTACTGTACATCACTAAAGTAGCTATTTATAGGTGCTATGGTAAAGAAGAGTCAGTTAATGACAGCTGAAAAATTATACTGAGAATATTTGAGTTATAACTACTATATATTCATGTATCAATCTAGAAATTTTAATCACAAAAATTGATTGAAAAAACTGAGGTCCATTTATCCATAGGTCAATGTAAGTTTTGTACTTTAACTCTTATAAAAAAGGAGCCATCCCCTTCTCTGAGTAGAATGGTGAAAGGTGCAAGCTTAGTATGTCTTGGGAGAACCTAAAAGACTCTCTGAACACTTCTACTCTGTCCAGCACAGCACTACTTTTGGTTTTTTTGAATGCCTCGGCAGGAAGATGGTGGTGGTAGTGGCTGTTTGGTCAAAGGAGAACTGAGAGAGTAGAGGAGGTTCTTTTAGGTTCTCCAGGGAGTGATTAAGATCTCACCTTTTGCCATTCTACTCAGAGAAGAGGATGGTTCCTTTTTTTGATAAAAGTTAAGGCACAATATTAACTCTTATTAAAAAAAAATCATCCCCTTCCCTGAACAGAGTGCTTCACAAGGAACTCATCCATCAGTCACTGAAGTTAAAGTAAATCAATAACATATCGTTAAATATTAACAAATCATTAGCAAATTATCAACAAATTATTAACTGTAGCATTTTCATAAAACTGAAAATGTTAAGTTAACTGTCCAGGTTGATAAAGGTGCTCTTATAATTTCCTAGGTACTTCCATGTTTCAAAAAGTAAAAAGTAATATTTCCATGATTCAGTTTTTAAAAAGAAACAGATGTTTATGTATTCATAAAAATGCAAACATTAAACTCAACTACTCTCCATCCATAGTGGTTACAACTGGGTAAAGCAAGTGAGTCAAGGCTAAGTTCCCTCAGTTTTAGCAAGCAAATGCTTTTGGTGCTATTACTTTAAAAAAATAGTGAAAATACATACTGGGAATAATATGTTTTACTAACCTTTTTAAAAAAATGAAAAAATAGTGCCAAAAGCTAAGTACTGACCTTTAGTGTTCCTGTTCCACTTCAAGATCTTAGCCACTTTACCTGCCCAACTCTCAAAGGGTAATTCTAAAGCGAAAGTGTAGTTTGACTATCACGTTATTTTAATTCTTACCACTGCATCTTTAGTTTGAAAATCCTTCTACAACCCCTTCCACCCCCATACATTTTCTTATCACATACAGCCATATTTCACATTTCACTCAAGACCAGAGCAAAGCAGCAGACTTAAAAATATCCTATGCAATCAGATAATTTAACCAAACTCTTCTGCTTTTAATGAAGTTATAAAAACAAAGCTGTCCACTAACCTAAGAGAAAAAATATACTGTGCATGTTCAGTTTCCTTACCACATCTTTTAGAGTAAATTTTAATATTTCATTTGGCTGTTAGTGCTTCTGCTTTGGCAGTTATGATTCTTCATGTTACATTAAAAATAAATCACCTCCAAAACAATTAACTTTACAGATGTTTTTGCTATGCACAAACATCAAACACAGACATTAATTTAATTACACTTTAAGTATCCTATGTCATTCACATACTGTCAGTATTAAAGTAAAGCCAATCAGATGTGTGCCCATACTATTTTATTAGTTGCTGCCAATCTTTTGTTTGTGAATCTGTAGGCAAACTACACAAATCGCCTTGTTCCATAACATATAAAATAACTGATCATATAAGGATGCAGGGTAGCTAATCATTACAGGAACAATTCCATACGTATTAAAAATCCCTCTAATTGTTGACATTTTGTTAAATATTAAAATGCATCAACGCAGAATAACTACTTGCCACACTTAATAAATATACCTGTTTCTCCCAAATATTCCCTAGCTATTCATTTTTGAGTATCCTATCAAATACCACACTGACAAAGCAATAACCATTCAGAAGGCTGTGCTATAACAATAACATGACTATTCAACTTACATTTGCACATGTGGGGGCTGGAAACGTCCCTGGTTAATGTTGTAGAACGTGAACGCCTGTGTTGGGTTTGAGCTGTACTCATCGACTTCAATTATGAGTCTACTGTGCTGATGCCTTCTAGCTGTCATAATGTGCGACTGGGCAAAAGCCATGCTTGCTTTGTGAGATGGTGATACAGCTTTTTCAGGGAATCATATCCACAATCTTCCTATACTGCTTGAAAATATCCATGTTCTCTTCTTACTCCATCATGCACAAGCTCCCATTCTGAAAACCTGAAAGCAGACTTTTAAAAATGTAGCTTGTATAAATGTTTCATAGTCAATCTGCTTAGGATATACTTTACTTAATGCCAAAGAAATAATTAGGAGAGGAAAATAAATGGGTAACAGCTCAAGTATCTCATTACAAATCTCTTCATTTCAGCAATCTAATGAATATATCCATATATGTTTTATTGGGTGAGCCAGGATGAAAACAAACTTATCAAAAGAATTCATGGAAAAACATCTTCCAACATTTAATAATAAACCTACTGAACAATGCATTATTACTCAAAAATTACATGCCACATTCTAATGCTTTGTAAACACAATTATTTAATTTTAGTTTCCCTATATTAGTGGATGTTTATGTTACTGTTAGAATCAACTGCATGCCTGTGCATGAAGAGATTACAAGTGAGTGTGTGTTCCAAAGAAATCAGTACAAGGTCTGTTTTGTCATGCGGCTCAATGGAATTCATAAAACCATGAATTACTTACAGGAATGTTATAAGAGTTGTAGCTGAAAATGCTGCATTGAATATAGAAAACAAGTATCATAAATGTGCACCCCTTTCAAAAAAAATTTCCATACACATTTTACTCAAGCTAAAACATTATTCAAAATTGGATGTATCATATATAAATAATTCCAGTTGCACCCACATAATATGCACTTATTCACCAACTGTTTCATATTCATTTTTCTTCTTCCAGCTTTACAAATCTCCACAGTTTATCCCACAAGTCCCAAACCTGTGTCAGAGTGGGAGCATTCTGGACCTTTTTCACTAGTAATTTTTGACAGCTTTTAAAAGATTAAAGAAAGAGGTTCATATGATCCAGGCATATTTCATCTGTCAACTAACTCATCCTGTTATTGAGTTAATATTCACTTATTACATATTTATTGACTAAGCATTTTTCCAGAATCATGAAATTATATGGTACATTGGCACCATGTCTTTGAAAATACCATGAACAGGGAACACAATGGTTTATATGAATATATTTATTCCCACATTTTGTACAGTTCTCCAGATTTCCATAAAATGTTTAGGGCCAAAACTGGACACTAAGTTATTATTGTTTTAAAAAAATCACCCACTTTCAACATATTTAGCAGTATTTTGTTCTATACAAGATCAAGGGGTGCAGCATGGATACATTCATGCATGCATGCTTTCAAAAAACTTTTTTTAAAAGCTGCCCAATGCATTTTTTAAAAATTGGTGCATAAACTTTTACATTTGAAAATTCTTACATTTGAAATTTTCATATTTCCTCTCTCCAAATCTCAATTTTAAAGCAAAGCTCCATGTTAAAAGCAGTTTAGAGGATTGCTGTGTGTGAGAGAGAGATGCTCCAAATAAGGCTTAGAAAAGTTAGGCATGAATGCTAAGCATATGCTCATTCCTCTTTAAATTCCAGCTAGATTCTTGACACCACTTTCCTCCCAAAAGTATCAAAAATTTTGTCAACTCAGTTTCAAGCCTCCTAATATTTAAAGGTATTTGCAGCACTGCCTTTCAGTTAAAAATAATGGATTGTGTCCAGATCAGAGTTTAGAAATAAATGGCTACTTGACTTGTTAAATTATACACTTTGTTGGAACAGAAGTAGATTCTTCAGGTGTTACATCCTCTTCTGGGAAAGATGAGGACTAGTTCAATCAAGACTCAGCCTCCTTCAGCAGAATTCACAAGTGGAAGCACAGAATCTCTCGGTTCACTCTGACAGTACTTTTAGCAAAATAAGGCAAACAGACAGTATGCAAACTTTATACCTAAAAACTTTATTAATTACATTCAAACACAGATACATACATAGATACATGTTTGTATACATGGCTACCAACCAATGGCATTATCTTCCCATGGTGGTGCGATTCTGTGCTCTTGTGAGGCAAGAGACTATGCTGATGACAGCACTGCTGCCTAAATCACTGGGAGCCAGAAGAACTCTGGACTGAAGCCAGGGACATTGTCAGGAAGGATATTATTGGGGGGAGGGGGAATCAGAAAAAAAATCCGTTAAGCACCCGTGATCATGTGACACTCCCATCACTGCCAGCCACGAGGAAGGGGTGAAAGCGCAATGTAGACACTTTCTTCCCCGGTGCAGCATAGAAAAGAGGCCAGCTGCACTGCGGAAGGAAGGCATATGTCACTTATGCTACCATCTGCAGAGACCCAGCCAGGTGCAGAGGGGAACGTTTGCAGCAGACTCCCTTCCTAGTAAACATGCTATCGGGACCATGATGGGAGGACAATGGAAAGAGGTATGGTGCAGCAATGGTTCAAGTTAAGGTCCACTGATTACAGTGGGTCTATTCTGAGAATGACTGTGTTTGTATTCAATCTAATGAGCACTTCATAACAAAGCACATTTTGTATTCTTTTCATTTGCCTTTCAGCTCCTCACAAATCTAAATCACTCCTAGTGCAAATCTGCACATATTTACTTTATAGTAAATCTCATTCTGTTCAGCAGGATTTGCTTCCATGTAAACATGCACAGGAGTGAAGTCCTCCCTCATGTTTTTCCTTGACAACACAAATATTGGAAACTTACAGTTTTCAAACCACAAATGTTTTCATGATTGTACGATCACATTGTCAAAGCTGCAACTCCTGAAAGACATGAAATGTCAATAGAATTAATATTACTGGGATGATCACAGAATAACTGTTTGGCATCTATCCAAAACAATACTGAGATGACCATATGATTTTAAGAAAATAAAATCTTCTTTGATTTGAAACAAGTGAGAAGTTTACCCATATTTTTGGTAGAATAAATTCAGAATGGACAATTCATTAGCTATATTGAAAACATTTACCAAAAGACCACACCATTATACATAAGCCATGTTGAAGATGATTATTACTTAAATTAAGATTCATGTCCACTGATAAACCAAATACGTAAAAGCAAAATGCATACTTTATTAAATATTCTAGTGTTTATGTAATATAATTTTATCATCATAAAGACCACTTTATTATCTACATAAGGAACCACTCCTGCAACATAAAAATATGCTTAAGTAGAAGCAACCTCAGGAATGGATCTATGATTGGGACAGGAAGGTATTATATTGTTCTTAAAACAAGTACACGGAGTTCACTTGCACTTCTGAACATAATCCAAACTGCAAGATTTGACCTTTAAAGTCCTGTACTGCTTAGAACCAGCACACTTCTGGAGGCTCCTGAAATCACAGCAAACAGCTGTTAACAGATCAACCTTCCATAGACATATGCATGTGCATTCAAACTGCCTGTTGATTTACAGCAATCCCCTGAATTTCATAGGGTTTTCTTATGCAAGAAATACTCAGAAGTGGTTTTACCAGTTCCTTCCTCTGAAATACACCCTACAGAACTAGGCATTCATTGACTGTTTCCCATCCAAGCACTAACCAGGGCTGACCCTGCTTGGTATCCAAAATTAGATAAGATCTGGTACCTTTAGGTTATCTAGCCCCAGACCATATATGTACTTCCTTTTGAAACAGTTTAAGCCACTGGAAATTACATTTTCCTTCTTTCTTCTGAAATGAAATAGCATAGTAGTTAAGAGATTAACCTACATCCTTAATCTGAATTTCACCTCTGCTATAAACTCATCTCTGCCATAATTATAACTAAACCACATACATGTGTAGGCCTCAGAATATTTTAAAGTGTTACACAAAGTATTATCATCATAATTAGTTTATTATTATTACTACTACCGCCGCCGCCGCTGCCACCACCATCTCTCCCTTCTATTTTATCTCTGTAACAATCCTGTGATTTGGTTTACGTTAACCTAAAGTTAATGGCCCTAGTAGCAGTACATCAGTATGGATGTAGATCAAACACACACTGATCAAACTATAAACAAACAAGGAGAGAAGCCGAAAGTCCTTTTAATCTTTCCTCTATTCCGTGGTAAGAAATTACGGGAGCTTTCATTACTAATTTCAGTCTCTCAGAATAATGATTTCAAACACCTTAAATTGAATTCAACAATATTGACATCTTCACATATCTGCAAGCTTTATGATAAAAGTTCAGTAGGAGCTAACTTTGGAAAATATTTCTCTAAATAAGTATTCCATAGAGTTCTGATACTTTCAATGCATTTCATTTTCTTTCTTTGCTTGTTTTTTGTTGTTCTTGTTGAGCTTGCAATTCATTTAACATCAGACCTCAATTTTTAGAAACATTTAAACAAAGTTCTAAGCACAGAAGTGATCCTGGTTGATGCCTTATTTCAAACATGCACCATAACTGGGCTGTTCCACATCGTAAGTTCTAACTGCTGGCAGTGCTACCAAATTTTTTTTAAAGTAAGGCTTTCAATACTATTTGCAATACATACTGTTCATATAATGCTTCCATCACCACATTTTTTTTTTAAAAAAACAGGAACTGCTTCCATCTTCCCCCTTCGCAGTCTCCCTATGTGGTCTCAAAGCCTGCTCTATAAGCCTGGAAAACCATTCTGGAGGGCTTGGTGGCATAGAGAGATGAAGAGAAGAAAGCCCCTTACCACAAGCCCACAGCCACTCACACAATATTTACAGCACTGCTTTCATTATACATTTCACAGCACTGCTGCACACACCTATAGAATGCATAGCCTTGAATGAAGTGCAAAAAATGCTTCCTGTGTTCCAATGTCTTACACATGTTCTGATGCAATCATGAAAAATGGTGATGGGCACGGAAAATACTTATCACGGCTTCCAACCAATAAGCTGGGTTCACAAAATTTAATGTTTTTTAATTATTTTTTTATAATCCAACCTTTAATCCAGCTTTTTTAAAAATGTAAATTGGATTTTAAAATGTTCTTAAAACAATTAGTTAAGAAAACACCTAGGTCAAAGATACCATCATGAATACTAAGCATACTCTGAATTTATTAACAGCAGTTTATGGAGATGGGAGATGCTACGATTCCTATTCTGCAGGCATTGTACATGAAGCGTTCACTCCTCCTCCCCTCTTCTTCAGCCTTACCCTGAGGCCAGTGAAGTGAGTATATATAGAGATGGATTAAATTTGAAGAAAGAATATGAATATGGATATAAATGCAAGGGATAAGGAGGAACAGAAAATGAAACCAGAAGTGAATAGAACATATTAATGTAGTCCTAATCCCTGAGAAAACTTTTGCTGCAGTCTCTCAAATCAAAGAAGAAAGAGAAGAAGCAGACGCAGCGGCAGCAGCGGAAGAAGAAGCTGTCACAGCTCAAGTACTCCATATTGGGCTAAAGAGAAACACTGAACATATGGTGACTATCCTGAAGCCTATTTCATAGCCTTGAATGAAGTGCAGAAAAATAGCTGTTTTATGTCTGATGCTGTTGAAGTTTGGAAGGAACTGAGTGAAACCCTGAAAACAAATATGCAGTGGCAGAGTTAAATCATATGCACTGAAAAAACAAGCACTATCTCCAGCTCAGTTTCTTGCTTATCTTTTCAAGACTCAATGTTGGGTCAATCTTTAACAACTGAAAAAAAGAGCTCACTATGATTTAGGTATCCTACAACTTTCCTTCTCTTCAATATCAATTACAATGAATTTCAAAGATTAGAGTGACCAGTTCAAGAAACATATGCTTGCTTGTTAAAGGAAGTCCCACCAATGAGCTGGTAGAAGTCACTTAAACATCTGCATTCAGGAGACAATAAAGTGGCAAGCCAGGTCTTAACAGCAGTAGTTTCTTCAGCAAGTGAAGACATAATGTTTTCTTCCTTCCAAAACAAAAAGTAAGCTGAGGACAGATAAAGCAGGAAAGATTGTATTTCTCTTCCAACGAACAAGGAAGACCCAAGGCAAAACATAAGACTGAATTATCTGTACTACCTAATATTTTAAGTTTCTCATGATGACTTGGCTGAAACAGATCAAGATTAATTGAACAGCTGGACCTGGTTCATTCCCTAAATGACTTCAGAAATTCAATCTCTTTTAATATTAAAAGGACCAAATTATCATTCCATCTTTGAAGAATTGAAAAATAATCTGAAAACAATTCAGAATAATTGTCTAATATACATACCTTCTAATGAAGCCTACATCCCTGAATATATATTTATATTAAATAATAATGTACTCCTATAAAAAATGATTAAATAGAATCCTCCTCACTAGCGATTTAACCTACTAAAATTGAGTACAGTACATAATCTGCTGACACGACCTCAACACAGACAAATGTGAGGTCACACAAAACCTCATATCCAATTATCATCAATGGACGTGTCAGGTGGACATGCACATTGGCGCAGTTGCACGCACATTATATCCACTGACAATAAACAGACAGAGAATCTGTATTTTTTGTTTTATGCAAAGTTTCTTGGAAGGAAACTCCACATATACAGAAGTTACAAGTCGAGGAATTTAAATAAAATCCAGCTCTGACAACAAGAATGTCAGATTTTCCATGTTTAATGAAACAGATATATTTTTGTTGGGGACGATAAGTTTCACTTTTTATATCAGTATTTTGTGGAATGGCTACAGGATAGATGCCATTTCCTTTCTAAATTGCAGGAAATCTGAGAGCCAAATAAATTAATCTCCTCCCTTCACTAGTACTGTAAAAAATGTAATAAAGTATATTGCTCACAGAAATTGTGTTTTAAAATTGTCAGAGGTACTGCACTTGTGTCAGAGGATTTTCAAAAGTACAGTCCTCCCTCTACATATGTGGGTTTGACCTTCATGAATTTGATTGTTTGTGAGGCACATGCTTGTCCCCCCTCGCCACCGTCCTCCTCCCATTCCCTTGCATTCCTCACCCCAGACTTGCAGGGTTTCTGTTTAAAATGGACATTTTTTTCATTTTGGCTGAGCAAAGCCCCCCCCACTGCTTGAGGCATGTCCTCTCTCCCATGTGGCCACACTTTCCTGTTGTGGCTGATGACTGGTCAGGTGCTCTCTTTGCTCCTACTCCTCTCTTTTCAAGATGGCCACCGGAAGTAACTAGAAGAGAAGAACTGTGCTCTTCTCCCTTTGAGAGGAAAGTACTGGGAAGCCCTTTACTGGGCCTTTTTTCTCTCCCATCCCACAACACTGGGGCCAGAGGCAAAGGAACGGGAGAGGGAGTTCTGGAGAGGAATTGTGGGGGTGGGAGTTATTTGTCATTTTTCTACCTTTGCAAGAGTTCTGTGTCCCTAACCCTCATGAATGTAGAGGGACTACTATATATTCTACTTTGAGTATGTGGGATTACCGCCAGAGGCTTGTATTGCATATATTATATGAAATTTTACATTGCTTCAGCCAGTTTTTAAACAAAAATAATATAATAGATGCATTTTATTTTTGAAGTATTTTGTCTTATTAAGATTCTCAGGCTCCTTTTGATAATAGCCATAGAAAAATACCTATTTTAAAACAGCTCCTTTTTGGTATGTTTCTAAGTAAATTATTATTGAAAAGGCATCTCTACATATACTGGGTCAAAGAAAATACATGAAACTTCTTTTAGACAAATTTCTACCATCTGATCTCACATATACAAAAAAAAGTCTCTCAGCCGTGGTTTGACATTTGACAAAGAGTTACAACAAACTGATGCCCCTTATGTTATATGAAAGAGGTAAACAAGAGAGATAATATTGACAAAACTGATTCTGTTTTGATAGTAAGCAATAAATATTTTGATCAGTAAAACAAAAAATAAGAGACGTTATCTTCTCATTTTAATAATGGCCAGAATCCTGTTGGCAACATATGAGTATAGTAGAGAATAGTAGTATCATTTTTCCTCTGCCTCTTTCTTCGGGAAATTGAAGAGGAGTGAGAAGCCAACCTGAAAGCCCACTTGCCTCCCTTCCACCATTTAATGGTTATAGCAGCAGCACCTTGAGGCCTGGCTCCTGCTGGAAAGAGAGTTAGACATGGAGCTATACACATGGACTAATTACACTCTGTGTGTACCATACAGGGAACTCAGCCTTTGTGAGCATGACAGATTCTAAATTGGCTAAATCCACAATAATAATGCTACCATCTTTACAGGCGATAACCTAGAATCTTCTCTGAGAATGGGACACCATCCTGAAATAAACTATCTTAATTCACTGCAAGGACTCAAGACTTATACCCTTTCCACAACTCACCTATTTTCGGCTCTGGGGTGTGGTACTCACACGAGCAGCTTCCGGAGAGAGGCTCTTGCTTCCCTGCTTCTTCGGCTCCGCACGAGCTTCCTGCTCGTGCAAGAGCCCCACCTCTTCCTTTCGCAGTGCAGCCTGGGACCTTCCCAGGCTGCACTGGACAGGAAGCGTGACCAGCCCAGCTCCCGAGGCTCCGCACAAAAGGTAAGTGCATGCAGGGCCCCGGAGCGATGCGTGACTGTGCAGTATTTTTGGCTTTAAGCTGAAAATGAAAAAATGCTTGAATGGTCCCTGCCGGGCCCTGGAGCATTGCGCAAATGTGAGTGTGTCGTCTGGACTGCTCCTCACTTGTGTGCAACACTCAAAGGGCCCTTTCACATCGAAAATGCTGTGCGAAAAGGTCCTTAGAGGATTCAGACCTGGAAGGGCCTCTGGCTCTTCCTTATAACCTGGATAGCTATAGGCAGAGAAAGAAAATGTTGAATATTCTGCAAGATAACCACTCACTTCAGCAAGAGCAAACAGATCCCTAGGATCACCAAAACCATCTGGCACAACAAACAACTTCCTGCAAAAGTTTAAATACAACTGCTCTGACTCATCTGTGACTGCCTAACCCTAGTAGAGTTTGACCTCCCCAAAACCTGCACATTCTAGACACAAGAAATAAACACAACTATCTAACCATTACCCAACAAAACAGCCTAAAAAAGGAATCAGTAATAGAAACACATCAGGCAAAAAAGGGGCCATGGGCCAGAAGTAAAGCACATATTTTGCTTGCCAAAAGCCAAAAGTCAATCTTTGGCATCACCAAGTAGGACTGGAGAAACTACCTGAAACCTTGAAAAGCCATTACCAATCAGGGTCAACAATATGCGACTGGATACACAAAAGGTCTTACCATACAACGCAACACCAATGCTCTTCCATATATGGCAACTTCAACCAAATTAATAGTCACTCTCTCAACTAATAGGTTAAATGAAGTGCTAGCCACTGAGTATGTCGTTGATCTAATGAACAGCAGTTTTACATAGGAAATCAATACATTTTTGATTCTCCCCAGACTCAGATGCTTAATTACATTTTAATCTTTTTCAAACCACACACAAACACACACAAACACAATTCCCTCTTTAACTACGCAAGGGTCTAGCAGCCGAACAAAAAGATGCTGGTGACAAAGTGAACAACACATGCTTATGAATACTACATTTGGGGCTGAATACAGTAAACAGCTGGAGATAGACAAAGACACTGGGGTCATTTCTACAGGACGACATCCTCCTGGCATGGGACCACAATTATGCTTTTGCATGACATCGTCACTGTTCCGCCCTTCTCGCAACCCCAGCCAGTGAAATCGCGGGGTGCATCACTGACAGAAAACTCCACCAATGGCCCTAGATCACACAACGCTCCTGTCGCCACTGACCATGCAGAAGGGGCAGAAGCACAATCACATGTTTCCTTTCCCAGTGTGGAAGGAAGGAACGTGTCACTCATGCTCCCTTCTGCAGGGAGCCAGCTGGGTGCAGAGGGGATCATTCCCGTCGCGCTCCCTTCTTAGCAAAGGTGCTGCTGGGATTGCGACAGGATGTTCGCGGGAACCAGTAAGGTGCAGAAATGGCCTAAGAGTTATCCCAATGAAATTTCAATGAATTGGGATGAAGCCTTGGGTGGACAGGTCAAGTAAAGTGGGATACCACTAAGGATAATCTTACTAAGGATTATGGAGCAAAGAGCTACTGAGACCAGACCAGAGCTACGGAGGAAATGACTTCTAAAGTAGAAAAGCGATAATAGTTTAAATTTTTTTGAACCTCATATTTTTAGGACAAATGTCTTCTAGAGACAAATCTTCTGAAGCAAAAGTATAAAAACAGGTACTGTAAAGTAAAATTCCTTGGAGGAAAGTTTTGATTATGGTAAGATTCTGCTATGAATTAATTAAATGGGTGTAGTTTAATGCAACTGTGTAACTAAACCCAAGGGTTTAGATACGTATATCTAAAATGGAAAGTCAAGATCTCATTGCTTTGGAAAGATGCACATCAGAAGACACCACTTTATAAGGAACATATCATTGTATGGGAAGATAACTTGCAAAAACAGTTCAGTGTAAGCAAGTGTAAAACAACACATCTAGGCAAAATCTAAACTTCATACACATACACACAGTGGTAAGTACTGAGCTGGCACTGACTGATCAGAACAGGGATCTTGGGTTTGTGCTGGATTACTTAAAGAAAATATCAAACTAATTTGAGGCTGCTGCTAAAACACTGCTGCAGTTGTGTGCCTTCAAGTTGTTTCTGACTTATGGCGATCCTAAGGCAAACATATCACCGGGTTTTCTTGGCAAGATTTGTTCAAAGGAGGGTTGTCATTGCCTCTGCCTTCCACTGAGAGTGTGATTTTCCCGAGGTCACCCAGTGGGTTTCCATGGCTGAGGAAGAATTCAAACCCTGATCTCCACAGTTGTAGTCCTATGCTCAGACCACTACACCATGCTGGCTCTTGCTCGCTGTTAAAACTAAAATTTGTTAATAAAGTGCTTTTACAGAATTAGAATATTATGTGCAATTTTGATTACTGTATTGCAAAAATATAATATCCAGCTGGAAAAGATGAAGAAAATAACAACCAAAATTTTCTATGGGCTGGATCAGCTCTCCTGTATTGGGTTTCTTTAGATTAGAAAAAAAGGCAACAATGTATAAATCTATCTATGTATGGCATGAAAAAATGTATAGGGAGAAATTTTTCACTCTATTATTATTCTACAACCCATGATCACCTGATGTAGCCTGAATGGTAGAAACTCAAAACAGAAAAAGGTAATCTTTTATATACACAACTATGGCCCTTTCCGCATGGCATTTTCCATGTGAAAGGGCGCCTGGAGCATCACGCAATTGTGAGAAGCAATCTGCATGATGCACTCACAATCGTGCAACACTCCAGGGGCCAGCAGGCGCTGATCGCGCACCTTTTCATGTTCAGCTAGAAGCTGAAAATGGTGCACGATTGCACATTGCTCCAGGGCCCCACGCACACTTACCTGGCGTGCAAAGCCTCCAGAGTCGCACCAGTCGTGCTTCCTGCCCCAGCGCAGCCTGGGAAACTCCCAGGCTGCATTGCAGAAGGAAGAGGCGGGGCTCTCGCGTGAGCAGAACTGAAACAGCAGGGATGCGAGAGCCTCTCACCAGAGGCTGCTCGTGCAATCCCCGCACCCCAGAGCCGGAAGAAGATAAGGTGCAGAACGGGCCATGAGATTGGCTACCATAGGATGCACTGAAGTCCAAAACTGGGGTGACTTTAAAATGGTATTCAGTATATTAATGGAAGACCAGGTTGTCAATCACTGCTGTACTAGTCAAAATAGATGTACATTGCCTTCTAGAATCAGAGGCTGAATGTATTTCAAAAACCAGCTGCTGGGAAACACAAGCAGGAAGATGCTACTGCATTCGTATCTTGCTCATGGGCTTCTCATGGTCAGTTTGTTGGGAACATTATATGGAAGTAGAAAGGATTCTGTTCTGAATCCGTATGGCTCCCCGTATATATGGCTTCATTACGGGATCCAGTCAGCAAGTAAATTATTCTAAAAAAAGAATCCTTACTGCTTCGGTGACACCTAAGGTGTTCCTATTATTGAAGGTAATAGGAGCATCCTGGCAGTAACTAAATAAGAATAATATACTATTTTGAAAGTTGTCCTTCACAGCATATCTATAATACATGAAGATCAACCAAATAAAATGTACATTGTTTAATGAAAAATTTATCAACTATTTATTAAAATATTTCTTAATCGTCAGGCCCTCAAAGCACAAAAAATAGAAACAAAAACATGATTTAAAAAAAACCAAAACTTTAAAAAACAACATTAAAAAACATTCAATTAAAAAAAACTCAAACAATGCCTGTTTTAAGGTCCAAAGGCCATACAAAACAGTGTAGTCTTCTCTGCATGTTGGAAGCTCATAGGAACAGAGTGAGCTTGACCGTCCTTGGAAAGGGAGTGCCACAACTGAGCCCCCCCTTCTGCAAAAGCCCTGTCTCACATAACAACCTAGTATACATAAGTACATGGACACATCATTTCCAAGACTGTGAGAAACCTGATGATGATCAACTGGAAACCATCAACAACAACATGCCAGTGTCAATGAACAGAAAGACTATCACATACTCTGAGGAACTATTCCATATCTGGCCCAGTACATTCCACATGATTCAAGACTGGTTGCATCCTTGAAGGCATTATCAAAAAATAACACAGTGTGGAAATGTAAAGCTTAATATTACAGAGCCATAAACAAACACAGGCAGACAAATACCTTATTACTACTCCTGTGTTGTGCTGATTTGACCCAAACAGACAGACAGAGGCCCAGATAAATGCGTCCAAAGATGGTTTTGGAAGTTCACCTTTTTCGGCAGAAACAACCAATTGCACATGCTTTGTGAGCTCTGACACAAAGTAAACAAAATTATTATCTGACTGAAAAAGAACTGTGGAGATCAGTCTTAACTATGACTATTAAAATGTATTTGGCAGCCAAGCAATAGCCCAATCAAACCATAAGCCCCTGGGAATATCTGACAAGTTCATGGGTAACACTCAAAGACACCTACAGAGAATATTAATAAAAAAATTATGACTTCTAGATCAAATATACAAAGGGGAAGAATATACTGGCAGCAGACAAAAGTTCCAGAGTTGCAGTGCTCTCCCCTCCCTCTAGATATGATCTCATTCTTGTGAACTGGAAGACTCACAGTCTGTTAGGTTTGAAGACTCAGTGATCAATTGCTACAGCAGTTCTAAGAATCTAACAGGACCAACAAGGGAACTGCTAGTTCTCTGAGTTCAGAGTTTTCAGGAATGGCAAACAGGAATCAGAATTAATATTAATAACCCATATTACATGTCTACTGCAATGTATAGACAAATATAGTAAGTTCATTGTACTTTATTGTAGAAATAAATACAGGCAACAAATATTAAACTTAATTACAATTTGTGATTTATCTGATTAGTAGTTACTGTAGGATTACTACTCGTAGTTTGTTGATTATTAGTTTAGACTGATATTCGTAGCTTTGCTCTTTGTTGGTATTGTTATTTACTTGATTTTTATAATTTATTACTATGTACTATTTTGTTTTGTGGATTATTTTGTTTTTTTATATATATGCTCTTTTTCTTCTTATGTGTTCTTTTCTGTTTTGTTTGTGCTTTCCTTTTTTTATTCAATAAAATTAAAATTAAAAATAAATAAAAAAAGAATGGCAAACAAGAGGAAGCAAATCAAACCAATTCTTAAGAAATACAAGACCAACAAGAACAATAAATAAACCACACTTTAAGCCTTCCACAATCACTCATAGAGAGAGACATTTCACTGAAAGCACAGAGAACAGACATCGTGGAAATTTTCTGAACCCAGTAATTTCCAATTGACTTCCAATGGAAGAAATTTTGATATCCTCTGATTGGGGCCAATCTCATTGTCTAGGGGAGAAAATACTTAATGATGAAAATCAATATAGGGATTGGGACATTTTTGTTTGTTTACTGTAAAATCTAGGGAAATTTTTACTACTATGCTGTTTGGAATGTCATACTTTTTTAAAGTATTTTTACGTTTTTTTAAAGCATATTACGATAGGTGCTATTAGCGACAACAAATTAAACACAGGTATACTCAAGTGGCACCAGAAAACTTTCTGCAGCAAAATTAAACTAATTAAATTAAATTTGCTTTTCTTTTACATCACTTTATGTGCCACAATCATAGAATCATAGAAATGTAGAGTTGGAAGAGACCCCAGGGGCCATCCAGTCCAACCCCCTGCCATGCAGGAACACCCTCAAAGCATGTCAAATTTACACAAAGTTTCCCCTTTAAACCTCTACAACTATTCATTTAATTACAACATACCATTTATAATGCTGGTTTGAGTGATAACACAGGAAAACTTTATATCTGCTCATTAAACCAGTCGCAATTCTATATTTATCCCTCTGGAAGCAACTTCATATTAGTTTACTGGTGTTTATTCCCCGATAAGTGTCTAGAGAACTGCAGCCTTAGCCTTAAACCAGATACAAATTAAACTTGCTGATTACAAGAGACCCATTTTAGGAGAAAACAAGGCACTTTCAGAAAACATGTGGGAGGGAGGGGTAGATCAAGGTGACTTGCCTCTATGTATGACTTCTAGATCATATACACGTTTTTCCACAAATCAACAGTGGACCCTACAAGTCACCCCCAAAAACATAGAACAACCCAGTGTCCTAGCGTGCAGGGAACATAGATCATTGAGTGTTTCCATACATGAGGAAGACCTTGAAGTGCCATGCTATGTGCAGTTATGTTGCCCTAGTGGGCAACAGACAGTGTGAATGGATGATAGCAGGGCTTTCGATATGAGAATCAAGTGTTGCACTATGTACGACTTAGCTAGGCTTCATGGCATGACCTCTGCAGACAAAAACTTCCTCTTGCATCAGAAAGTTCATTCCATGATGTATCTTAACTCTATGGTGTGGTGTCTCTGTAAAACAGATTATTTGTTCTTCAGGCTGGCAACAGAACATGCTGAGGGAGGAGGTGATCCTCTTCATCTTCTACATTTTGCTATTTTTCAAACCACAGCACTTATTCTTTCTTTTCTTTTTATTCATACGTTAGGGTAATATTTCTAACCCAGTACTTTTGCTTCTACTGTACATTTTGTCACCATGTATTTATTGTTCTTAGAGTATTTTGTTCCCTGTTCAGTTTTTGCTGGCCTCAAGTTATATGTTTTTCCCCCAAAAGATGCATCTAGAAATGATTACCACTTGTATATATTCAACCATACTGAATTACAGCTGTATATAAAAGCTAGTAGCCGCTCATGTAATAACATTTATAAATTAACATTGGAAATCTACAAAAACAGTGAGAAACGTAAACAGATAAAAAATGAATACAGGTAGAACTCAAGAGGCTGAAGTGTGGAAAAGGGAACTTACAGATGAGACATGGTGCCACAAATAAAAGCAGAAAAAGAATTACACTGTACAGACTAAAATAATATGAAGAAATATAGTGGTACATATAAGCCAGCAGCATATAGTAATTTTGACTGTGAGCAGTCAAATATTTTGGTTTGGGTTTGATCTCTCAATGCCACAACCACACCAAACATCAACATTTTAGCCTTTCTTTGTTTACTTACAAAGATCAAACATATTATATTAACTGGCTACATTAAGGAACTTTGTTGTAAAGCAACATGTTTTAGTAAACATTGAAGGGTGAAGCTACTGAACCATTGAGAAAGGATGAAGCAACTAGATAAATTCTCATATTCACTGGTCAACACACAACAGAAACACATCTTTCAATTTTACATTTTTTTTTCAAATAGCAACTGCAGGTAACCCAATCCTGTTATCATCACAAAGCAGAGGGATACACATTTTCCCTCTAGTATCATTTATAAATGAAAACTGCTCCCAGGCTATTTGGAAAATAGCACACACACACAGTTTTCACAGCAACACCACAATCTAAGGAAATAAATAAAGAGATAGAGATGCAATAATATCTCTCCATAATCTCATCCACCCTGCATCTCTTAAGATAGATGGACACGTTTCTACCTGCCCACCTAATTCACATGCCACCTATGTGACTAAAAAGATTGCAGTGTTTCTTATGCGCCATTCCTCTACACGGCAACCTCTGGACTGCAAAAAATAAATGTATCTGCAATAGAAGTGCTAGCCTTTCATCTCATTCTTACAAGTGTCACTCTTACTCCCTTGCCCGGTAAAAGAGATCACTTGTCTATTACAAGTTATGAAATGCCTTTTCAAAACCTACTGCTTGCAGAGCTTCAGTCAGTTTCTCATACAGACAAGGCCATCCAAATACAATTTGCTCCTGAAGACAGAACAGTGCCACTCAATTCAAAGTGCATCATACACAAAGCCAGCGTAGTTGTTTTGATACAAGACAGGAAACCTTGTAAACCTTTCCTCATCTCTACCAGCAAAAACTCAACAATACCAAGATAAATAATTTGCCGTCTATCATGCCCTCCACAACTGCTTTCTGAGATGGCTGTCTCACTTTGCCTAAAGATGGTACCAGCCTAACCACTCACTGGCCCTTTTCGCATTTTTTTTTTAGTGCGAGCGCCCCTTGAGCGTCGCGCAAATAGGAGCGCCGCTCCGTATGATGCACTCCCACTCACGCAAAGCTCATGAGGCTAAAGCGGGGGGCGCGCGCATTTTTTGATTTTCGGCTTTAAGCCGAAAATGCCTCGCGCTTGCTCAATGCTCGTGGCGCCCTCGCGCACTTACCTGCGTGCGGTGCGTCGGCAAGCCGGGCGGGTCGCGCTTCCTTCCCCCAGCACAGCCTACAGCTCCCAGACTGCGCTGCGGAAGGAAGGGGCGGGGTGCTAGCGCGACGGTCGCGCTAAGGAGGAAGCCAATGCAGGAGGAAGAAGGGCTGTCGTGAGCTGCTGATGCGAGTGGCTGCTCACATGAGCGCCGCTCCCCACTGCCGCAACAAGGTACAGTGCAAAAAGGGTCACTGTCTCATTGCAGCAGCTGAGCACTCCGAGATTTTCAGAATTTGGGACCATTACTACTTCAGGCGGAGGTTGATATTATAGTCTGAAAAATCTTTGCTTGGTCTTCCTATCTTAATCAATAACTTTCTCAAAATGTAGAGAACTGACATAATAAATGAACATTCAAGAATCTGCAAGGTGACATACATGTGCTTGCAGTGCTTTCAAGTCATTTCTGATTTATGGTGACTTTAAGGCAAACCTATCACGGGTTGTTTTTGGCAAGATTTCTCTGGAGGGGTTTGCCTCTGCCTTCACCTGAGGCTGAGTGAGTGTGACTTGCCTGAGGATTTACATGTATAAGTGGGGATTCAAACCCTGCATTCCAGACTTGTAGTCCAATGCTCAAGCCACTACACTTCACTATACAACACTGGCTCCTGTGACATCAATTAATGTACATAAATACTAGCAAAACTGTTAAGGTGCAAAATAACTTAAAACCATCACAACCTGAGTTGAAAATTTAAATGAAGGAATTTTTTTATAAAATGAAAAGACAAGTTGAAACTGTGTACAGCACTAAAAATGCACTTAGAAGCCAACTCATCAAAATTTGACTGCACTATATTTGCCATTACTGTCAACGGGAGTTAAACAAGCAAACTGAAAGGAGAACCAAGTCCCCTGAGACATTTAAGCTGCAATCTAAAGAGTCATTTAGGATTTCTCCCCTTCCCTTTCCACCCTATAAATTCTTCAAGGATAGCATGATTACGAATTACTTTTTGAAACCTAGAAACATCATCATGTTTATAACTACAGGCATACATGAAACACATTTAAATGGTTTTGAACAGTTTATTAGTATTAACTTAAAATTACAATCAAGCACATCACCAAATTTGCAAGACACATTACTTAAGACAAATGGTATTAGAGAGAATGTCTCCTGAACAGCGTGTGATTATACTTGCAAGAAGGAATAAGAATTCCTGGGATAGACTGAAAAACTGTGAATGCAGCCAGTTGCATATCAATTAAAATTATGATGTACGAGTGGCCAGCTATCAACAAGAGGATTTAAAGGGCATGAACCAGATGCCTATAATCTGAAGTGTGGAATCAGTCTATGTTACAGTGGGTTGGTTTGGATATCACAGTAAAAGCCAGAGATCCACAGAAAAGTTTGTATATAATGTGTAAGGAACATGCTAATACATTCAAGTACCATCCTAGTCATCATAGCAAGGGATGACATGAGTTTCAGTCCAACAACTTGGAGAGGCACATAATTCCCATCTCTAATCTAAAGAAACAAAACTAGTTCACTCTACGGCTAGTTTTGTGTGTTATCTAAATGCAAATACATTTTCCTCTCTGGTTTGTTTTTCTGCCAACAAACTAGAGAAGGAAACCCAACACAAACCCTAGATTCCCAATCACAAATTCTAGATTTCCAAGAAAAGCACACCAGAGAGAAACACTACAGCTCTGTAATTTATTTAGCTCCTTCCATTACGGATAGGATAAATGGCAACTTGCACCAGCATGATGATCGTATACTAGCCATGGTTCCCATGGTGTTCTGGCTTGCTGTGTCATCCAAATCTGAGTCAATATATTTAGGTCTCAAAGTCCTTTCCAGGGACATAATGCAATAGAACAGAAACATCAGCCTTTGTGATTAGAAAGACGTATGTTACCTCACGACTGAACAGTCTCAAGATTAAATACCAAAGAATCTAGCCAACACAATAGCACCTTCTATTTGTGCAATCATCATGAACTGGTTTTGTTTAGCCCAGTAGGACTGGAGTGTCACTCAGAAGAAAAGAATTTGGTCTGCTGATTACCTAAATGGGAGGAGGGGAAAGAGGAAATGATTACACCTGGTCCTTGCGTAAGTGAAATTACACTGATCTATTTGCATGGTTGAACAGAAATGGGGAATCATTTTTTTCTGTCTTTGGTACTTGCTATACCTCTTTTTCAAGATCCAAGAAATCAAAAGGAAATTTAAACCAAGAGTTGTGATGCCCTACAACCAGCAGGGTAACTCATTACATGACCAAGTAGAAATAAGAAGACAATGGAAACAGAAGTAGTATATAAAAGAGAGAAAAGGCTCACAAATTCATTCAAAGAACAACTCTATGAAGAAGAACCTCCAATTTTAAAAAGTGAAGTGAAGGCTGTATTCAGACCACTTGGGAGAAACAAACTACCACGAACAGATGGCATACCAATAGAGATACTTCAGTCTATAGAGACAGAACCTACTCTAGTTCTAACTAAAATCTGTCAACAAATATGAAAAATAAAAGAACAGCCCACAGATTTGAAATGTTCAACATACATTCCAATCTCCAAGATAGGGGACACTGGGGATTGCAGTAAGCACAGAGCCACTGAATTAATTTCCTATGCAAGCAAAGTCATCTTAAAAATTCTTCAGCAAAAACTTCTTCCATATATGGAGTGAGAAGCACCAGATGTCCAGCTAGGTTCAGGAAAGAAAGAGGCTGTAGCGATCATATTGCAAACGTATGTTGGATAAGTGAGTGCACGAAAGAATTTCAAAAGAAAAATGGCTGTACTTTACAGATTATAGCAAAGCCTTTGACTGTTTAAATCATGAGAAAGTATAGATTGCTCTTAAAGTTGGCCACAATATTAGACTATCCTAATGCATAACCAGGACACAGGACAAAGGAAAGAATATAGGGCAATGGACTGTTTTCCAATTGATAAAGAAGTCAGACAAGGGTGAATTTTATCACCCTATTTCACTTGTATGCTTAATATATCTTATGGCAAGCAGGATTTGACTCAGGGGACGGAGGCATAAAAATTGGAGGAAGGAACATCAACAATTTAAGATATGCAGATGATAGCATGCTACTAGCAGAGAACAGGAAAGATTTGGAATGATTATTGAAGAAAGTCCAGGCAGACAGTAAAAAGACAGGTTTGCAGTTGAACATGAAGAAAATAATAACAGTGACCACAGACGACCTACATAATCTTAAAGCAGACAATGAAAACATCAAAATAGTTCAAGATTCAAACCTTGGATCAGTCATTAATCAGAAAGGAGACTTCAGTCAAGAAGTCAGAAAAGGGCTAGGACTTAGAAAGGCAGCTAGGAAGGAACTAGACAAGATCCTGAAGTGTCAAGATATATCAAAGTTAGGATTGTCCATGCCATCAGATTTCCAATTTCTATGTATGGCTGTGAAGGCGGACAGTGAAGAAAGCTGACAAGAATAAAATCAATTCCTTTGAAAAGTGGCGGAGAAGAGTTCTACAGATATGCCAGACTACTAAAAAGACAAATGAATGGGTCCTAGGGCAAATCAATCCTGAACTCTCCCTAGAAGCCAAGATGACTAAAGTGAGGCTGTCACAGTTTGGCCACATCATGAGAAGGCATGGCTCACTGGAAAAGACAATAATGCCTGGTGAGGTTGAAGGCAGTGGGAAAAGTGGAAGACTACATTATGGATGGATAGATTCAATCAAGGAAGACCTGTCCTTGGATCAACAAAACCTGAACAGGATGGCTGATGGTATGGTAGCTTGGAGGTCTCTCATTCATAGGGCTGCCGTAAGTCAAAGCCAACTTAATGGAAGTTAAGAACAACAACATACACATAAAAGTTTCAAGAGGAGCAGCACTGCAGAGCCTGCAATCACCATCTTGAGGGAGGAGAAAGAGAGGAAGAATCTTTATGTGCTTGTAAACACAGCTGGTAGGTTTTCTGGCCACATGGTTGCTTAGAGACATCACCACAGTGGGGGACTGAGTACATGGGAGAAGTTCTAGAAACAGCAGGTATAGGGTTGAGGCATGAAAGAAAACCTTAAAGTCTAAAAAAGCCTTACTGCTCTAAAAGCGAGTGGTTGAAGGAGGCTAAAGGGAATGCTTGGTTGGGAAGCATTTTCCAATAATCAGAGGTTTTCTCCTAGCAATGGGGTGACTCACCAGCTTGCCTGATTAACAGTAAAATTAATCCTAAAAAGTTAATTATTTTAAGAACATTAAAATTCCTAACAGAGGATGGCTCTTCTTCTGGCCGATTCTGAAAAGGAGAGGAAATGAATGAGGGCTCTGTTGCTGGACTAGCCAATCTGCTTTTTGTAATGAGACAGAGAAAAAACTTTTAGAAAAAACTTCACCAGAAAAATAACTTGAAATTAACTGAAGAGCTACAATACCCTGAACTGCTAAGAAAACAAATGACTGGGCCCCAGAGCAAACTGAGCCTGAACCCTCCATGCACAGTGTCTTCCAATTAATAGGATGAGAAACCTCCCATCTGGAAATATACACACACTCACACACCCAGGGTTATATCTACTGGGTCTTATTGTTACTAACTTCAAGTTGCTATTTACAGCTTGCCATTTGTTGTTATTCTGTTACTGCTTAAACCTGACTACAGAAGAGCAACTGAAGTACCTAACACAGGAGAATGAGAATCATGTGGTCTTCCAAGTTTTGATGGAATATAAATCTCAAAAATCCTTATCCTTGGCTATGGGCTATGGACTGGTTGACTATGAAGTTTGTAAGCAAGATTTATATACATATCTTTGAATGAAGAGGCACCATACATTGTGCTGTTCTTGTGTTAATGCACTACTTGCACATTTATCTCTATGCTGTACTGTTTTATGTATAGCCTTACTTCTAACTAAAGGTTTGTATGATTCAATTCCTTTTAAATTTTATTCCAAGTAAGAAAAGCCCTATGGAAATTCATGGGGTCACCATAAGTCAACAGGCTACCTGAAGGATACAAACACTCAAGCTCTATGTCATGCAGATGTTACACTTGCTGCTTGTGAGCCTTCATCTTCTAATTGAGGACCTTTGGGCCCTTGAGCTGAAAATCCAATCCTTCATGTCTAGATTTACTTACAGCCTCTCACAGTCCCAGGACAGCCCTGATAATCAACTGTAAAGGAGCATTCATCATTTTTTTTTTTTTTTTTGGTTTGTAGTAATTTAGCCATTGCCGCAATGGCAGTCAGTTTAATTTATTCACCATGGACAGTTTTCTCTACTGAGGAAGCAAACCCTCCCCACCAACCCAGGACTTTTTTGTTTCCAAAGTAGAAACAGACATAAACTGGTGGCTGTAGACAGAGAAATATAGCTCTGTTTCTCTTTTGTTTGTTTTTGTGCAATTAGTTATTCTCCCTTTCCAAAAAATTCCCTTGGTAATGAACAATGTAGATGCATCACTTGCTGCTATGAACACTCCTTAATTATTTCCTCATGCCCTTCTGTTGTGACAGCTTTCCCAATTTAGCTTTGGATCTGTAATTCAGTCTTACATCTGAATTTCGTTCAGAATATTCCTCTATTCTAAATTCTGGCAATAAGACTCTGTGTTCCCTTCCTTCCCCCTTTCTCTTGCCCATTCCCCCATCTCATGGCCCACTGCCCCCCTCAGCTATATTTTATATGTATGTGCCTTCAAGTCACCTGTTAACTAATAGCAAACCTATGAATTTCATGGAGTTTTTATAAGCAAGGAGATGGTTTTAACAGTTTCTTTCTCGGAAACATTGCCTGCAGCACATGGTATTTGTTGGTAGTCTCCCATCCAAGAACTAATCAGAGATGACTCCAGTTAGCTTCCAAGATCAGGCAGATCTGGTGCCTTTATGGTATTGAGGCCCATTCTTACAACGCTTGTCCTCACTTCACTAGAAATAATTCATGACCACTAGCTGCAACCTCAGTTTCCATTTCATCCCTCTTATGTTTATATTTCTCTCTATTTTTACCCTTCTATAGGACTTCTCTTCGTTGTTTTTTTCTTTCTTTCCCTTTTTAAGTCCAAGGGAATCTCCAAGTTCATCTGTACCATCCCTGACTGTATGAATGTATATATGTGTAAACACTTGTGAATGTACATAGTTACTGAAATCCTTCTCTAAGCTTTTAGGATGGAAGCTACATTTATATTTAAAGATGGGTGCTTCAAAACTAACTAGACCTATGCATTAAAAACTATGCATTAAAAAAAGATAACACGGTGTTGTACAGTCATTATAAATTATAGACTAACTATGTGCAAAATGTAATACCAAAATAAAGAACTGCTCAGTTAAAGAAAAAAAAATCAGGGCTTACAGTGAATGATTAATTCTATCTATCAGTGTTGTCCATCAAGATGATGACTGACCATCTATTTATTTAATGACTAACAGCCCAAGTACTCAATGTTTTACCCTTCAATCACTGACAATTACCAGGTTATAATACAGTAAAAATGTTCCATTTCTGGCCAAGCTCAGTATTTTGGGGTTTTGCTCAATACCCAGCCTACTTTTAAAGAGTTTGTTAGCTGTTTGTAGTTACCTGTTAAATTTTAAAAATCATTAAAGGTAAATTGAAATGATAGCCCCAACTAAGTAGATCCACTATATCAATGAGATTTACATATGTGTTGAGCTGCAAAGTTTCCACTGATTCAATGGGCGTACTGCAACCGGTATCAACCGGACTGAGCTCTAAATTTTTCATTAGTTTCTCTTAGTAATACAGTAAAATAATCATTGTATGTTATAATTGTTCTATTTTAAACTCACATTGAAACATTTACAGAGTGAAGTTTAATCAAAAAATGAATTCTGCTGCCAAAATTATGCCTTTCAGCTCATTTATCTATAATTTTTACAAATGTGAACACTAGTGGCAAAACAAGAACTGATCATTTCCATTTACTAATTCCAAAGGGATTCCTATAATAATATGTTGCAACAAAAAAGAAAAAATTCTGTTCTGTGACGTTTAACAAAGTGGGCTGTAATTCAACGAAACTCAAGCCACAATGATAATGTTAACTCTTTCAAGTGCCACAGATCTCTTCATCAATTTATAGACAGACAAGAAACAATTACTGACTCTCTCAATATCAAAAGATCCCAGGGCAGGGCACAGATAGCAAAACAACAATTTAAAACAAGCTAAAATAGGCTATGCAGCATAGATGACAAGCTCATCAGTGTTTTCCTTAATAAGCCAACAACATCAACTATGATTGAAAGCATTAGTCATTTAGGCTGCAATCTAGTACACACCTACCTGGGAATACTGTGGGGCTGGCCTCTGAGTAAATATCTATACAACTGCATTGCAAGGCTTCAGTACTATACATACATAACTGGAGTAAGCTCCAATACCGTGAAACTGATTAATTAAGAGCAAGTCGGCCAAATACCTATGTTAATGTTTTATCAAATAAATACATAAAATTATCTCAGCATTGAGTAACTCCACCAAAAATTATGACTACTTATTCTACCATTTATCCTGATATAATTTTTGAATGGCTACTTAGTTTCCACCCAGCACAAAATGTACTTGTTTCTTTGTTTCATTTTTAAAAACTGAAATTAAATACATGAAGTTGTCTACTCTTCTCAGAATATGCTTTATTTCAAAGTTTAAAAGATCACTCAGATGATATATAGGTAACATGAATGCAGTATGTTACTAATGTTAAATAACAAAACTGCAACTATTTATTGAAGAACTGTAATTTTTTAGTGTAGAGCTACATTTAATTTTTTTCAGAAATTATCCACAATATTATATCTGATTTGTCCTGAACTTCTGCAACATAAATACAGTAGTTCCTTCTTCAGAAATACACATTTTTGTTTGCATGGACTTCCTTTTATTTATATGAAAAATGAAGAAAGAAAGGGTTAAATGATATGTATGTGTGTCTATGCATGTTTAAAGCTCCAAATGTGTTTTACTAGTTACGAGGATCTTTTCATTCACAAAAAAAAGAAAAAAGAAAAAAAAAGAAGAAAAAAAAGGAAAAAAAAACTCTGTCCCATTTCCTTAAAGCTAGGTAAGTTAACAAGTTTTTTAGAATGAGTCAATAAGGTGGTCTAGGAACAAATTATTCTTCAATGGTGGTGAAAAAGCTGTAGATCTGATTTGTACTTGGATGGGAGAGCACTGGAATCCCACTAAAGCCACTAAGTTTTGTAAAGTACTGTAGACAGCCATAACATAGAACACACATACAATAATTAGCTAACAGAATTGGTGGAACCTTCTAGACATGAGAAAACTACAGATTGGGAAGATGTCAACCACAAGAAATTCCCATCTATAGAGCACCACATAACAGTGGTAAGAAAGATGCTCCACAAAACCCTGGATTAGCTCCTTTCATTTTATAGACCATTGCTCACTCCACTGAGGAAGATCTAAAACAGGTTTCTGCCTATGAACCTTGGATAGCATCATTCACCTGACTTGGCAGAGAGGTGCTCCATCCCTCTCTTTTTAATTGTAAAAATTGATAGCACCCATCATCAGTTAAGTGATACAGTCAGCCAGCCCCCATGTAAACCAATAAACACATAAGGAATCTCTGGATCAAGACTCATCTGTATTTGCCTCCACTCTACTCTGTAAATCTGTTCTGGAAACCTTTCAAATTACAGGTTTTATCATATATCAGTATTGTACAAAGTGTACTTCCAAATGAGCCTTAATGTGCAATGAAATCTCAGTAAATTTATATTGTTACAACACAGTATCTTACATCAGTAATCTGTTTCAATCTTGTTATGTGAAATTGAGATATGACTTTCGTGAGTAGAGTTTAAATATTTATATTTAGAAAATGCAGGCAAGTATTTTGCCTACAACTAACATCACGGTAAAACTATTTTCATACACAAACAGAAAAACTCAACTTTTGCTCAAAAGGAATATCCAAACATATAAACCTAACTGGTGGGTCTTTAGAGTTACATTTTCCAAACCTCCTTTACAGCCCCACCAGTCCTCTTATCAGTATTCATCCCATAATCCCTCACACATATAATTAATCTCAGCCATAATCCCACATCCTGCATGGTTTAGAAGAGGGCTGGGAATATTTTGATCTTCAAAAAAATTTTTTAACTAGAACTCAGGCCCAGCAAATGGAGGCGGATGCAAAAGGTATACCTGTAACCCAAGAATGTTTTGTGAGTATTAGAATTGAAAAGCAGTACATATTCCTTCCACAGATAAATCACTCACGTACACTCAAGCTTTCTTTGTTTCAGCAACATAATGTAGGATTGGGAAACATTTTGTTGGTACTATAGTTGAACAACTGGAAGTCAGAAACCCCTGCCAACATTCTGGTGATCTTAATCTATTTTCCAGAGATCTGTGGATAGATCCCTACTCTGCCAATTGCCCACCTCTGTCTTACAGATCAGAAGCATAAATCTGCTCTGTTCCTGCCATCTTCACTGCTTGATCCCATGCAAGCTTATTCCCTCCTACTGTCAGGAAGACAGCCTTACTCTAAAAACAGAAATGAAAAATCATCAGTGGATCTTAATGGAAGACACCTCCTCTCAATCGTTGTCCATTCATATGACTTCCACGAAAGCATTCTAATGCATCCTTAGGTTGCTCAGAAAGTACGGTACTTGAAATGTCTCAACTAAATCTACTTCCCTGTACTTCTGACTTCTGATTTAACCTCAGTCAGAAGGGGTAGGGGAAAGAACATAAAAGCTATCAAGTACAGCATAACCTCTTCATTCTTTCCACCTTCCTCCTAAGAAAAACGAGAACGAGGGGAAGAACTTCCTAACAAGGAATACGTAGTTTGTAAACTGAAATTGTCATACATCACTAATGAAACAATAAAGGAGAAAGGAGCCTGAAGTGGTACAAGTAGTCTAATTTACAAACCATACCACTTTCTCAGTCTGTGAAGAATCTACTTTTATTTTAACTTTAAAACACTTTTCATTTCTACATCATGAATTTTGACATTTTGGAAATGCTTTATATGCCAGAATAAAAGGCAATGAAAAACTAAAGGAAAGCTAATCTTATGAAACCAGTCTTATATACTAGTTCTGTACTGAATCTAGCCTTCTGTTAAAGACTGTCAGAATGTGATTTGGCAAGAAGCAAATCTTGGCATGAGCTAATTGTACTGTACTGAGTTGTATCATTTTTCAGGTGAACCAATTACATTATATGCAAATAAATATTATTTATTTAATGCTTACAATATACAAGAAACACTACAAATGTAAGAACAACAGTCCCTATGTAGGAAGCCTAGAATCTAAAACACATTGACATTGATAATTATGTATTCTGTTATAAACAGACTCTGTCCTTTCTACAGTATCTGCTGCCGCCATATCTACTGAAGGCACTCTTAAGATGCTATAGCAAAAATGCCATTATACAATGCAAATGAGAATATCTTGAACAAACAATTATTTCCATAACTTACATGACTGTTATTTAACATTTTACCCCATCCTTCTGAGAATTCAGAGTGAATTGCAATACAGAGATTATTAACAGAATTCTTATATGCATGTTAAGTTACTTCTCAAAATTGAGAGACACTGTATGTCTTAAAAAAGTCATGGTATATATATATAAAACTACTGACTCTTTGAGTCTAGTAACTCCTCTAATAAATACACCTAAATTATAGAGACAACTCTGAGCACTTACTACATATGAACAAACTGTATTTTTTAAAAAATCTGTATTCATAAGGACTGCATTTTTTCAATATCTAAAAATAGGATTCAAATTAATAAATCTACTTTAGGGTATCAGTAATAACATTAGGTCACAATAATGTAATAATGTTAGAAATTCAACATCTTGGGCTTGTCCATCGCCAACATCCCAACCAGAGAATACCCACTTCGCTGAACGGAACTTCACATACGTGATGACTAACAAGACCAATTCACTTCAACGGGTCTATTCTACATTCAATTAAACTCATTTTAAGCAATTTTTCAACAGAGAACTCCTTGAAAGAGAAAGAGAAAAATGTGTGCACGCATATCAATATGCAATGCATTTACTTATACATCCAAACCTTGTATCTTCCTTAAAGGCACAAGTGTTAAGACTGCATTGTAATAAAAATTGCTTGCCATGTGAAATAATGAAAGAAACCTGATGAAAATTTCAACACAGATGTCTACCTAAACAGCAACATTGCATATACATTGCATTTACCATGCTTAATAACAGTTGGCACCACGTTTTATAAGAGTCTATGAAGATATATTGATTAAAACCAATGGATTTTTTAGAATATATGCATTTATGCATGAAAATTTACAATTTCTCCAAACGTTCTTGTTCCAAAGGCCACTACATCTTACTGTTCTATACATGCCTTGACTCTAGTGTAGTCCTCTTGTATGTTTCCTAGGAAAAGTATTCTCCATCCTGGACATGCATACTATGCAAAATATATTTTTAAATATGCCAGAAAGTTATTTGTAATAATTTGTAATAAATTAATTTAAAGAGAATTCATTTTGAAAAATTTAACAATCTATCCTCAGCTTGATTTTCCAGATAACAATGTCCTGCACATCATGAATTCCTAACTGAAACTGCACTACAAAAAAGTGGGATACCGGATGTACTCTTCCCTGCCAGAGAACATGGTTAAATCTGTGTTACTCACAATCATGGCCCATGCACTGGTGCCAGTCCACAAGCCATCAGCTATGAGTCTCTGGAGTTTCCAGGAAAAAAGAAGGAAAGAAACAATTGTTACCAAGGAGCACTAATATGGTACTGGTCTCTGGCACAATAGCGAAAAAAATTGCTGGTCCCCACATCAGACAGCTTAAGCAGTGACTTAAGCAGTCTACTGCTCTTAAACACAGAAAGAGTGGATTGCTATAGATTTTTTCCTTCCTTGTGATATAATTTCAAAATTCAGTTCTGAACACAGAGTTTGAAGTAAAATGTAGGGCAGATGGGAACACAAAGTATTCTATATAATTTCAATAAAGCTACAAGCAAGCAGCAATATATTAATCTTCACAACGCCAATGTAGTTAGAAGTAACTGTGTGACAGATGCTGAAATGCTATGCACACTTCTTGTTGTTGTATGCCCTCAAGTCGTTTCCAACTTATGGCAACCTGGCTTATGGCGACTCTGGGGCTGAGAGTGTGTGACATACCCAAGATCACCCAGTAGGTTTCCATGGCTGAGCAGGGTATCAAACCCTGGTCTCTGGAATCGCTCCAGTGCTTGAAGTCCTATATCAGCCTCACTAGAAAGTAAATCACACTAAATTCAGTGGTATTTTATTCCAGTTAATAGGATCCGATTGTAAATGCCACTGAATGTACAGTAACTCAACATGCACTTGTCCCATTGATTTCTGCAGACACCCATGAGAAATGTGCACAGCTCTGCAGGCTGATTGCCAATCAATTATCAATCTTATTATCAAACTAAGACACATACTGAGGAATTTGCATAGAGAAATAGAGAGGCGGATTTTTAAAAAATGCTCTGAATGATCAGTACAGCTTTCAGACTTTTGCTTGATCAAATTAGCAGATACAACTGACCCACAAGTGACATTAAGAAAACATAGTCTGCATAGACAAATAGACACACACAGACAGACACACACTACTGCGGGGGGGGGGAAGTAGAGAGGAGAAGGAAAACCCCTTCATATCAGCCTGTTTTGAAGCACAGGAAAAATCTCTGAGAGCGGACTCGACTCCAGCAGTGGGCATGCAATGCCTCTTTTGCCCTGAGGAGCCTCCACTGGAACTCTGCAAAACAAAAGTAACTTCCAAAAGGCTGGACGAAGGCAGGGCAGCCGTCAAGAGACCATGTGTCAAGAATTCCGTTTCGGTTTTGGTTTTTCCTTCTCCGCACCCCCCCCCGCCGCCGCCGCCGCCTTTTTTCGGTTCCCCGCCAACGCCAAACTCGCCAGGAAGAAAAATCTAGAAACAAAAATGCTGGCAGACCGCAGAGACCTCCACGCCCGACCAAGCCGGCGACCCGCCCGCCGCCCAGGCAGCCCCGTCCCTTACCTGCCAAACGCCCCCGCCACACAGCCAGGAAGCGGGCGCCGGGGCTGAGGGCAGCAGCCCGGGAAGACCCAGAGACGGCGGGGCGCTGCAGGAGAAGCAGGAGGCTTAAAATAATGAGAATAATCTTCGGCGGGCGAAAGGAGGGGAGGAAGCGCCCCTCCTCAGTCAGAGAGAGCCGCAGCTTCGTATTACCGCCTCTTTTACACACACGCTCCCGCGCTAGCTTTGCCCCCCCCCCGGAATTACTTGCGTTATGATTACTATTCATGAGGAGGAAGCGTCCGCAAAGCTGAGGGAAAGCTCGCGGACAGGGGTCCCAGGCCCTCCTCCTCCTCCTCCGCCCGCCCACCGCGGCCGACCCGGGCTCCTCGCTTCCCGCAACGGGGGAGAGGCGAGCCCGGCGACGCCAACCGCCGGCCCCTCTCCATCTCTCCGGCCCCCGGCCGGAAACCTCGCTCCCGGCCCCCCGCGATACTCACCCTCTTCGCCACGCTTGCTGCGAAAGGCGCGCACAGGCAGCACAGGGGTCTCTTTTTTTTCTTCCTCCTTCTTCTTTTAAAGCAGGCAACCATCTCTGGCAGCCCGGCGCCGTATCTCCCCTCCCCCTTCTCCGCCTTCGCCCCCACCTCCTCTGGGGGCCCAGCCAGCAAACACCACCCGCCCGCCCGCTTTCCCCCTCGCGCGCACAGCGCACGGAGACGTTTCTTCCCGCGGTGACTGACTGGGAGACGCCGGGGAACGGAGCGGGCGAGGGAGAGGGCAGGCGGCACGCTCCCTTCTTTCCCAGTCAGTCCAGCGGGGGCACTCACAGGGGGGCAGCAAGGGAGCCCCCCCCCCAAAGTGGACGGGTCTCTCCCGTTAGGCGGCTTTGGGAAGCCGGTAGGCGAGAGCGGACGCCCTCCAACTCCTCCTCCACAACCCCTTATTGGCATCGGCTCCATCCTGGTTTTGTGTGCGCGAAGAGTTTATTCTCCCCGCGACCTCTCGTCGTTTGTGTCCGCTGCACCAGGCTGCGTTCCAGCTGTTGGGGCCACATGCTGAGGAAGGGGCGAGAAAGAACACCGCGTAATGTATCCCCATTTCCGCACTAGCCTGTTATAGCGCGATGATTCCACTTTCAACCTCCTCTGGCATCCTGGGGTTTGCAGTTTCGGGAGGGGCCGGCCGGCCCCTCCGAAACTGCAAACCCCAGGATGCCAGAGGAGGTTGAAAGTGGAATCATCGCGCTATAACAGGCTAGTGCGGAAATGGGCTATGTCTCTTCCGCGTTTGATAGCTCACTTTTCTCTCAGTGCACCCAGGAGGGTTAACAATACCAAACCAACGGTCTACTTTGTTAGCCGGGGCACAAAAGGGGGGAAGGAGACAGAGAGAAATCGTTGGCTCACAACTCTTTACAAGTAGTACATTCCCCCCTCCCCCAAAAAGCCCCCTCAGTTTTATGCCATTTTCTTTAAGAAGCCTTAGCCAAGCTTTTGTTTCTTAGGCCATTTCCACACTAGCCTGTTATAGTGTGATGATTCCAGTTTCAACCTCCCCTGGAATCCTGGGGTTTGCAGCCGGCCCCTCCCGAAACTGCAAACCCCAGGATTCCAGAGGAGGTTGAAACTGGAATCATCGCGCTATAACAGGCTAGTGCGGAAATGGCCTTAGTCTAAGACATCTCACAAAGGTATCCTGATTTTTTACATTCTACTGCATAGAGAGGTAAAATTTTTAAAAGCAATGGAAGAAACTCGGCTGAGGTGGGGGAACAAAAACAAGACTGGAAAAAATAGAAAACAAATGTAATATTAGCCTCCTTGACAAACAAATCAGTTTGTTACTTGGGAATGCATAAATCATTATGTATAACTTGGTTTCATATAAAATTATTCTGCTTGATATATTCAAAGTGCAGGGGGTTAAAGACAGTAATTACCAATTGAATTTGCTTTTTTAAACTTACATATGGAGTTTGCAGGATCCTGAAGTGTAAGGAACTCCTGCACTATAAGAAAGCTCTTTGCCTTTGTCCGTTGTTGACAAGCTGGCAAAAACAGCAGCAGCAACAAAAGCAGGAAAAACGATCAACATTAGTAAAACAATTTTCCCTCCCTAGTCCTGTGTAGTGCCGAGCAGATGTAAAGCACTCATTCACATAAAAAGAACAGAAAAGGAAATCAACACCAAGAATTGAAACAATGTGAGATCTCATACATAGCCTTACATAAAAGTTTACCTGCTACATAGCTTTTAGAAATAGTGCAGGTGGAGTAAATGTCTGAACATCTTCTCTTAAATGTTTATTCTTGTGTGAAATAGAATATTCCATAACCCTTTCTTTCTTCAATTTTTCCAGGGGAGAAGGTTTTGCGGGCAAAAAGAGATTTTCCCCCAATTTTTCCTTTTTTCTTCTTCTAGATTGTCACATCTCTACTGCTGTCTGTAAATGATCCAAAAGCCACACTAAAAACAGTGCACCAACCAACCAGTGCTAGAGTAATGTACCTCTTCTATCGATGGTTACAACTTCGTAATGGGTGCAGTACCACAGAGGAATTAGGAAAGCTGACCTTTAGTTACCATTCAGGTTTGTTTTTGTCTCCCTCAAGTAACTTTTAGACATGACACTAAAGTGCTTTTTTGACCTAAATCTGACATATGTGAATGAATGCTTGTTGGTGTAAAATCAAAAGTATGCCATTTTAAAATCAAATACTGTGCCTTTCAGTGTAGCATTCCACATGCAGAAGGCACAAAAGTCAATCTAAGCATTGTTTGTGCAAATGACTTGGAACCCCAATGGTCATACAAAATAATGCACTGAAAAGTGTGTTACAAACTCACTTGTTGCTATTTTTAACCACTGTGTTTGTGAAATAGGCAGGTAAATTATTTATTTATAGCTACACTGTTTTCTGCCCAAAGATACTCAAACTGAAAGCTGCAAAGTAAAGATCAGACCTTTACCTAGCACTATAAACCATACAACTATAGCTCTAGCAAAACCGTATAAACCCCAGATATCTTATTCAAGAGAAAATATCTTAGAGACAAAAATTATTCCAGCATTTGCTTAAATACGAAAAGGAACTGCATTTGATCCCAACAGATAGCCCCAGCAGACTATCATGATGTGAACATACGGGAGAGGGTACATTTTCAAAGACCTGGAAGTCTGGAGGGGGCCATAAGAAGGCTGTAAAGGTCATTAGTATGAGGGAAACAATGATGATAAACAGTAGATCACACCTGATGATATTTTATATAGATTTTTTTCCCCTTGTATCTATGAAACTGTTGTCCAGGTCAAGTTCTGGAACAACTGGGAAGCAGTATTACATCAGTCTTAACAACTGTCTGAACTCTTGGTGTGGTGCCAACCTAAGGCCCTTTTCTAAAACAGAGACAGCTTGCTTGGGTAAAGAAACAAGAAAGAAATGTTATCAGCTTCCCTTAAAATAGAAAGAGACAAAGGAAGAAACACAAATTTCTATAGAAATCATTCTAATAAAAATATTACAATAGGAGTGTGGGCATTTACTTATTTCTCCCTTCTTTCCAATTTTGAATACTCTTGATGAGCAACTTTGAATATTTGATGCACTTCAGGGTTTTAAATCTTGAGTTAAGTCTTGGTGGTCCATGACAACAAGAGATATTTAAAGGGGATCCATGGTAAAGAAAAAGTCAAGAACAGCTGGTTACACAGGTTCAAATGGAACAATGGACCCCTCACTCATAACTGGCTTTTTTCCTCTATAAAAATACAAACAACAATAGTAATTCCTAACAATTATTTTTTGTGTGTGGGTTCATTTAATTATATTTAAAAATATAAAATCAAAACAACATATTTTAAAAATTACATTTTCAGCAGTAAAATGGCTGCATCTAACATTGCAATATAACTTATATTTCAGTGTAAATATTGTACAATTCTAAAAAGTCCTTGAAACAAATCTTATAAGTCTTTCTACATTGGTCTTGTCTTCTGTGATCCCCTTAGTGGCTACTATAATAATTTAAAATATTAAGATAGAATTTAGATCACAAGATTTCCTTCTGGAGAGGCCGTAAGTCCCTGCTAATGGAGACCCAGCACTGGAATCTTCTGAGCATGAATGATCTGCCCAGTATTCTGTGTTGCTTTAACTGAGGAAAGAAGGGGTAAATAAATGTACCCTCTGTTGGGAGCACATAGGTTTGACTTACAGTAAAATCCATTTACACCTGGCTCTTAATAATGGTTTAAATAGCAGTTTTAGAAAGAAAAAAGTGTAAATACTCATTTCCTCTTCTTCTGAACCATTACTTTATATGGATATTCATTTAATGAAGTTCCTGAACATTACTTCTATAACAGAAGATTTGGTACCAAAAGCTGAAATTACATGGGAAGAGTAGAGATAGCTTCCTATATCACAAAAAGCAGCTCAACATACAGGAGGGCTTTTTTCTTTAACATCTCCACCTTTCCTAAGATTTCTGTCTTGGTGGCCAAACTTACAGATTTATGCTTTTTCTGACCTCCTGGGGAAGCTGGTAAGGCAGGCATATCTACTGTTCTCTTTTCTCTGTTTTGTTGTTCATGCATGCTCAATAAATTATTCTGGAGGCAGCTGCTGTTACATTATATGTCATAGGCAGGTACACATGGCTAGAGTAGAATCCTGCATTTCCCAGATCAGGCTTTGTTTACTGTTTATTGTAAACATGTTCCTACAAGCCAACACCAAACGTTTGTGTGTGTCTTTAACTATCTGATCAATGCCAATGCTGATAAAATAACCTTCTAGATAGTCAGGGGAAGGGGAAATGGGGGATCTGGGAACATAAAATTTCTTTGTAAAAAGCAGAATCGCTGTCAGAGACTTTGTTAACTGAGGGATGACTGTACTACAGTCATTCCTCCACATTCACTGGAATTAGAGGCATAGGACCTCCATGAAAGCGGAAAAAATGTGGCTATCTCTAGGCTTTCAAATCATATTTAACACAAATGAAAAAGTATAATCTACAGATTTAACCCACCATGTACAGTACAGAATACCTTTGAATCCGCAATGTGGAGCATGCCAGCCACCTGGCTTTGCCTTCAAGATGGTGGGGTTCCTTTCAAAGGCAGAAGTGGAAGGGGTTGCCACTGCCACCTGTACTGCCTTGTGCCAATGTTAATAGGGACATACAAGGCTCACCTCGCATTTGGAGTCCCGCACAGTCTCTCTTAGTCTCACAAGGCTTGCAGAGAGACTGTGAATGCAATGTGAGACTTAGGCCCTTTCCGCACGAGGCGAGTGAATCGCTCCGTGCTGTTACTTACCGGTTCTTTGGGTCTGAAGTAACGAGGACTTTCCCTTAAGCCCTTCTGCAGGGCTCCTCCATTAGTCCAGGGCAAATCGGAGCAGCACAAGGTCTTTGGATCCGCACTGCTCTGGTTGAAAATGGTGGCTTCCTGTTTCTTCTTGGGTCCGGACCAACCACTGATGCTGGCCATGCCCACAGCCCGCCCTCTGCTGATCGCAGGCTCACATTGGTGCGAGCCTGCGCGTCTGCGCAAGTCAGCAGGAATGCAATGGCGCACTCCAGAAGATTGAAAGACCAGATTTTTCCGGTCTTCACTTAGCGTGTTGGAGGACCACTTTGGGGCGTTTTGAATCGGACTAAGGTGCAGAACTAAGGTAAATAGTCCGGACCTAGTCCGATCCAAGGTGCGGACAACATCCGTGTCAGGATGCCTTGGCCCATTTTAACTTCCTCATGCGGAAAGGGCCTTAATATAGCATAGGGCATCAACAGAGGCTATTTCCGCACTAGACTGTTATAGCGCTATTATTCCACTGTCAACATCCTATGGAATCCGGGGGTTTGCAGTTTAGGGAGGGACCAGTCAGCGGAAATGGCCTGAGACTAGTGCAGAAATGGCCTGAGACAGTAGCAAATAATCTGCAAATAACCAAATCCAATAGAGTTAAAGATGAGAATGTAGAGGGACGACTGTACATTATAGGAAGTTTGGGCAACGTGCAGGCTATAGGCTGCGCATGGTTTTCAGGGCCCCTGAGCCTCCAAGGGGTCAAAAATGAACCCAAATGCCATCTAGATGACATGGAACATTTTAAGCCTGGAGAGAACAGTTTTTAAATCTCGTGTCATGGTAGGTTTGCCAGAGTGAAAACTGGAGAGGGTTCCTGTACCTTTAATGGCTGGGTAGAAGGAAGAATTTCAGCAGGTGTTGCTTATTGCCTGGTTGCATGACAAGCAACACCTGCTTAATTCTGCAGTTCACTTCAGTTTTCAGTCTGGTAACCCATGATGGATCCCTGAATGCTAAATTCCCTAACAAAGATACTGTAAAATGTCAGAGGTTTTAGAAGGCCATCACTTTTCCTCGCTGTACCCCCTGTTTACCATTTTCCATTTCTCTCTTTCAGTCTCCACAGTTTGACACTCTACCCACCCTAGTCTCTCCATTGCACTTAACCATAATTTAGGGTACTTTCCTTGATACATTCACTGACTCCCCTTCTTCTGGTTCATTTTTAGATTCCCCATCTCCAGTTATTATGTCTAGTTACCACAAATGTTCTGTCAGTATGGAAACTCACAAGTCTCTGTCTGGCCATTTAGAAATATATAATATTTTTCATTTTATTTTGATCACCATACTTCTGTTTAGCTAGGGATTTCCACAGGTCTATAGAAACACAGACCTTTATTTTTAGTGGCCCTATTTTTCTTCAGAATTGTTGGCATTTTACCACTAAGTTCAGTATTGGATGATTTAACATTTTTCCTGATTTGTAAGCTGCCGACATGGTGGTAAAACTTCCTGATGGTGGTGGCTTAACACCTTGCTGATATCAAAGACGCAAAACCTCAGAGTGCTAGATTTCTATCATTTCCTTATTTATGAGATTCACAACACATGTGCCTACTTATATTTAATTTATTTGTATTATGTCCCCAGGGAAGATAAAGAACAGAGAGTTGTTACAATGGCACATTTAACATATCAGGGTCAGAATGAAGTTTGGATAAATTTTGGAATAACAAAATCGGCTTTAAATCATCAAATGTTTAGAAGGGTTATACAGTAACTGAACTGTTCCTTTTAGGGTTTCGGTCTTAAAAATGCGTAATACTTTTTCCTTTGAAACTGAGCCCACTGGGGAACTCTACCACCATTTCCCCTGCTGCTGTTACATGCCTATGTTGGTGTAGTGATTATGTTTCCAGTTCTCGATGAGTAATAGGGTTTTTTGTTTGTTTGTTTTTGAACCAATAAGTCTCTAGAATGAAGGCTGGAAACGTTGCCCTTTGCTTCAGCTTTGCCTTCTCTTTCAGTTCTGTTGAACATATTTGTTATTATAGTGAGCTCTCTTCTGGTGCCACCTCTGCATGCACAAATGTGAGGTTGCACAAAGCATTGTGTCCCACTATAGTCAATGGATGCAACAAGTGTGCACGCACACTGCCACACACACAGTGAATCCCTTGACTACAGCATGATGTGACACTCATATTTTTTATTTTACACAGGAATTCCTGGAACAGAAACACTGCATATAAGGCGGATGCACTGGAATAGCATTATGGAATTTAGCATTGTTATCAATCTGTTTCACAACTTTTATCAACTGTAGTTTAGTATTAAGAACAACTAAAAGCTTATCTAGGAAAAACATGTTGTTATTTGCCATTTGGTTGGCTTTGGCTCTTCCCGCAGGACATTGTCATCCCACACTGGGGACAGGAGAAGGACAGAACCCAGATGATGGTTCTGCACGATGTTGTCTGGGTCCTCTCCTCCTTTCATCCCCAGGCAGTGCTATCGTACTACAAATCATTGATGAATTTTCCCTGTCAATGACCGACAATTGCACAGCCCTCCTGCTGCCTGCCCACATTTACCTGGTGTGTGGAGATCCTGGAAGCACAATGGCTACACTTCCTGCCCCAGTGCAGCCTGGGACAGTACCTGGCTGCACTGTGGAAGGAAGAGGCAGTGCTATCACGCTTTCTCCATTCGCAGTCAGCCAGGGCAGAGGAGAGCACTCCTGTCACTCTCCCTTCCCAGCAGAGACAACACCGGGACCTGCACTGGATGTCTCCAGAATAAAGTAAGCTGCGTAAAGGGCCTTTGACTTATGGTGACCCTATGAATGAACCCTGGTCATCCACAACTTGTTTCAGATTCTGCAAACTCACAGCTGTGGCTTCCTGATTGAATCTATCTGTGATGTAGTCTCTGTCTTTTCCAGTTGCTTTCCATTTCACTTGGCTTTATTGTCTTTTCACAGTCTAAGAGCCAGGGTGATGTAGTGGTTTGAGAGTTGGACTACAACCCTGGAGACCAGGGTTCAGTTCTCTGCTCCACCATGGAAACCCACTAGATAACCTTGGGTGCATCACACACTCTCAGCCCCAGAAAACCACATGATAGGTTCCTCTTAGGGTCGCCGTAAGTCAGAAATGATGTGAGGGCACACAACAACAACATACTCTTACTTAGAAGAAAATCCTATTTAAAAAGGCATTATTTTTAGCCAATTTATCTGTCGGCGGCAGGCTGGGGTCGAGTAGGGGAGGGTTTGGAGTCACAGGAGTCTCAGCTGCGGAGGCCCCTGCCAGCAGTCCAAGACAAACGCAAAGAGTCCTTGCAGCAGGAATAACGAAAGTAAAGAAAGGGTTACTTCACCCAGGGCTGGCAGGAGGCGGGGCTGGCAGAGTCTCCAGACAAAGGCACGGTCAGGACAGGCGCGGCTGGAACCAGGCTCAGACGGACTTCCCATGGAGGGCCAATGGTTGTTGCTCCATGCCTGCCACTGCTTCTTGCTGGCCTTAAAGGCCTCCGGGACTGGCGGCAGCCAATCCGACCGCTGACTCGCAGCTGCAAGCCCTTAGCCAGGCTCACAGCTGCGAGCCCTCAGCCGGCTGTGAGCTGACAGCCTGCAGCCGCCGCTCCAGCAGCCGTCGGGAGTGGCGGGTGACCTCCTTGGCCTGCCGCGGCTGCTGGAACGTGGGAGGAGGGCTGGCAGCCTCCTCTGGATTGGGGCCGCAGGTGGGCGGTGCCCCAGACGGGGGCCTGGGTCCCGCCCACCCCAGCAGGCTGCTCGGACGCTCCTCCTCGACGGCGGCGTCATCCGGGCAGCCCTCCTCGGCGGCAGAAGCTTCCATGGCGTCCTGGGGATCGCCCGGGCCGTCCTCCAGGCCAGGGGCCGCGTCTGCAGCGGCCTCCTCGGCGGCAACGGCGTCCAGGCGGCCCTCCTCAGCGGTGGAGGCCTCCCCGGCCTCCGGGCGGCCTTTCCCGGTGACGGCATCCTCCGCAGCATCCCAGGGATTGCCCGGGCCGTCATCCAGGCCGAGGGCCGCATCCGCAGCGGCCTCCTCGGTGGCGACGGCATCCGGGTGGCCCTCCTCGGTGGCGGAGGCCTCCCCGGCCTCCGGGTGGCCTTTCCCGCCAGCGGCATCCTCCGTGGTGTCCCGGGGATCTCCCGGGCCGTCCTCCAGGCCGAGGGTTGCGTCCGCAGCTGCCTCCGAACCGCCGCCGGGGGGTCGGCCAGGCCAGAGGCCCCGACATCATGCCTCAAAATCACACGGAAAGCTCCCGAAATTATGAAAATATGCAAAAATACCCCCCGACCTCACCCATTCAGAATTCTATACTAACTCCAAATACTTATTTCCTCCATGGTGGTGTCACTCCCTGATGTCATTTTGTGGTCATTTTGACATTTGATTGTCATTTTGACAGGAAGAAAAGAGAGGTATTTGAGTTTGCTGTGGGGAGTGCAACCCATGGAGGGGGAGAATTGATTCCAAGCCCCAGCTAATTTCCAACTCCTGATCTAGGGAGAAACTATTTGGCCATTTCTAATACTTACACGTTTGATGAAACACATGAGTGTTTATCAGGGCTAACTGGTTCTGCCATGAGGCCTGGTGAGACAATTACCTCTGACTGGCAGAATGAAAACTGTGCCAAATGCACCACTCCACTACCCTGGAGGACATCTTCTGTTTGGGACCGCTGCCATAACAACTGCTTTTCAGTGCTAGCGAGAACATCCCCTGAACACATCGAAACTACTGGGCTGCATATGTAACAGCACAGCCAGGTAGCTAACTAAGCTCCTTGCCACATGGAGGAAAAGGCAGATAGCAGTCTTGCCCCTCACTTTCCTTGCCATTACAGAAGGAGATGAAGATGGCACTGGATGGTCCCACTGCTATTGAAAAAGGAGGCAGCAGTGGTATGGAAGCAACAGTGGTGTGGAGGCTCGTTTGTAAGGTGATCACTGCCACTGCCTCTCTCTTCCTTCTTTAGCGTGTGTGTACGTGTGTGTAGAGGGGTGTCTGTGGATTGCTGGGTTCACGTCTGGCTGACTCTGCTGCCACGCACATAGGCAAGTGGTACAATGCAGAGAGGTTCTGGGGCATAGTGCTTTGTCTTCTGCCTCAGGTGGGGAAGATGAGGCATAGACCTGGTTCATTATTTCAAACAAACAAACAGTATTGTACAAGCTTATGTGGGCTGACAATTATGTGACAGGAAGTTATATTCAAATGTTATGGTGGTCGAAACATGTGGAACTAATGGCACAGTTATTTGGATTTTGGTGAAATAGTAAATTACAATTTTGTATATTTTATTTTACTTTCTTGTTTCAAATATGGCCATGCCTCTTATCAGTGGTGTTTCAAAAAAGATTACAAAAACATGAAGTACAAAATCAAAACAAAATATAGGAAACTAACACATGTTAAAAATAGGGGTATAGCTTTTGAGTTTTGAAAAGGTAGTCACATTGGCACCAGGAAATGTGGTGGATGGAAAATACTAGAAATACCACTACTGAGAAGAATGTAACTGAACCAGATGGTATCTAACACCATCTAACGGTTTTCATTTAACACCATATAATGGTTCTTCTTTGTTGGAAATGTAAGAAAGAAGAAGCGGCTTTTTTCATATGTGGTGGATGTTTGATTTTGGATTTTGCTACACAGAATAGTAGAAGATATTTTAAAAATTAAGGTTAAAATTAAGAGTAAACTAAAGATGTGTCTATTGAACTGATGGGTGATCAGATAAACAAGACTGATAGAAGAATCCTACAGTGTATGACTACAGTGGCCAGATTACTGTTGGCGCTAAGATGGAAACAGATGGAGGCTGCACCCCAAGAAACCTGGATGTTGAAGTTTCTTGACTTGATTGAGATGGACAAACTGATCGTGATGTTGAAAGATGGATCAACGAGTAATTTTACAAAAGATTGGGACAAAGTCATGATGCTTTTCACTAAGCATTGGGGAAATTTTTGGAAATGTAGGGAGTGATTATAGATAGCTGTTAAGAGAAGCATTTTTATATTAGTTTTATTAACACAAACTCATTATATAATATTAACCATATTAGTTTTACTATAGTTTTGCTTACCATATTGTTACAATATTACATTTGTTTATAATTAGAGGAAGTTTATCAATATTAACTTATAACCATCAACTGAGAGGTTGGAAGTCAAACCAGTCTTAACTCTTGTAATGTTGTGTAGTTCTAGTTGTTTAGTGTTTAGTGTAATTAAATTTAGTCTTACTTATGTCTAGTTTTGAATGTGTGTTTTTTCTTTTTTCTTTGTGTGTTGTTTTGTATACCCTTTGTTACTGTGACCTAGGCCTACCCGGAGATAGCAGTCAATATCACTTTGATATCAAATAATTTGGCTTTCCTCTGCCACCCCGCTCCACATGTTTGTGAGGCCACCGGACAAGCATGTAAACAGGCACGGCCGATATTTGCTGGACATTCCATTCTCCACCCAGGCAGGCCAGATACAGCCAGTTCATCGCTTCAGGGACCTCTCCGGCAAACACCTCATTGCATATGTGCGATACTAACAAAGGCTCCCTGCCCCGAGCAGGTAACCTGACAAAGCTGTACTAAGCGCTCTGCATTTGCATACTGGCTACACTATTGTTAATTCGGCTCTGATTCAGTCATGCTAAATTCTGACCTTTCCAAAGCTTTGTCCCACACCTAAAACGCATTGTTCTCACCAAGTAAGGCATGGCCTGCAGTCACAATTCACCCTATAAAAACCCTTGCTTCTGAGACCATCCTTGGGTCACTCTCGAGTTCCATCCAGCCTTGCCGCCGCTCTGCTTGGCAAGCTCCCCTCAGCCAATCACACTGAGCTTCTTCATCTCACCCCAACTTCGCTCTCAAGGTCCAGGACTACGAGACAGGTGTTGTATCACCCATTTCCTTCTGAAAATCGCTACTCCTAAGTCAATCTCTGATTCCTTAGTTATCTGTGTGACTGTGGTGTCTTTAATATTTGTCTGTATTTAATAAACATCATTTTTATTATTTTAACCCGTCTGGCTGCTTGACTGACCTGACACCGTAGATGCTGGGTTGCAAGATCCTGCTAAGTTACCCTGCCTCTCGCTAGCTTTAGTGAGTGCTCCAGCTAATTTTCCCTAAAGTTGTGTTGTTGTTTGGTTATTTAGGTGTCCCTCCCAGAACCCCTAGAAATCAGGGTAACACCTTATTTATTGTTTCATGTATTTAAATTTCTGTGTGTTCAATAAATATATTATAGAAGAAGATGAAGAAGAAGAGGGCTGTATTTGACTACCAGTTGGAATGGCAGAGAGTCACATTGTCCTTTAGGGGGTCTCTTAAGGGACAATGTGCTGGATGCGGCAGGAGACAGTATGATACTTTTGAAACTGGTTGAAATTACTTCTTGGATGGATAAAAGACTGGATGAATCTTCAAAATACGAGAACGTTGACATTAGAGGGAGCTGATTTAAGGATGGGTTGGCATGTCTATATGTTCTATGGGAAAGCTCCAGTTGACAAAGACTTTGTTCATCATTTTGTAAGAAAATCACTACTTAAAATATGGACTGATTACAAGAATAAGAACATTAGGCAACTACCTACATCAGTTTCCCCTCAAGAAGCCTTCCTTGGAAGATGGTCTGATTCAGATAACTAGCTGTGTTATGACGACATATTAGAAAAGACAAATCTGAATCTTTTAAAGCTGAAATCAAGAGAAAAATTGGAATCAGAAGGAATAAAATTAAACTGGTTCCCTTACAGACAGTTAACTGAGAGATTCCAGATGGATGTGAAAACTTATGGAATAGAACAAAAAGAGCAAGGAAGAATGTTGACGTTACTGCGGGAAAACTCGCCTCACTTACTATCACATTTATATCAGGAGATTTTATACCAAGAAAGAGAAGATGAGACAGTCAAATCAGCAATGATATCATGGGCTTAAAATGTCGGACATCCAATTCAATTAGAACACTGGGAACAATTCTGGCAACGGACACAAACATTTACTGTAGCTCAGAACCTAAAAGAGAACTATTATAAGCTTTTTCATAGATGGTACATGACACCAGAAAAATTAAAGAAGATATATAATACGGGAACAGGGCATTGTTGGAAGTGTCATGAGAACATTGGAACACTATTTCATATGTGGTGGTCATGTCCTAAGGCTAAAAAATATTGGATTGATATACATAATATGATATGTAAAATATTGAGGGTTCAAATTGATAAGAAACCTGAACTGTACTTATTAAATATGACACATATGTTAGATGGAACTGTTGCAAAGAAATATTGGAGAATAATGCTGTATATGATTACGACAGCTCGTATTGAGTATGCAAGGCTATGGAAAACTGAGCAGATACCTACAATAGAGCAATGGTGGACAACTTTCATTGAAAATCGAAATGCAGATATAGTCTCTCAGAGATTAAAAGTAAAATCAGATGATGACATTAACAAAGAATGACAAATTGTTCTGGAAATGGGTTGGGTATTGACAGGCAACAATTCTTGATTCATGGTAGCATGAGTAGCTAGAAGTAAAAATCAGTGGAATATCATGGAACACGTAAAGTAGGGATGAAGAGCAGGATCTATCTTGTATGTTAACAAATGCAATGTGATGCATAAATGTTGATATATCAATGAAAGAAGCAGTATTGAAATCCAGAGAGGTGTGGAAGATGCTGTAATAGTTCGGTAAAATGTACAATGAGAAATTTTTTTTATACGATGTAATCGTAATAAAATTAATTATAAAAAAAAGAAATTACTTCTTGGAGACAATAAACTTGGATGATCCCAAAATAACCCAGATTCCAGATCTAAGCATCAAGGAGACACTGAATAGATCTCTGGACATGTGGGCAGGTCAGATGGGACCAGGACACCATCAACACTGCTCCATTGCAGATCATGTAAAGCAATTTAACACTGCTTTACCAATTTTAACTTCTGAAGATTAAAGATTCCACATTTAAGAAGGCTCTCCAGGGGCTGGCTACAATTTACTTCATCATCCATTCTTCTGCATAAGCTGTGTGAGTGAGATATTTGACTGCTTTATTAACTCCAGGAAAGTTGTTAATAAAGGAGTTAAGGAAAATATCATACCTGGCATGCAGCTGCAAGGAGCTAGCTGCTTGTGCATGAACAAATAGCTTAAAGAGACATTACTCTTTAAAGGGAGTGAAGAAATAGTAAGAAATTAAATTTAAACTTCAATTGAGTTCTAACCATGGATTACTGGGAGATAAGACACAAGGTCACACTAGTTGCTACAATATCAGGAAGTGAATTTGTTAAGAACTCTAAATGAACTATCCCTCACCTTACAGCCGAGTCAGTGTAAACAGTGGGTTAGAGAGATTGTTGAAGCTTCCTGACATTTAATGATGAATGGAGGAATTGCATTTAAAAGACTTAATCCAATTTGACAGCTGTTCCATAATTGTCAAAATGCAATCTAGGGCCATTTCTGCACTACACTGTTATAGTGCTGTTATTCCACTTTCAACAGCCTGTGGAATTCTGGGGTTTGTAATATACTGAGGCCAAAGAGCTCTCTGGCTAAGAATTCTAAATGCCCCTCCCTAAACTACAAAGTTCCACAGGATGTTGACAGTGGCATAATAGTACTGTAACAGTGTAGTGTGGAAATGGCCTAGGGAGCAGACACAGGCAGCACAAGCAGTAGAGGCACAAAGAAGAGCTTCCGTTGAACAAATTAGAGAAATTCAGGGAAAGAAGGGGCCTTTCTCCTTCTCACTGCCGCCTATAACCTTGACAAAGGACCTAGGAATTTCCCCCAAATTCTCTTAGTTTTGCTGCCACCACCCACAGATTGAACCCACTCTACCACAACACAGTGGAACGTTGCTTGGGATTTTCACAGTCTCTAACTTCCACGATCCTTCTCTTTCCTCACTTCCCTCTTCTGAGGTATGAGGAACCTAACCAAGTGTGTACTGAGGAAGAAGGTGTGAGAATGGAGAAGTAACAGAATCTTTACAGGAAAGAATTTATTTAAAACAAGCAAGGCAAACTAGGAAATAAAAATCATGAAAAGGCTTTCCCCCCACCTCAGGTATACTTCTTAGTTACAAACAGTTTTAAACATAAATGCATTCTCAAATCAGCCAACTATCCAGGATAGAAGAGTTCTAGAGCAGCTAACTCAATACATTCCACCCCACTCACAGTAGTTAATTTTTTAAGTTGATATTTTTGGTAAGAGCCAGGAGACAGCTTTCTCCCCTCTAATGGTTTCCCTCATTCCCCTCAAGACTCTTCTAGCTTCTGGAAGCTTCCACCTGTCTTTCCCCTGATTGGCCAACCACATCATGTGATCTCCAATCAGGGCAAACCAACCCCTTGTGGGCAGTAGGGAGAGCTAGCTTTCTAAAGCTTCAATGTTTGACTAATGGGGAAAACCCAATTATCACAGGAACCAAATCAGATGATTTTGGAAGAGATGAGGTGGGTGAGAGAAAAGACACAAATGAGGCCTAATATGAGTCAAATGCAAAAGGATATTAAACAAGACCAGAAAGTTGAGCTGAAGGAGATAAGACTTTCTCTAACTCAAATAAGATGAAGCAAATGAATGAAAGAATAGAAACTACAGAGGAAAAAACACAAAAAATGGAAGAGATCACAAAGAAATTAACTATTTATCAAGAAAAGAATTTGGATGCAATGGCACTACTTGAATGGGAAGAAAAGGAAAGAGGTCTGAGAATAAGGGGCATACCAGAGATTCAACAGGAGAATATATATGCGAGACTGACTGAAGCTTTGGTTGGTTTTTGGGGATAGAAAAGAGAGATTTTTATTTTGAACTGGTTAGAGTGTATAAGCTGGATTCTGTGATAGCCAGACAAAGAAACTTATCTAGAGATGTGATTGTCTACTTTGTATGAAGACAAATAAGAGATCAAGCTCTTCAACTACATTTATCAACTAAGTTACAGATTGTTGCAAAGGATATGTTAATTTAAAGGATGTGCCCATCAGAGTTTATGCTTTTCTGACTAACAAACTGAAGCAATATGGAATGCCTTTTAGACGAGCAAGTATTGAAAGAGTGATCTTTCATTATAGGTAAAGAAGATTTAACCTTGACACAATTGGAAAGGCAGGAGTATTTCTACAGAACTATGAAAAAGATTTTGAAAGAAAAATCCAAAGAAAGAGAGAAGAAGAAAGATGTGGAAATAAAAGAAGGAAAGAACCCTAATTAAAGCTCTAAACAGGAAAGTAACAGATATGATGAAAGGAAAGCTGCTCAGGCTCAACCAAATGTGGATTTGGACTATAATGAAAATGCAAAAAAATGGCCCTAAAATTTATCTCTTGGACTATTAAGGGAGCAATTCCCTTCCTGAAAGAAGGATTTTTTTCAGTATTTGAAAAAACAAAAATTGGATTTGACTTTTTTGCAGGAAAGGTGTATTAGGAAAAAATATATATTTTTTAAAAAAATCTAAATTAGATAAAGAATTTGTTTCACCATTGGATAAGAAGAAAAGTTTTGTAGTGATCTATGCTCATCAAAAATTGGCCCAAGATTTTTTTTTAAAGATTGTTTCACCACTGGAAAACCCTGTCCCAGGGTCTACTATTTTGATATTAAAATATGATTCCATGTGCCTGAGAGGTTGCCCAGATGAGCACGTAGGCAGCAACGGTCAAATGATTGAAAACCAGGTCAGGCCAGTAAAATCCCCAGTCACATAGCCCCAGGAGACCTCAAGCTGTGCAAACCCACAGTAGACAAAGGGTCCTCAGCCCCTGAGAAACCAGCTTGAGGGAATTCACATGTTTGCCCCAAGTTGAGCAAAATCCTATCAGGCAAGGAGCATTTGCACAAAGTCACACCACAACCCAATGCAGCCGAAGATCCTGAGACTTTGACAACACCTTGTAATCTCATCACGGAAAGGAAGTTACCATTGTGGAGCTTCTTTCTCATTGCAACACCCATTGTTCTTCCTGGGAAAGGATTAGCCCTCCAGGTACTTTTTCCCTACAAATAGTCCTAGTTTTTTTAGTGGTTTTTTTGGATCACTCCCAGTCATCCCAGCAGACCGTTTCTCTGTCTGTTGAGTCATCCCCTCACCCTCTCCATGCTGAGCTCCACTTCTTCTCTGTTTCTCCTGGACCAAGGACTTCGGGACAAAGGTGTAGCATCACCCCAGCTACACCCCTTCAATATTCCCCTATGCAGTTTCCTCTCTTTTGCTTCTTAATAGGTCTTGAGTGAGTGTGTGAGTGATTGCGTTGGTGCATGAGACTTTCATGCAATAAAATCATTTTATTGGACATCTTCATTTGGTTTTTGGCTTTGCCTGATCCTGTAAAAACTGGGTAAAAAGACCCTGCTAGGTTACCCTGCCTCTCACATTGCTATTGCTCGTGCTCTGGCTAGTTTCCATTCCCCATCACGTGGAGCACAGTGAGGCATCCCCCAAGGGACCCCAGAAATCAGGGTAGCAAGATTCTGAGAGTATAAGAGGGGATAGAAGCAGAAAGTCAAATCCAGGGTCAAAAATGTTTTACTGTTGAGGTCTGTGCACCAACTGTGAAAATCAAGGTGGTTCTTCTTCCTCTTCTTCTTCTTCTTCTTTCCTCCTCCTCCTCCGAAAAGTTACTTCAAAGGATTTTGGAGTTTTCATACAAGAAATCAATTTGGGGTGGGATTTTAATGGATTGATATGTCTAAAAATTGAGAGACTGTCAGAGAAAAAAAGAAGACATGATCATGGAAAACTTCCTAAAGCATTTTTTGATTTGATAGGTAATTTAGAATTATTGGATACTTGGAGACAGAAATATGGACAGTCAGGTGAATATCTCTGTCATGCCCTTATACCAGGACCCAGACAAGATCCTTCCCAACACATACAACACAGAGAGATATGAGAGGGACAACACCTACTGTAGACAGTGTAGGTAGAAGAACCCAGGTGTTTCAGAGCATTTGTGTAGTAAGGACTTATTAATTAGGCAAATAGCTGGAAGAGGCTCTTGGCCTATATGAAGAGTGGCGAGAATGGGAGGAAGCTGTTGCAGGCAATTGTTCCTATTGATGGAAGTAATCTGGCTTACATTCAGATTCCTTGCTCATGCTACTAGAAACTTTGACCTTGACCTTGTGTACAAACTTCACTACTGGATTGTCACTTTGGATTTACTGTGGACTTGGGCCCTTTCTGCACAAGGGAGATACATCACTGTAGTGTCACTGTATCATGAATATACCTGCATGTCAGACCGGTTCGGCGTCATTCTGTCATAGTTCATTCTGTATGTGTTCACCTCTTAGAGTGGTTCACATCATTGTGAAACTGGTGTAATATAAAAATGGAAAAACTCTGATGCAAACCAACCACAATGGTGCTGCTGTGTTTTATCCTACATGAGGAAGTGTTACATCGATTCACATGGGCGTTAAATTGACCAATCAGTGACGGCAGAGTAGAGGAGTGTTACCCTGTTCTCTGGGGGTCCCAAGAGAGGCGCCCAAATAACCATGCAAAAACATAAGATGGGGAAATTAACTCGAGCACTCTCTTAAACTAGCAAGAGGCAGGGTAACTTAGCAGGGATCTTGTAACCCAATGTCTATAGGGTCAGGTCAGAAGAGTTGTCAGACAGATTTTAAAACAGTAAAAATGATATCTTTATTAAAGGACAGACAACAGAAAATACACCACAAGCACACAGCTAACTGGGAATTGGAAATGAGAGTTTTTGGGGGAAATGGGTGGTACGACACCTTTTCTCGTAGTTTTGAAGAAGCGGGAAGAAACTCAGTGTAGAGGCTGAGGGGAGCTCTCTGGACGAAACGACAGCAAGGCTGGATGGAACTCAGGAGCAATCCAAGGTGGGCTCAGAATCGGGGAGTTTTTATAGGGTGGATTATTCCTACAGGCCATGCCATACTCGGTGAGAACAATGCGAGTTTGGAGTGGGACAAAGCTTTGGAAAGGTGAAGTTTTACATGATCAGCTTAGCGCAGGTTTGACAACAGCGTAGCCAGTATGCAAATGGCTTGGCATTGTAAGGGCATTGGCTCGAGGCCGAACGTCTTTGTGTAGAGTCACGCTTAAGCAATGGGTGTCTGCTAGAGAGGTCCCTGAAGCAACAGAATGGCGTTAATCTGCCTGCCTAAGTGGGTGTTCGAATGCCCAGCACTTACCAGCCACGCCTGTGTACGTTCCTGTCTGGTAGCCTCGCAAACACGTGGAGTGGGGTGGCAGAGAAAAGTCAAATGATTTGATATCAAAAAGGAGATATCTAGTGCTATCACCGGGTAGGCCTGAACCATAGTAACAGGAGGGAGGAGAATAGGAGTTCCAGGAGAATTGATGTGTAGAAGCTATAAATGATTTTCTCCATTTTACTTTGACAGAAACTGGAGGGCGTGCAGATAGGAATCGGGATAAGTTGGAGTAAAAAACACTTCTCATAAAACGCAGTGAAACGTTCCTCCACATTAGTGTGGAAATGGACTTGGACTGCAAAATGATAACCAGTAACTTGCTAACAATTACAAACTTAGCTCTTGGATGCTAATTAGAGAACTGTAAGCCTTGGCCAGCCATGAGCACAGGACAATATTCTTTTTAAAGAAAGGGATTTTTTTTCCCTAAAATTTATATGTTTTTGACATCTAATTTTTGGCTAATATTGTTAAAAATATGAAGATTTTACCAGAAACATTCTGATCATAATCCAGTTATGTTGACTTTTAAGAAGAAGTATAATCAATTTAATCAGAAATAAATGAGGGCTTACTTAAAAATAAAGAGGTTTTCATAAAGGCAAAAGAGACTTTTTAAAACTCCTTTAAAGACAACTGGAACAAAGGCACAGATATTGGAGTGGTCTGAGATGCAAGTAAAGCTGTGATGAGGAGGGTTGTTTTTTTAATATAACAAAATACTGAGTTAAAAAAGAAGATCCTTTCTGCTTGGACATGGCATCCCAACATGGGGATGCAAGAGAAGCAGGATTATGATGATGCTTCCACAAGACATTGTCACAGTCCTGTCCTTCTTCTATCGCCAGCTGGCGCAATCACAGGGCAAATCATTGATGGATTTTCTCTATCAATAACCCCCAATCGCACAATGCTCCTGCACTTACTTGCCACACGGAAGGGCCAGAAGTGCAATGGAGGTGCTTCCTTTTCAGTGCAGCATGGGAAAGAGCCTGGCTGTGCTACAGAAGGAAGGGATGTGTCCTTCATGTTCCCTTTCTCAGGGAGCTGGGCAGGTGTAGAGGAGAGCATTCCCATTGAGCTCCCTTCCTGCCAAAGGCACTGCTAGGATTGTGACAAGATAAGGTAAGGTGTGGAAAGTGCCGAAGAAACAAAAGCAGCATCTAAGCATTTTAGACAAGATTAATGGAAAAGAAGAAGAACTGAAAAAGAATCCATCTAATTTATTAACGTTGAAAGAAATAAAAAAAACTGCAAAAAAATTCCTTTGAATATAGTTCACAAAATCGATAGAAAGATGTAATATGTTAGACACAAATATTTTGAATTTGGTTGGCCTGTAAATTAAGGAAAGAAAGAGAAAAAAAGATTATTCTTGAGATTAGAGATGGGAAGAGAACAACATCAAATAATGACAATATTAAAAAAAATTAAAATGTTTTCAGTGCTTTACAAAGAAAAATATGTGTCAGTAGGGATAAAGGAATAAATGAATATTTGGATATTAGGATTTGAAGAAAGTATTGATTATTTCAGACATGCAGAGGGCCAGTTTAAATGTGAATATAACTGTGGCAGAAATAGTGGAATCCTTTAAGAAAATAAAAGTAGGGCAGTCTCCAGGTTCAGATGGCCTTTCTGCATTATGCAACCACATCCAGCTACCAATGGTTTAAGGTTTCTTTGCAACTTTCTTGTCAGCAAGGGAAGGCTGAGGTGGAAGCAGGCAGGGACAAAAGGTACATTGGAGCTCCCCTCTACGCTTACGATCAGCTACCAGCTGGTAAGAACATAAACACCAGAAATGCCTATGGCCCATACTCTCCTTGCCCCTATTCCTCTACCTATATTTAAGACCTTGTCTGAAGTAACATTATCCTTTGGCTTTTTAAACCTTGATGTATAATTGTGGATGTCACAATGAATATTTATGCAACTTTCCAAGGAATGAATATGCAGATCTTCTGGTAACTCCAGAGAGAAAAAGAAAGAAATCAAGAGAGAGGGAGGGGAGTGGAAGAGAAAGAGAGTGATACCTCAGATTCACCCGCACGTAAGATATTCATATGCTGAAAGGTTTCCATAAGAAATAAACCCTTAAGGGCTTAATTTTTTTGAAAAAGCAAAACCGGTACCAAAGCATTTTAATATCACCCAGCAGGTGCTGGGTGAAGAATCTCCTTCAAGTCCCAGAAGGAGTTTTCAACAAAATGGAGACATTGACATTGCATCTATAATTTCTAAGCAAAGGAAAAATTAATTAATTAATTAATTTTTAAAAAGCAAGCAAGCCACAAAAGAAGAATTCATTAAGATATATCTAAACTGACATCTGCTCTAGGAAGTACAGCTAACAACTTGTACAGAGTTAAGACTGTTATCCTGAGCTGCACTCCATTTCAGGTATTCCAGCGTAGGCAAGAGTTGTTCAGACAAATAACTTGAGGCATCTCCTTCCCTAGATTCTTCCATGCTGCTACGACATAAGTATAACCGATACCCTATTAGTCGTGGGAGGAATGAAACAATACTGCTGTTTTGATCTCAGAGTCGGAGATGAGTTTCAATACTGGGGGAAATAAATTTTATATTTTCACTACTGTGGGAGCATACTTTACTTCCTTAAGCACTAGATTTTAGAGTTAATCTACTGAAATCTAAAATCATCACCTCAATTTCTAGGGCCTCATCTGAATGTCTGCAGACTATTCTTACTAGAATTGCCAGGTGAAATAAGGAACAGGATTCCTGTTTCTTCGACAGTTGTGCAAAAAAGGAATTTCACCAGGTGTTGCTTGTCACATAAGCAACACTGTTCAAAATTCCCTCTTCCATACAACTATTATTTTATTTATTTATAATTATATACAATAAAAAAACACAATAAAAAAGGAAAAGAAAAAAGAAAGAAAAAAATCTGTTATCTATCTATGTATCTATGTCTAAATATATATATATATACACATCAGATAATAAACATATAGCGTCATTAGCAGATATTACAATTTGAAAAGTTCCTCCATACTTGTATATGTGTGCCTTTGTCTCCCTGTTGTTCAATATAATATATTCTATATATTATACATTATATACATATTATACATTTATCATAAATTTATCATACTTAAGTGAGCTTCTTGTCAAATAAATTGACATCATTGTTATGTTGTATTTCTATCTTCAAATTCCAAATTTATCTACTTTCCCATGTTTCCATGAGTTAAGTAACTCTTTCATCATTCTCGAAATAGTTTCCCTAATGTACTTCCTGCCTATTTTTTTAGGTTTATTCTCTGCAAAGTAAAAGATACCTCTATTTTTTTCATAAACATTTTATACAGTTTCCTCTAATTTAGTCTAACAACTTGTTTGACCACCTATAGGTTGTTTATGCAAATTCCATGTTCCTCTGCCTAGTCTCAGAGTATACAGTAATAACTATGTTCTGCTACTGTGAAAGTTTGTCTCAGTTTCAATCTCTGTTGATTTTAAGATATAATGTTATCTCCAGATTTCGTTTTTAAAAATGTTGTTATTGGATTCCATTCTGTATCATTTTCATTCTTTATAATCCCCATGAGGGATTTGGACAGTTTATCACAGTCTTTCATCTCCATAAGCTTCAAAAGCCATTCATCAGATTCTGGAATCTGGTCACTTTTCCAATATTTCGGATAGACAATTCTAGTAGATGTGGTCATGTATAGTACTGTAAATCTATAGCAGGAATGATATTTAATAAGAAAAGTTCAGGAGACATTAGAATGTTAATTCCCAATGTATCTGACATGATTTTATTGATTTTCTTTCAAAACCTTTTTGCTTTCGGGCATGTCCACCACCTATGAAAGAATTATCCTTCTTTTTCTTACATTTTCAACATTCTTTTTGCCTCGTTTTGTACATCTCGTTCAATTTGGATCTTCCATACAATTATTAAAGGATCAGAAAAATTGTCCCTCATTTCAGTTGGGTAACTTTACCTCTTGTGCCATTGCATTTCAAGACACCATGACTGGAACATCAAGTCACATTTCTTTCTCACTTGCTCTTTGTAACATCCTGCCCAAGCTTGGAAGTAATTAGACACAAATATTAAAGTACTAGTTAATAGTCATGTTTCTCAGTTCTATGAAAGTATAACTAAATTACAGGATAATTATATAACTTGGAGGTGGATTTCACTCCTTTTGCAGTACAATTGTGACTTTTGGTTTCCTTTATATGTAGTTACAGAGGCATAACCTCACTAAATGATAGCGGAGGAATATTCCATTATTCAGTGGTTGATTCATGTGGTATCTAAGTCAGGGTCAACCTCCTTTATCTGGAAATCCACAATCTCAAAACTTCCAAAATCCAAAAATTTTTGTCACCAGCTGCCCGCTTCAGACTTTGAAGCAGTGGCTGCAGCAATCCTGCTCATTTGTCTCTCAGATCCTCAGCCGCTTTCTTTTTGCTACTGGCTGCCTGCTTCTACCTTTGAGGTGGCACCTGCAGTGCTCCTCAGATCTGAGAGATGAATGAGCAGGAGCGCTGCAGCAGCTGCCTTGAAAGTGGAAGACAGCAACTGGGGGCAAAAAGAGAATATCTGTGAAATGGCAGGAAGTACAGATTTTCAATGAGCACTACAACTGGATTACAGCCATTTCACAGATCCTTAGTCTCTATCTTCACCTCTCATACACAACACAAGTAGCAAATGAACAAAATGTGAGGCTGCTCCAGAAAGGTACTGTATTCCAAAAAAATTAAAAAATTAAAAAAATCATAAATATGGAACACTTCTGATCCCAAGCATTTTGGATAAGGGAACTCAACCTGTATTACTGCATGCAGATTTTTGAAAGTAAATACAAGTAACCAACCTAGCTACGTTTCAAAAATATAAAAGTGAACGATTTTTAGTTTGTTTTTTTGAAAAAGAACACTAAAAGCAGAGCTTCAAAGGGCCTGATAAGACGCATGTATGTTTCATCCCGCATCATTGACTTTGTGTGTGAGGAGAAACTGGGGGAGTCACAGCTTCCTCCTGAGAAGCAAGGTGAAATATTGTCAAGCAAAATCCTACCTTGGAATCCAGATCCTTGTGAGCTCCGAAAGAAAGAATCTCTTTGTACCCTTTCTCGCTTGGAATATGTAAATATCTGCATTTCAGTCTACTTCTTTAATTTGCATCATCTCATTTTGTCAGTCCTCTGTTCTACACTTTCTGTGTTGCTCAAACTCCATCACAGGCTGTTGTGACTGAATACTTTGCAGATGGTCATTTGCTACACTACCTGCTCTTTAATTTCTGGCTTGTACAGTTGGAGCTTTCTGTTCAGCTAATTTCATGGGAAGAAAAGAGATTTTCTTTTTGCACTAAACATGAGAAAGCACTTCTTAATGATAAGAGCTGTTCAGAAGTGAACAGGGTGTTTGACAACATGGTGATCTCTCCTTGTTGGAGATTTTAAAGGAGAGATTAGATGGCTGCATGCCAGAGATGTTTTAGCTGTGGATTTCCTACATTGATAGCAGGTTGGATTAGATGGCCTTTGAGTACACTCCAGATGCTATAATTTTATGAATTATATTCAGCCCTCCACATTTGTGGGTTTCACTTTTGCGGATTTGATTATTCATGGATTATTTGCTGTCACATCTGCTGCCTCCCTGTGCCATTTTTAATAGGGACTGCAAGCCTTGTGAAACTGAGAAACTGCAAACAAATGGTGTGGGGCAGCAGTGAAGGTGGCAGAAACCCCACCAGCCACCCACTTCTGCCTTGTGAAGGAACCCTGGTACCTCACAGGAATCTTTGGTGGGTTGAATATGATGATTTTTTTTTTTTGGTTAAATATGGTTTGGGAGGGCCTAGAGTTACTCATGGTTTTTCCACTTTCATGGGGGTCCTGTGCCCCTAACCCTAGCGAATGTGGAGTGATGACTGTAGTTGGTTCAGAAGTCACAGGGGAAAAGGAAGAGTGCATTTGGATGTTGTCAGCAGGTTGCATCATCTTTGCTAAACATCATTGTGCTTTTCTCCTGAGACAATAGGTGGTTCTATGGATATAGGAGTAGTTGACTTCTAAACTGTCAGTTATCCTGACCCACCCCTTTCCCTTTTCTACATTCCCAGTATCTCTTTTTAACCATTTCTTGAAACACTCTCTTCCCCCTTTGCAGATTAATAGAACAGTTAGATTTATTATTCATTTTTTATTTAGGAGAGTGCATGAATGGTGTTACTTTTTCTTTGATAGGGCTCTTGTGCCTTTAGCAACTTCATGATGACAGAACAGCAATCTAACATGGTTTTATCCCTCCCCCCATTGTGATAGAGCAGGGATTAAAGTGAGAATGACATAGAGACAGAAGAATTGCAATCCACATTGGAGCAAGCCTTGATCAGGTTTTGAAGGGGAAGGGTAGGAAGAGGAGCTGATGTGGAAAAACAATAAAGTAAAAATGGAGTGGATATGATAGCTTTCAGATGTTTTAATCCAAAAAACAGGATGCTCTAAGCCCTTTGTTTTTTTCAGTCTCTATCTGTATATTTTCTCTCACATCCTCTAATACAGTATGAAGAGAAACAAGTATAGCTGCAGAGGATGCAAGAAATTCATTTTACCGGCTTGAAGATGTCTCAGATCCTCCAAACTGTCCAATACTCAAAAATGGTACAGCCAGACTGTGCTTTATAGATGCCATGGGAGTGAAGAAATAGTTTGCTAACACCACAGTGTACTCCTTATGAATTATATACATGGCAAGTGATTAGAGGTATTCATTTTAATGAAAGACTGTAGCTGTGGCTCAGATGTAATCCAGAATGCTATACACACACGCGTACAAGGAATCCTCAGGAAACTCTTTCATTTATGTTGGGAATGGAGAGACATTAGGGACAATCTTCATCAGAGAAAGGGTTTAACAGACTTTTCTGCCTGTTCCAGGCAGTACGCAATTACATAATGAGTAGTTTCCCTGGACTCCTCGAGGAATTAGAGACATTCTGAGCCAGCAGTTATCTGTCCCTGTGATTACATTAAGATGGGGCATATGAGCAGTGACTCTGGTGATATCTTTATAAACACCTTTAAACAGTGTTTAGGTTCAATGTATTGATCCTGCTATCAAAGCAGTGTAAGCAGTGGCTTTTTATGTCATCATCTAAAATATACAAAAATCAGATGGGCAATACATTCATTAAGACCAGGAACAATTCCATCAAGATTTGAGGTCTTCAGACTTTTCATCAGGCTAAGTGTTAAGAAGATGAATGCAGTGTGGAAAACATACAGAACCCTTTATTCATTTTTTTAAGGCAACCGCATAAGCCAGAATTTATTGAATTTAGGAAATCATAGAAGGCAAACATAATTGTTATCTGAAGGAATTAGATAATCTTGTTTTCAACTGTGGCTGTAAAATTATTACCCACCTCCGTGCTAATAACGTAATAAGGAAAAGACCAATAAGTTTAATTGTAGCCAACCCTGCTATAGCATGTAAATGACAGAAAACATAGTGTTCTTCTTTTTATCTACTTTTCTGGGGAACAGGGACAGACCCAAGCTAACCAGGCACTGTCTCACCTTATGAATGGGGTTTGAGTCTAGGTTTCCCAGAGTAGCACCTCAGTCTACAGCACTATTGATGGAAAAATACTTCACATTGATTCCATGTGTCTTAACAGTAGACACACAGCTCTTTCTAGATCTCTGCAGCAGTTGTCTATTTAATATTACTCAAGAAAGACAGGGTTTTTTTAATGCTTTCTTCTTCTTCTGATAACATTTTAAGTGAAAAACTAGCTATTTTATTTACTGCCTTTCCTGTTTTGATAATGCCATTGCTTCATGGCCTTTGTTCTCATTTGGTTTTCCCTTGAATATTGGTTCTCCCCTTTTCTTCTTTATATCTTATATAAATTTTCCATTCCTTATTGGCCAGGCTGCTGTTTACAAGAGTAACTGCCAAGCTTTCAACTCCTTGTCATCAATAAGCTGTGGATGACAGACAGCATGAATGTTGGCACACTCCCATTCTCTTCTTTGCTTTTCCCAAATGTAATTAATGTACTCATGTACTCTTATTGCAGAAGAAAACCTGCAGTTTTGCTTTGCTTTACCCTAGTAAGACAGCAATTAAGACAGAGAAGCACAAGAGACACAGCCGCAACCGTAACTCTTTGTGAAAAGGGTTCTTAGAAATAATTTCATATCTAGCTGACATGGAACAACCTGCTATGACATGCAGATAGCTTCCAGAAGGAGAAGCTGTCTTCCACTGTCACCTGTATATACTTCTCACCTTCATCTTCATCTCTAAAAAATGACTTTTATTTAAGAGCAAATGAGTACCATTTTTTCTTTGTATTTTCTGCTTTATATGTAAAAATGTGTACATTTGACACTCAGGTAAGGGAGTAAAGGGGCATGGATATATTCATGTAAAAAAAACCCAGACAAATCATTTTGATTATTATGAAACTATTGCCCATCAGTCTTAGATCAGGGGAGTATGGAGAGAAAGTCTGTATATTATTGGCATCATCTGTGGAAAAAAATGTAACTATTCACTCAGACTCAAATTCATATTATGCACTAACAAAGGAGTTCACATTTGGTACAACCAGACCACATGTTTTCAAGACTGGAACACAGGTATCATAGATTAACAACATATTCAGTTCTGTCACTCCCTTCCCTGCCCTTGTTTTCTGTATAAGGATGAGCAGCAGCAAATTTGCTGAAAAGTGAAGAGAAAATAAAGGAATGATCATCTCACAAACATTTATTTACCAATTTATTAAAACTGCAAAACTATAACATTCTACAATACTAAGTGAAACATTCACTGTTTGTTTTTGGTCACCCTTTGTTGTGTGATCCAGTTGGTGACCCAACATTTATTCTGCTTATTCCACGATATTTTTGCCTTCTCTAAATTACATCAGTTTGTGAAGTCCAAACACTTCTGTACAAAACAGCACTTAATTTCCCATGATATTGTAGGATATTACCCTTCAAGGCTTCTTTTCTTGCATCAAAATCTTAGCTGTTGTTATTAAATGATATATATTTCAATTTCAATAATTATACACAACAATTTTATATAATTGTTTGGAACCTAAATCTTTCAGATGCCCTACAGTTATAATTGGATCACGAAGTATCATAATTCAAACAATCAGCATGATCTAATTTAAATCTTCTGAATATTGTGACATCTCCATCATATGCTCTTTTAAAGAGCACAGTCGTAAACGCATTTATCTGAGAGTAAGCCCAACTGAATTCAGAAGTAAATCCTTCACTCCCTGGAAAGTAAGTATAGAATTGCAACCATATTATGTCTTGCCCACCAATGGCACTACTTTTTTGTATTGGACGATTGCATGCCTCTGTGAGTAAGAGGCTATGCTGATGGCAGCAGTGTTGCTGGTAGAGTCTGCAATGTCAGACAGGCTTTTGCTGCCAAACATGCCAAACAGCTATTAGGGCAGCAATAGCAGGATGGTGAAACCAGTGGAGGATCTCTTAGAGACAGTGGGCTTCATCACATGAGGCAGGTAAACCACAATTGCAGCAGGATAATAGCATCTTTGGCTGGGATTTATCACATCATTTGTCTTCTGTAGCTCTCTTGGTGGGAAACCTGGGAGACCATTTGAAAAGTGTTTCTGTTAGCAGGGGAAAAAAAGACATCCTTTGTAAAAGAAACACTTTCCAAATTGTCTCTCATGGGGAGAACAACAGAAGAATGAGGTAATGTAACAAGTCCTAGCCAAAGATGCTATTATCCTACTATACTTGAGATTTACTAACCTCCCATAATAAGGCCTAATGACAGGGACATGATAGCTAATGCTTGTTAGTACTGTGCAGAAGGAGGCATAGTTAACATACTTTTGAATATCTTTTATCACAAAACCTCTGTGATGAGACAATCCAAAATGAAACAAGAGATAGTGCCAGAAGATAAGATTCCAGATCAGATGGCACCCAATGAACTACAATGGGCTCAAACCAAAAGGACATTCAGCTGTTCACGTGCTCAGAAGTGAAAGGAGAGTCCGAAACTGTACATACATATTATAGGAACATAGAATGTGACAATGTGAATCAGGGAAGCTAGAAGATAATTGTACAGTGTTTTACTCAAGAAGTGAAAATCTAAGAAGCAATGAGGTGGTATCTACAGTGAGGAGATGTGTAGCAAATGCAAATTCAGACCAAGTAATATTAATTAGACTTCAGGGAGAACCCATCAATGTAACCAATATCCAACTTTATGCTCCAGCTTCTAGAAGAAGCTTTTTCCAGCAGAAAAAGAAGAAAAGAAAAGATTCTTTGATGGAGTCCAAGATAAAATTGATCACACACCAAAATAGGACTTGTTGTCAATCATAAATGATTGGAATACAAAAGTGGGAAACAGCAGAATCAGAGACTGTAAGAAAACTTGGCCTAAGATTAAAAAATGAAGCAGGAAAGTGATGAACTGAGTTTTGTGATTTGAGTTTGTTCACTGCAAACACACTCTTCAAGCAACCAAAGAGGCAACTGTATAGGTGGACATCACCTGATGGCCAATATAGAAATTGAATAGACTATGTAATTGGAAGCAGAAGATGGGGAAGCTCCATTCTCTCTGCAAAAACAAGACTAGGAGCAGAGTGTGGCACAGACCATGAACTACTACTATTAAAAATCAGAGTAAACCTAAAGAAGAATACTAAACCAACTATTGCACCAAAATACAGCCTGAAGAACATCCCTGTAGAATTTAAGACAATATAAAATAGCTTTGCGCTATTAAAGTTAATATACTGGGAGCCAGAAGAGCTCTGGCCTGAAGCCAGGGACATTGTCAGAGAGGAATGTGAAAAGATGCTGTATGTGTATGTGACTTCAAGTGGCCTGTTGGCTTATAGCAACCTTATAAAACTTCCTATGGTTTTCTCATGCAAGGACTATTCAGAGATGGTTTTGCCAGTTCCTTCATCTGAAATATAACTTATAGATCCTGGTATTCATTGGTAGGTTCCCATCCAAGTACTAATGAGAGCTGACCCTGCTTAGCTGAATAACATTCAATTAGGCTAACAAAAAGAGTGAATTTCATGTCTTTTTGCCAAAGACTTTATTGTTTGACAAATTAATGGAGTCCAATGACTACTAAGTAGAATAACCCTATATGGTTCAAAGGAAGTATTTAACTCCAATATTAGCTGCTGTGTAGCGACAACTGAATGAAAAACTGTTGTTTTCATGAAATATTATTTGCTCACAACTCTGGTTAGATCATTTGTGGGAACTGTTCTTCCAAAACAACTGGCTTGTAGAATCCAAACAGCTAGAAGTGAACCGGGGAAAAAAGCCACTTTTGCTATAGTTTGGTCTCATCAACAACTCAGCAAGATTCATTTTGTGGTCCATGGTCACATCAATGAATATTTTAGGTGTCATCTCTTTAACACAATTTGGCTATTAAAGAGATCTTGTGTAATCATTTTTGGACAGAGGTAAATCTAAAATCAGTTTTTGTGATGCTTAGTGGACTGGTGTTCTTTTTTGGGGTTTTGGGGGGTGTCTTTGTTTTCTTTTTCTTTTCTTTTTTGGTTGTATTGATTTGTTATTGTGCATTGTCATAGATAAAAAATAAAAATGAAGCATTACTTGCTTGTGGACTTTCTGTAGGCTTCTAGTCTGTCACTGTGAGACAGAGGATGATGGATGATGTGATCTAGCATCCACCAGGATTCTTCTTGTGTTCTTGAGATGCTTTTGTTCCTTTCATGGAGCTGTTCTAAAGAGGAACAATGTTTGTCAACACTGGTGATATTTGTTAGGATACAATTAGGGATGGGATGAATCCAGAATTTTCCAAATCTGAATCTGTATCCAAATCCCTGGAAGGTTCCGGGAATCCATGAATCTCATGAATCTCGAATCTTTTGAATCCTTTTTTAAAAAAGGGTTTTAAAAGCAAGGGAAAGAAAGCACCTTTACTGAAAAGTGTTTTTGAAGCAGAATTTGACATCTTTGTTGAATGAAAAACAAATTAAATAATAGTGCTCACTTTCACGAAAACTTTCAGGATCCCAGGGAGGATCCTGCTGGCGATGGGCAGGAGAAGAGTAGGGAGTGCAAGATCTGTATTTTTTGGTTGGTGGATTCAAAAGATTCGGTTCACCTATTTTGGTGCGGAGATTCAGATCTGCGAATCTCAAATCCTTGCTGAGGATTTGGTTGGCCCATCCCTAGATACAATAAAGCAGGATGATGAATCTCTTTAATTCCAAGAGATGGATTGAATTTTGGAGAAGTTCTCAAGGGCTTCATGCTAGTGGTAGGCCAGATTAAATGCAAAGGCCATCTTGAGTACAAATGTGCCATCTTTTTACTTGCCTTAGGCATAATATTTCAGGCTTTTAGAATGGGGGAAAAACTGTACAAAAAGTGGGAAACTATCAAAGGAGGTTGTTGTGCGTGTGACTACCTGGGAACCTCCTGGGGACTGAATTTGGCCCCAGGGTCTGAGGTTCCCTGCCTCTGCAATATAGAGTAAGTAATATTCTTTATTTTGACTTAGTAAAATTAACTCACAATCTGCTTCTTTTCTCAGACTTCTTCCTCTGGACTGTTCTGTGATGAACATTAAATTGAAAGTGCAGATATACAGAATTCATAACCTGACTTCCATTCATCAGTTCAAATGAGTATACTCAGTCATCCCTCAGTTGATCTTTTCATCCTGTCTATGGAATGTCACAGCCACAACCTCTTTTTCCTGCCCTGTCATCTGTGAAAATAAGGCAGCTTAACCAATCACCACCACAATATTCCTTTGTTTTTCACAGTATAGATTTTTACAAAGTTTTCTTTGTGCTAGTAGCGGAACTTATGTCTGCCTCTGTACTTTATTCACTGCTAAGCACAATCAGTTCTTGACAACTAATGATCAATATAGAGGCAGTCTGAAAGTAGAAATATGGAAATCTCACTGGCATGCCAAACTGCAAGACTTGCATGCCTTGTTAAAGCTCTCTTGGGTCCACCATTTGGCACCAGAGCTTGGCTTTTCATTCTATTATATAAATAGGACGAAATATAAACAAACATGTGTGTCCCTTGAGGCAGGAATATTTGGGCAATATTCAGACCACAAAGCAAATGAAAAGCAGGGGTGATGGTACTGACTGCACAGGGGAATGTGTGTGCAGAGGCGAATGGGGTGGATATTGAAACAGAACAGCAGCATTCTTATTCAGTATCTTATGATGAATCTACACCTCATCAAAGGATGGAGCAGGAGATTGCAAGGGTGAATGAGCCATCACAGAGAAAATATCAGAAGGGAAACATTAACATCATCTCAACATTACTTTCTTTACCTGAGAGAGTTTTCTCCCATAGTATTCTTCTTGCCCGCTGAGATGAAGCCTTCCCAGTGGAGTCATAGCCATCTATTATCCATCTGGCAAGAAGGCCTTTATTCTGATTGCCAGCCATACTTTTGAACCAGTGGACATGACCAACAGTACCCTCATTTTGCTACAGGCTGGAGACTGCCTTGTTTCAAACTGGTATTTTATGACCACTGACACTGCCAGAATACGCTACCACCTGGCTGGGTGGATATTGAATATTAATTGTTTAAGGCCTTTCTCTTGTTTTATTGTTGTTGATTTTTTTATATTATACTATCTTGTGCACAGCTCTGGATATTTGTTAATAAAAGGAGGTATAGAGATTTTTTAAAAAAAATTTTAAAAAAACTTTACAATGGAAGCACTCTGTACATCTGAGTCATTTTGGAATATGTCAACCTATAATCAATAATGATATAAAATGAAATATATGTATTTGTCACCCTGTCTAACAACAACCCTGTGAAGAAAGCATCCAACAACACTTCTAGCACTTTGATCCAAAGATGATGTGTTCCTACAAAAGGTCACATGACAGATTTCTAGTAGCTATTCTGAATGAAAGGGGTTGGAACGTATTCATGGGGATCAACTGCTTTCTTGTTGCTATTTGCTATCAAGTTGACTTTGACATTGTGAGTGAATGAATGAGAGACATCCAAGGCCATTTCTGCACTACATTGTTATAGCACTATTATTACACTTTGAACATCCTGTGGAATTCTGGGGTTTGTAGTTTAATGAGGCCAAATTGCTCTCTGGCTGAGAATTCTAAATGCCCCTCCTGAAATTGCAAACTCCAGGATTCCAAAGGATGTTCAAAGTGAAATAATAGCATTATAACAATGTAGGACAGAAATGGCCAAGATTTCCAGTCATCTACAACCCTGCTTAGATCTTCTACACTTAGGACTGTGACTTCCTTTGTTCAGTCAACCCACCTGTAATGCATTTTTCCTCTTTCTCCACTGCTTTCCACTTTAGCAAGCATTATTGTCTTGTTCCAAAATGCAGCAATAACTTTCTCAAACCATTTTGGCTTCTAGGGAGAGTTCAGGTCTATTTTGCTCCAGGACCCATTCTTTTGTCCTCCAAAATCATAATTCAAATGAGTTTATCTTCTTCCTTCAAGGTTTCCTAACTGTCCAGCTTTCACATGCATATATAAAAAGCAGAAATACAATGGCAGGGACGATCCTCATCTTTTAATGTCCTGTTGCCAACTATTAGGGGCATTGTCCTGTGATGATAAGGTAAGGGGGAACCCTGAGAAGTATGGGCTGTGCACAAAATGATTATGACAATATTTGGATAACCTGTATAATGTGAATGAGCTAATCATGCAGATTGTGCAATAAAACTTTTTCTGGAAGCATGCTCAATTTCACAAAGGAGATAATTTGAACTATAAAAAGTAGGAAGTATAAGTAATGTACACAGTGTTCTCCCTATCCACCAAGAAAAAGCTACTTATGTCTTAAAGTTTTAAATTAATGTTTTGAAGAAAAATTCGTGAAGACTAGAGAACTCCAGAGGAGATGAGGAACAGCCACCAAGGTTATGTCTTCACTATGTGCTATCGTAAAGAATGGAATTGGACAAACCATCAGATTATCTGGCCTGTGGGTTGCTGAACCAAACCACAAACTGGTGGGAGGTTGGAGGTGGACGAAAACTCTTCTTGCATTGGGAAACTACTATGTTATGGAGAATGGCTATAGTATACCTTTTCACTAAAACTTTAGCTTTTGACATGCAAGAATTTTGTTCCCACTGTGCATGATACCAATGTACTTGGTATCATGCATGGAGAGTTTCACACAGAATAAGAGGAAAGAAACAGGGAAGGACATTGAAAAGGAAGCAGAGTGTAAATATCAAGGCTTCATAAACCACAAGTTTGAGGCTAGGACAAGGATGAAAATGCATTAAAAGAGCCTTTGTGCAAAGGAGCTTTTTTGTCAGAGGCTTTGTTAATTGAAGTATGTCTATAAATACATTTATTTTATGTTTATTATTAAATGTGTTATGTGTGTGCTTATTGTTTTAATTCTTTCATTTAATTTTACCAATAAAGAAATAATATTGGTTAAGCAAGCGTGTAAGTATAGTGTATATTATTACATACCACAACAGCCCTGTAATGCAAGCTAAGGCCACTATCCCTGTATTGTAGATCAGTGTCTTAGGAGGAATGCAAATACCAATAGTGTTGGGAAACAAAGGGGGTAGAAAGTTTTGAACTATTACAACATGGTGGTTCACATCAGTATTCTTCCACTGCTGGCAGCATTATACTTCTTTTATGGTTCCTTTTAATGAATCATTTAATTAAGTAAAAATTAGAGTACCTTAAAATATACAGCAGATAATGGGAAGCAGTAACTCTGTGACATCTAGTACAACCCACTGTGAGCCCTGATGTCTTTGTGCTGTATGTGTTTCCTTGCCTCCACAAGCAGTCACTTCTGATGTGGATTGGAATTAGGGGAATGTGCAGGATAATGACATTGGGACATGATGAAACCAATCACATGAGGCATTAGGGAGCCAGCAGGTGGGGGGTGGAATCAGTGGGCTTGCATTAATCAGAAGCAGCATTGTGCTTCTTGGCACACTCAATTCTCCCCTTAACAAGCGTTATTCCAGCTGCACCAATCTCTGTTGTGTCCCAAGAATATGAGCAAACAGGACGAAAAAATTATACTGTTAAGGGATTATATAAGGAATCTACAGATACCTAATAACAGATACGTTAAAATATAGAATGCACTGAAGCAGGGAAGAGGATTTTCCAAAGGTTTGGCTCCCTGGGTAGTTCTATGCTGCACATATTTACAGAGCTAATATTAAATGCCACATGTATAAAAATAAATAAGGCAAATTCTTTTAATTGATTACTGTCATTAATTTTGATTTTGTTTCTTTCTACATTTCAGGTCTTATGAAGAAATATCTCAAAATTAAATAACACTTCCTGCTACCTATATTTTAATAACACTTCTGCGATGCACAAATATTTAAAGTTAATTGACTAAAACGTTAGGCAGGCAAGAGATGTGTTGTCTGGTTATAACTTGGGCTACCAGTTTCAAATTTCTGAGTGCTATAAACAGCGGTGCTGTTTACACTGTTCTGTCTTGCCAGCAGTTCTCACTGAAGCTCATATTGACATTCATTCCTGTTATTCAGAGTTTATTAGAACTTGCTTGACCCTCCTTTACCTTATCACAGCAATTCTCAAACAGTGTGTCAGAACGCAAATTTATAGTGGAAGGGCCAGAGTGCTAGAGACTAAAGTGTACATGCTTTGTATGCAGAAGGCCTTAAGATTCGGTACCTGCCACCTTCAGGCAGGGCTGGGAGAGACTTCTCTGCAGAGCCAGTCAGTGACTGACAATCTGAGCCAGATATGCCAGAGTTCTGAGATGGTATAAGACAGAATCCTGCGCTCTAGTGTGTCCTAGGAAATAAATTAATGAATTAAAAGCTGCTGGAAGTACCTGAAAACACTACCCTTAGAAGAAGCTGCCCACTGCATCTCTGCATAATTTACTTCTCTAGGTTTTGCCCCCAAATGTCCTAATATGAGCCCCACAGAGCCTTGTTTTGGATCAGGCTGTCTATGGCACTGGGTAAGGTGTTTTTAACACACATATACACATATTTCTAGAGTAATCCAAATCAGGAAATGACTGGGTGCTCAGATGAATGTAGTATGTGAATCAACCACTCCACAGCTATTAATATTTGAGGAAAGAGGACTACTTGTCTTGGTGATGGCCCTAGTCCAAACTGGAGGCATGCAAAGTTGCTTTTAACAAGGGAGGAAACTTGAGAGATGGATTCTTAGCCTTCTACATTCACTTTTCATTTGGTACAAAGAACCTGAAAAGCAAGGCCTGGAAACATAACTGTTCTGGAACCAGAGAATGCTGTCTGGAGGATTCTGGGAGCTGTAGTCCAAAAAAAGTAAGATTTCCAAATTCTGCTGAAGAATCACTGGGTCAGAGTTGGGAGGTCAGGACTATCATAGGCCTTTTCCGCACCGGGCTATTAAAACGGTGCAGAGTGACCTCCAATGGAGGTCTTCTGCACCGTAGAGTGGACTGGGACAGATTACTTTTTGTAGTTCTATACCTCAGTCCACTCCGGAGTGACCGGAACTGGTTGCACATCGTGTTTTTTAAAAACCTGAAGCGTGAAGCACGTGACTCCATGTTGCTCCATCGCCGCGCTCCGGTGCAGATTTGCAGGTGTGTGCAAGTGCGTGCCTGCAGATCTGCCGGGGGCGGGCTTTAGGCTGGCGAGCTTCTCTGGTTGGTGGAGAGCCTCCACCAACCGGAACCCACTATTTTGGATGCCGGAGCAGTGTAGAGCGATGAGCTCGCACTGCTCCTCGTCCCCGACGGACTCACCCAGACAGAGAAGAAAGCCGGTGAGTCCCATTTTTGCCCGTTTATTTTCACACATGCGGAAAGGGCCAAAGAACCTGATATTTCAGGGCCAAGACCTGGGAATTAGTCCCTTGTGATGACAGAGGAGGTGGCCCCTGATAAGCAGAATATATTAAGTATCAACCACAGTTGTGTAGAGTATGGGATTCAAATCTAACAAATGAGGAAAAACATATACATACCTTTCAAGGCAGTGTTCTCATTCTGAGTTTTCTTCCTTTCACATAGAGGACTAGGGTCTCAGATCTCTGGACTCTACACTGTACAGTGAAACTTAAGTATAAGATGTATGAAGTATAAAAGACAACCAACACAGCAGAGCAATCACGTAAAAAGATAAAGCTTCAGCAGAGCAAATAGTATACAATTGTTTTTTCTTTAAAAAGAATTATTGAATTTTATCAACTATCAAAGTGAGTAAGAAAACATGTAAACCCAAATGCAAAAAAGCAACAACCCCAAAACAACCCTATATAGTCATCACAACATACATAAAATAATAATGAAAAAGAAAGAAGAAGAAGAGGGAGAAAAGAAAGAAGATAGGAACACAAACAAACAATTTTTATTACCTCTTAAAAGGAAGGAGATCTTTGTTGCAAAGTGTGAGAGAATGATATTAACTCTTGCCTGTCATCTGTTGATGACAAACAAGCCTGCCTTTGAAGGCCTTCTGGAAAAAGGGGGGCCATCCTGTCAAAGCCCCTGAGGCCCAACAAGTAAAATAACATCTTGACCAAGTCTATTTGGATTGCCAGATTTATTCAGTTTCTTCTTTCTTCAAGTACTGCAGCACAACTGGAATAAATAATAGTGCTGGAAACACAGTTGGAACATGTTGCCTTCTGGAAAGAAATAAACCATGTGGTTTATTAACTGTGAATAAAATGCATCTGCAAGGCGCTCTTGTGGTTAACACAAAACTTTTCCAAAAATATAAAGCTAAATGGGTCTTCTTTCTTTGTGTTGCCTTGTGGTTTGGAGGGAATTAAAAGGTTTATATTCTGTTTCTGGCAAAGGTTTATATTCTGTTTTCATCAAGGTTCTCATGGCACAAGGCAATCAAGGGCCCAGACTAACTGGAATCAGTAGCTTCCAACATTATCAGGGGATAGTTGTATTGGCCATGCAGCAGAATACAACAAAATCCAAAATCTACAAAACAGTGATACTTTTATTGGGCCAACTAAAATACACAAAATACATCATGCAAACTTTCAAAGTTTCACTGGCTGCTTCAACAGGCAAAGGTGTTAAAAATAAAACAGGAGAAGAAAAATGATGATGATGTTGATAACGTCACAAGCTACATTTTGTCTCAGATGTTACTTCTGTTGTCAGTTGAGATGATGTGGAGGGATCGCAATGCAGGCAGAGGCTACTCTGTCCCATGAATATGTTTCCTGGATTTGAAGATACTGAATTTTGCAGCAACAGGGGAAACTTTAATAGGAGGGAACTAACTTAACTGTTTGAAGTTCTACCTCCAAAGAAAGTAGAAGTCTTTCATTTGGGCTGCAGTTGGCAAGTTTTACCTATACAGCATCTAAAAGTTTTCCAGATGTAACAATACAGAGACTTCTTGAGAAATTCAAGGGCAGTTAGCTTTACATGGGGCAGAGTTTGCCTGGATCTCAATGGAAGCTACTTTGCTGCTGGTAATCGATTGCAAATGTTATTGCCTGAGTTTTACTGCCCTTTGTCTCCAGTGTCCACATGGCCAAAAGGCGGGCGGCCATTGCCTGTATTGAGTTCCCTCCAGACCATTGTAACTGAAAACGGAAGTAACATGCAAGACAAATGTAGGCCTGTGATTCTAACATCATTGCTTTTCTTCTACTGTATGATTTTTAACATCTTTGCATGATGAAGCTTGCATGATATATTTTGTGCACAAGTAAGGTTACACTGGATCTAGCTCTGATCTTCATAAACCCACCATGTAAGTCTGTCTCTGTGGAAATGCCAGTAATTTTAATATTGTTCTGAACTGAAAAAGGGATTGGGATTAGAGATGTTTTTTGCTGTAGCCTGAGTGTTGCTGAGCAAGAAACAAATTCCAGCATGTAGTTGCCTGCATAATAAAAGTGAATTTCTTCATTCCCTTGTAATCCCTTTGAGGAAGAACATTTTATTTCCAGCAGTACCAAAAGAAGGAAGTTACGTGATAATTAAGCAATTGCATGCAGGATTCTGAAGTGCTGAGGAAGTAAACAAAAATGCAAAACCTGTTCATTAAACTTAACCAAATTGGTATTGCTATGAAGAATGTCAATTAGTTTTGCCCAGTAAAGCAGACTCATAAACTTCCATTCCATTCTATTCCTATAGAAGGAGTATGCTAGTTGAAAGAATTGTTACAGGCATAGTTGGTGAACATATACAATTCTGCTATATCCTGTAGAAAAATTCTGGAAAAGATAGCTGCCTTCATCCCCTGCTTATGGGCCTCCCAGAAATAGCTGCTCCATGTTTGGCAGAACTTCTTATGTGATAAAGGACTTGGTTATCTAACTCTGTAGTTCTCAGCCTTTGGTCCTCTTGGTGTTTTGGACTTCAGCTCCCAGAATGCGTGACTACAGGTCATAACAGCAGCAGCTTCTTGGAACTGATATCCAAAACATTCAAAAGATAAAAGTTTTAGGGTACTGCTCCATACTTACAAGTATATCATAGAATAATTAGAAAAGCTGTTTTATTTTTTTGGTATAATCAGAGAGATCTCATCAGAGAAGGATTCCAATCCAATTTTCAATTTCCCTTATCGTAGATGTTATCACATGTTTACCCCACTTCTTCTTCCAAGGAGCTCAGAGCACACCATATAATCCACCATTTTTAGCCCCAGAACCACACTGTGATGTGAGATAGACACTTAGTGCTAGAGGAAGTGCTGTGATGTGAGATAGACACTTTATGCTAGAGGAAGAATTTTAACTGAAGCCTCTACAATTAAAGAACAGAATTACACTACTCTGGGTCTTTCCGCACCACACTGTTATAGTGCTATTATTCCACTTTCAACATTCTGTGGAATCCTGGGGTTTATAGTTTACTGAGGCCAAAGAGTTCTCTGGCTGAAAATTCTAAATGCCTCTCCCCACACTTCAAATCCCAGGATTTCATAGGATGTTGTCATGGCAGTTAAAGTGGAATAATAGTACTATGGCCCTTTTCTTACGGGGTGCAGAAATCGTGCCGCTACGATCCAGGCGGGTTTTCCCTTAATCCCCACTAACACGGACTGAAATTTTAGGAGTGTTCTCACGGCTCCATAGAGAAAAGGCTTAGGCAGCATCAATGCATTCACACAATATTACCATGGCCACTCCCATAGGTGTCCTTTCCCCGTCCTGTCTGGCAGTGATTGGCTGTGCTCAATTTTTAAAAGAAACACTCTGAGCGTCATCACAGACGTCAGTACGCACACGTGTCCCCTTACATCCTCCAACGAAACCCCCCTCCCACCCTGTCCCACGCCTTTCTTTGGAGCCGCCATGGAGACATTTTCCCCCCTCTGTCTTTCTGCTTGTTTTCTGCTGTTTTGTGTATGGAGCACAAGCTGCTGACGAACATTGCTAGGGTGCTAGCCCCACTAATGGCGGTCCTTTCAGCCTTGATAGCAGCACTGGAAAGCACTGGGGCGGTCTTGTCGCTTCTGGTGGCCACGCCTAAATCCCTCCCTCTCTTGATCCCCTGCACGAATCAGTACACACCGTCGCTTTTTCACAAAATGACGAGCACGGATTGGAGGAAAAAAACCACATTTCTTCTGGTTTTTTAAAAGTGCGCGCGAATGCTGGATGGTGGCTCCCCTGCGCGGATTGAGGTGAGAATCAAAAAAATTAAATGCAACCTGGTTCTCTCTAAGGTGAAAAAGGCCCCCGTTCGAGGTCGACCTGGGAAGATTTAATTACCCTGTGAGAAAAGGGCCCATAATAGTAGTGCAGAAAGACCCTCTGTTACAGTTCAATACTGTATCACTTTAAATATGATTGTATCCTATAGAATCCTGGAATTGAAGTTCTGTGGAGTACTTACAATTCTCTGCTAGACAACTCCAGTATGTTAATCTGAATCAGAACACTCTAGAATGGAATTGCAAGTACTATGCCAAACTGCAGGTCCCAAGTTTCCACAGGAAGAAGTAATGACAATTAAAATGGTATCAGATTATTATAGCGGATAGTGTAAATAGGCATAAATCCTATAGTTAATTCTGACTAGGCTAGACTAGACCCAGTGAAGCAATGAAATTTACCTACCTCTTGATTCATAATTCAACAATTTATTAATAGCTGGGAATACTCTAGTTGGGCTATAGGATGGCGTCATGTTAGTGATATGCTGCTGTTATTGTTGTGTGTCATTTGGCAACCCTAAGGCAAACCTACCACAGTGTTTTCTGTGGCTGAAAGCATGTGATGCATCCAAGGTCACTCAGTCGGTTTCCAGGGCCAAGCAGGGAATCAAACCCAGGTTTCCAGGGTCATAGTCCAAGGCTCAAATCATATGCAATGCTACATCCCATTAGTAACATTACCTGTGTACATCTGTTTTTGATCACCACAAAGGTTGGTATTTTCTTCCTCTCTCCACAGTGATCTAGACCTTCTTGGACCTACTGTAGAGCTGTAGAAGCCCTCATCCCCAGCCATTCTGTGCCCGATGGACAGTGAAGTGGATTGCAGAAGCATCTGGCAGTCGCCATAGCCAGATGCAAAATGATTACATTAGCAGCTGAGAACGCCACAGGATCCTGGAATATCTTAATGGATGAGATAAGGGCTTTGCATCTAGCTATGGACATAGCCAAATGCTTCTCTGATTCCTTCTCTCACTTTTCACCAGGCACAGGATTGCCATGGGAGGGAAGGGGTTTAAGAGGATCTGCAATTGGAAACACAATGTTACATTGAAACTACAATGCTATACTGAGCCATGCACGATTCTAGCCATAGTCTAGGCATCATACCACAATGGCTTTCCAGTTATATGGTCTGTTGGGAGAAAAAAATATTTTCTATAACAGCATAGTGAACCTAAATAGACGGTGCTTGAGACTGAGATTCTCTGAGGTGATGCAGAAAATGAATCAAACTCAAAATGATATTTTTACTTAGATAGAAAAGGCTGGTTATCATTAGGTTTTCCTTAATTTTCAGCAGATTTTTCTCCATTTGAGTTTTGGTTTGGATGACAGTGGAGATATATTAAACATTCTAAAAGAAAATAGGCATAGATTGATAGAAGACCTCTGTCATGGAAGCCCGGAGTGCTCACCACTCAAGAATCCAGACAAAAACTTTATTGTCTCTTTGTAACAATAATAGAATACAATAAACACAGAAAACTCCTGACCCGCAACAGACAAAGCTAAATCTGGTACCATATCCTGTCCTTAAAAATGATATTGAAATGTAGTGTAGTTTACTGAGTTGCATTCTATTGCATTGCTTTATTTATACTCTGCTTTTCCCAAAGCCAGGCTTCATGTCGCCTTACAGAATAAAAAGAAATACAAACACACATAGATAAAACACATCAATATTATGTTTGAAATGGGTTTGAACTGTCAATAGAATTAAAACCATCTGAACATCTCTCATAAGCAAAGGACAAAATTAGTACAACACACTAAGGAAAGTCCCTTTTCTTGTAAAACAATAGGTGCCCAAAGGCCTGTTCGAATAAAAAGATCTCCACCTACTGATGAACAGATACAGAGGAGGGAGGAATTCTAGCCATCCCAGAAAGGGAGTTCCCTGTCTAGAGCAACTACCAAGAAGGCCCTGTCGTGCTTACCACCAGACATGTCTATCAGACATGGTAGGACTGAGAGATGCACTTCCTTCAAAGATCTCCGAATTTGAACAGATTCATAGGGGAAGGTGTAGTCCTTCAGATAACCTGCACCCAGATAACCTGACCAACAGTTTGCATTGGAAACAGACCAATATTCAGCCTTATGTAGTGTAAGATTAACCTCATCAGGTTGTAGATGTCCATGAGTCTGGATCTTTAAAAGCCTGTTTTCAAAGAAGCAAGCAATATTTTGTGGTTACTATGTGTTCTCAGTTTACACAGAACAATTTGGAAGAATGGAATGCTCCCTTAGATTTTGTATGTGTGTGCATGCCCACACATACATATAGTGTGCCTACAAATCACAGAAGTTCCCCAACATGTCCAACATCTCCCTTATGTTTCTTAGTGGCCTTGTTCTGTCCTCAATTCTGCTTCACTCACCTCTTAATTCTGCAGTTAGAGAAAATAATAGTGTAAATGAGTGCTGATAAGGACCCAGGTAAATGGGAGATATAGATATAAACATATAGATGCAGACATTTACTGTGATCAATATAAATTAAAATAGACCATTTCTGCACTATACTGTTATAGTGCTGTTGTTCCACTTTCAACATCCTATGGTATCCTGGGACTTGCAATTTAGGGAGGGGCTTTTAGAATTCTCAGTCAGAGAGCTCTTGGGCCTCAGTAAACTACAAACTCCAGAATTCCACAGGATTTTAAAGTGGGCAAATAGCTCTATAACAGTGTAGTGCAAAAATGGCCATAGTTACTGAAAATCTGTGTCCTTGATCCAATGAGGAAGGGGGAATGACCCTTGAACCAGCAGCACATCAAAAGTAAAGCCAAACAAAGTAAAGGCTTCTGAAAGTGACATGTTACTTCTCACAGAAAGCGGGTTCTCGGGACTCTAAACTCCTCCAGAAAAAGTATTCCGTCCACACAGAAAATTGACTGTAAATTTTCAAGATTCCTCTTTCAACAGATTGTATGTGTGTGTGTGCACATGTGTATGTGAAATCCATTATGGTACCCTGTCAGCTGCCTGCCTAGCGAGCCTGAAAACTGGGGTACTTGTTTAAGCAAACAAGGACCTCCAAAGAACCTCTGGCATAAACTACAGCCTAGAGGAAAAACAGCCACTTCAGACCGCAATAAGGAAAAATACAAAAGGTTTGTTGCGGGTAACAAATTAAGGCATTTAGCAAAAGCCCGTCATAAAGTTAAACAGTAAAAACAGCAGAGTAACATACAAACCAGCACAGCAAGGAGACAAGAGAAAGGGAGAGAAAGAATGCTTCCTCCAAACAGCTTATATACACTCCACACAGCTGTACATTCTTAGGTACTTTACAAGTGCCTTAGTCAAACACATAAATTAACATACAGCTGCGTAGCCTCATCTCAGTCTACACCTTGAGCTTAAAGGGCAAGGTCAGAAGAAGCAGCATCAAGTAAGATTAACCCTTTACATATTGTGACATACCCGCCAATTGCAGTCTAAAATGTAACACCTCAAACATAGATTTTGTTTAAAAAATGTAGGACTTCTTTTATAAATGTGAGCACATTACTGTCTCTCTATTCAGTTTTATAGGCTTATTGTGAAGAAAACTGAGATGACAGCACGACAGATAATCATGCAGAAATCTGATCTAGTCGGCAAAGTCAAACACTCCTCAGTACAGTGCTTGTCACATCACTTGTTTGTGAATATGCTAGAACAGTGGTCAGCCACTGGAGCTCAAAGGCCAATCTTGCCTCTGATCCCACCTTTTTCATTGTCAACCTAATGACAAAAGCAGCATGGTAGAAAGGCTATTAGTAATGATAACTGGGCTTGCTATCACTTGGAAACTAGGCACAAACAGCTGGACCGTCACTCTTCAGTTTCTCCTCAGCGTAATCTTCTTGTATAGCTAATTGCCCAAAAGGTATCTAATAACTAGAGATCAAGCACCTCATGTAGCTTGGTTAGTAGGAGAAAGCATATGTGCCTGCCAATATGCTTCTAGTCCAAATTCAAAGTCCTTTTGATTACATTGACATCCCTAAATGGCTTGGCACCTAAGTACTTAAGGGAATGTGTGCCTGCCCAACAGTTAACATGGGGGGCTCCTCTGTGTCCCACCAGTGAAGTCAGGAAACTGTAAGAGGATGTGAGAAGAGGTCTTCCCAGTTGTGGCACTCCAATCATAAAATGCCCTCTCCTTGAAGGGCCAACTGGGGCCAACACTTGGTTTCATTTAGGTGCCAAGTTAAAACATAAGTGTTTATTGAAAGCTCTGGGTCTCACTGGTTTACCTCAAAATTTCAATGCACATGTTTTTAACCACTATTTTAATCTTTTAAAAGCTGTTTTAACTCATTAATCACATTTAGTTTGCTTCCTATCCATGTAAATTGTTTTTATTTTAACTTTTAACTTTTACTTTAATTGTGTTTGTTTTAACTTTTTTCATTGATTTTTCTTAAATAAAATCTTTTGACATCAAGTATTATTTATTAAACAAATAAATATGTGGATCAATTTTAACATTTTAAATAAAGTTGTCTGAAGTAGGATGACCTTTGTTAACACCTTCTTTGTAACCTTGTAGAAGTGTAATTATAAAGCACATTTAGGGATAATTTTCCAGTAGAATTTGTAACATTATTTTTAAGGAGAATTTAACACAATGATAGCTGGAATCCACTGTAACTGACTAGTATTGGGATGATGCTCTGGGACCAGAGCATCATACTACTATTGGTTGGTTATTGAAAGCTTCAGTATGTCATTATATTTATTCCTACTAAAGGTATCTTTTCAAGCTCTGCTCCGGAACATGGCCCAGCAAGATCATAATTCTTGGTGGGCCTGATAAGCAGTGTTCTTGCCAAATGAAAGATTAATGTAATTCTTATATTCCCTATATTTCAGATGAAACTGGGTGGTAACAAGTTTAGCTGTATTTTATTTTTTCAAAAACATGTTAAATCCTGCCTTTTCTGATCCATTGTTTTGGAGTCTGGGGTTGATCTCAGTGCAGTTCTGCTTCCATTCCCTCCCCTCCCTCGCAATTCTCCAATTAACTATTATTCATCTTTGATAGATTAAGAAAGACCATTCCTTTGGATGTGGTAAACATCAAAGCAATGTTACATGTAATGGCAGAGCTGCTACATTCATTTAATAGCCCAGTTCACTAAACTGAAAATAAATTCAATGTTTTTTTGAACTGGGGAGGCTTTTAATCTACAGGCATTCAAAAAATTATTCTTGGACAACAACACTCAGGATCTCTAGTCAGCAAGGGTACTTGCGGGTTATAGGAGTTGTAGTCCAACAATCTTCCCACACTGTTAAATTGATATTAATCTATTGTTTCTCTCTCTCTCGCTCTCTCTCCCTTCTCAAAAGTGATCTAATAATCATGAGCTAGTAGTATTCACAGGGGTGGAGGCAGTGGGGGGCAGTTAGAGAAAATGACTTGTGCTTCAGCAGAAAATCAGACATGATGCTAAAAGTATCTCTTGAAGTGCCATGCTTCTTCTTCTAATTGTTAATAGTTGCGACACAGTCCCCATTTCAAGCTATAGATTGCTGGATTAGAGAGACAATGTTGTATATCTTCAAGGAGAAACAATTTTTATTGTTGTATTGCAGTGATTCTCAGATTTTGTCAGTGCAGAACTGAGTGCACCACATTTTATTGACTTCAATCAAGCGTGTAAATCAGGACTTTCCAAATGGTGTGTTGTAACACATTAGTGTGTCGCCTGTAGTGTGTTGGTGTGTCACCTCCCCAGTCAAGAAAGACCCCCCCCAAGCCTGGCCCACTGCCATCACTCTCTCTAAGGCCTTTCCCCAGCAAGAATGATGGCAGCAGGCATGGACCAGGTGGGAGGGGACTGCCTTCCCTCCTGCTGCCGCTCTTGCTGGGGCCTTTCCTGGCGAGGGTGATGGCAGCAGGCCAGGATTGGGGAGGCTGCCTTTATATGCCTTTGAGTACCTCCGGTTTGCTAGTAAAATGAATTACTGTGTTGCGAAATGATGCATGTCAAAAAAGTGTGTCACCAACATGAAAAGTTTGGAAAGCTCTGGTGTAAATCATGCTGAGCTGGTGAATCTGGAGAGTGAGTCTTTTCTGGAGAGTGAATCTGTCTGAGGTCCTGGGTGCAAAGAGAGCCTGAGCAATGTAGTGGCCTAGCTCTAGTGACAAAGCCTCTCAAACTCAATGACCCTGTTAAACTGTCAGGTGAAGGGAAGGGAAGCACCCATGTGAATTAAGCTTCCACAAGAATACAGATGGTTAGGCTAAAGCCATTTCCACATGACGTCGCTATACCGTCATAGCAGTGAGTTGTTTCCGGGTCAGGAGCCATGCTACCACACCACATCATCTCAATCCAGCTGCTGTCCTGTCTCCAAGCATTGCAAAATCACTGTATTCTATTTTGAGGGGGGGACATTAAGAAGCTCCATTAGCGCTTCAATCCCATCAGCCAGCTCAGTGCAGTTATAGCACTTGATAGCACTTCCAGTCATCATGAATCCAGCAGTGCATGGGCTATGGGCATGCCCAGATTGTCCCTCCCTCAATGACTATCATGACGTAGTAAATTCGAAATCTATCACCTCTCCATGTTTATTTGAAAGTTCTCCCTTGAGTTAAAACTTTATTTTTTAAAATACATTTTCAGGTATTATATAGCATGAAAATGCAATAGTGTACTGCTGTGATTAGTACGGCTTCCAAAGAAAAACAACCACCCGACCAATCAGGAGTGGTGGAGCAGGGTGAAGGTGGGGACAGGGAATGGCCAAGGACTCTGTGGTGCAGAAGGAACACTGGTGGCAATACTGATACTCATCCACTGAAGGCAGAAGAGTGTGGAAAACAGCATTTGTAACCCAACGGCATCGCATGAATGGCAATGCTGCAATTGTCTATTATGTCAATGGCCTCTACTGTAGAAATGTCCTATCTCTTTCTCCTGAGCATGATCTTCCCATACTTCATGCAAATAGTCACATCATATGATTACCTGATCAAGGACCTCTGAGTGTAGTGAATGTACATCTGCCTTGCACATCTGAGACATGGATGCTCCACACACACAAAAACGTACACAAGTCTTAGGCACAGTGCAGCTTATGGTTAACGTATAGCCTGCAGTCTCTAAGTTTGTTTTTCTAAAAGGAAACTCCCTTTGAAAACTGGCATCCTTTTATAAACTTTTACCTGGCTGATATTACTTATGGATCATAATTTTTCCTGTTACATTTAAGGCTCTAAAAGCTCAGCTATCTTTTATCCATTGTTATGCTATGACTCTCGCTCTCTTTTAATAGTGTAGTCTCCTTGAAATAAGTGAAAACCTTTAAATAATTAGCTCTTTTCCTTCCCTAAAGCAATAATGTTGGTTTTATTAAAATGTAAAAGAACAAAAGAAATTAAATTATAATTGTTACTTTGCTTTATCATTTATGGAATGTTGACTAAAGGGATGTTTAAAACAGGCTGTTCTCTGTTAAGGACACAGTGTTTGGTGTTAAGTCACAGCACTAACAAGAGTTAACTCTTAACACCAGAGTAGTAGTAGTTGTTGTTGTGGGCCTACAAGTTGCTTCCAACTTATGGCAACCCTAAGGCGAACCTATCACAGGATTTCCTGAGGCTGAGAGTGTGTCACCCAGTGGGTTTTGCTGGCCAAGTGAGGAATCAAATCATGGCCTCCAGGGTTATAGTCCGGTGCTGAAACTGCTACACCACACTGGCTCTCAACACTGGAGTTACAAATATTGATTAGTTAATGTCAATTCACATGTGATTTGTAATTACTACATGAATATAAACATTGTGGTGCTTAATTACTGGCTACACTCGTTAGACTGAAGTATAGAATAATGAAATGTGGAACATAGTGGTATTTTTGATAACACAGACATGAACTCTCATCAGAACTGGAAGAAGGGAGCTTTAATATTAGACCGACAAATCTACTTTCTGTTTTCTTATTCCAATATTTGCTCTAAAACACACAATGGTAGTGAAAAGTTCAATAGCAACAGCATGTGAGTGACTTGAAAACTACTATTTCTGTTCATTTTCTTCTTTGAAGCCATTCTCTGTAGATCTATTTTTTAAATTATTATTATAGGAAATTTTGCCATCTGGTGACAAAGTATAGAAACTGCAGGCTTGCTATGAATGGAAGGCACAAGATCCTGTCTGTTTTTGGAAGTTGGGTCAGTGCTTGCTTAGTTCTTGAACAGGAGACAACCAAGGAATACCAGTTGTTATAGGCTATATTTCAGAGGAATGCAATGGTAGACCACTTCTGAGTATGCCTTGCCTAAGAAAACCTAGGGAATTCATGGAGTCACATAAGCTGACAGGTAACTTGAAGACACATATGCACCTTATTCGTGATTCAGCCTTGACACTAATTTGATTATGCATGAAACACACACATACACAAAGACAACACGGTGGTGCCTACTACATAGACTGATTCCTAGACTGGCTCTGACACATGATTTTCCACACTTTTTCATGAACCTTCCGAATGAGTGCAACGAAGACAAAAGTAAAGATAAGTCAGGGGTATGGAGGCAGGAATATTACCTGCTATGAGATATATTAATTGGGTAGTTCAAGATATAAAAAGTGTCACATCTTATTTAAAAATTTCTGTGATCCTCTTCCTTGTGGCTGAATCCAGTTGTTAGTCCCCTCCTAGAGTACCCATTGAATCTACTGAAATTACCTAAGTGTTAATTTCCAAAGTTACCATTTATTTAATGGGTTCACCCTAGTTGGGACTCACAATTGAATTTAGGCATATGATACCTACAATAATATTATCAGTATAGGACAGGTTTTTTTTTTTAAAGAAACAAACCTTTGTTTCAAGCAAAAAGTTTGTGGTTAAGCATGGATACATAAGTACTAGTGATGTGATGAAATCTCACAGTTGCTGAGATTTTAAATGAATATTTCCCTCTGTGAGGGATGTGACAGTAACCCCTTTAAGAAATTTAGCCTTCAACACCAGACTGAGACACCGTTTCCCCCTCTCATTGTTGTCAACTTGTCTCTGTACAAAACTAGAGTATTTCCCCCTTTTTGAATCTAACCACACATACAGCAAGTACAATAGGACAGGGTGATAGTTCACAAATACCCTATTCAGCGCTACCTTAATTGAAAAGCTTGAAAAGATACTCCTACAAAGTAATTAGTTATATGTTGTATCTCTGCTGCACAGTTGTAGCAGTTTGGTACCACTTTTAACAGTCATGGTTCCATCTTGTAGAATACTAGGATCTGAAGTTTAGGGAGGGGTTCTTAGCCAGAAAGCTGATATGTACCATCCTGAACTCTGTAGCACTGGAGCTCTCTAGCAGAGACTGCAGCTTATCACATAGAGTGTACAATTTTCTCCAGTGCTCTGAATATCAAGAAAGAAAAGTAGTGGCTGCCACAGAGAGCAATTTCACATGGCTGGCTCTTTATGGCAACTATGTTTTGGCTACTGGCCTTAAGGGAGGGAATCCACAGAACAACAAAAAAAGCAGACAATGTTACCATACCCTACCCAATCCTGGAAGATATGTGCTTTTCATAAATTGGACCTGTTAACGACTGGAGAACATGATTGAAGTCACACTGACCTTAGAATGTGTTTTGGTGTCAAGCTGACCTGAGATGTGTTCAGGGTCATAAGTCCAGAGCAAATCACATAGGAAAACCCAGCACTGATGGGTTTGGGCTAATCCTTTTACTATTCTAGGCTCTTTGCATTTCCTAAAACATTGAAAGACAAACTGCATAGTTTGGTGAGCAATCAGAGACTATTCCTCAACCTTACCCTATCGAGAGCTTCCCTATACACCCTACATTGCTGAATATTAAGAGATCATCTTGAGTCCCATTAATGTTTTGTCACTTCAGAGTTGAGCAATCAGCCCATTCCAGACCCCTTTGTCAATCCCATGGGAAACCCATTATGGCTTTGTCAATGCATCCCTTCAATTTAGAAATGTGTGGCGCCTCAGACTGCTGTTCCTCCATGCTACTCTCAGACACTGTGTGAGTCACTCTGCTATGATCTCTTCTTCAGGACTGGTAACTATAACCCTTTCTACCCAATCTCTCTCTATCCAACTTTTCTTGCTTCACTTTCCAATATCCTTGTATGAGTCTTAAGAGTGTCTGATTTCTTGTCTGTTTGTCAAGTCAACTCCTTTGTTAACTGTAACTGGAGTTCTCTTTATCAGTTAGATGCAAGAGGGTGGTCATCAGCCAGTCTAGAAGTTGCACAGCAAGTTAGTAGCCCAAATAAACAAACCCAGCAAAGAGTAAAAGAGAGTCATACATAGCAGCTAATCCAAGGCGCAGAGAACACAAAACACCAAAAAATATTGGCAATTACCAAGACAGACAGTTGTAAGCAACAAAGCCTCAAGTGAACTGCTGGGATATTTATAGCCAGCTGTCTTAAGGTACCAGGTGCTTAATTAGTCAGTTTCTGTCCTATGCTCCAGTCAGTAAATGTCCCAGGAAGCAGGTGGTTGGAATGCAAGAGCTGTCAGTTAGGTAAGCCAGGCCAGGTCAGTCACAGGTTATCCGGCAAGATGAAGGGAAAAGCAAAAAGATGGTTGTCAGTTGGTCCAGAAGCCATACAGCAAGTCAATAGTCCAAATAAACAAAGCCTGCAGGGAGTAAAAGGGTTGTCAATAGTAGGCAGTCCAAGTTCAAAGGAACACCAAATTCCCAAGAGTACTAGCAGTCACCAAAACAGACAAATTGCTGGAGAATTTATAGCCAGGTGTCTCAAGGCACTAGGTCCCTTAATTAGTCAGAATCTCATACTTAAGAGTCTCTGGGATCAATGTACCTTCTCCCTATTTCTCCCATGCATGCCAAATGGCTACACTGTGTCTTCAGCCTCCTGCTAGGGATTAGATCTCCCCTCAGCCTCATATGCCAGCACCTGTGACACAAAGAGGTGTAAATTCTTGGCATTCCTGGCACTCCTACTCTGCTAAATCTGCCAGCACCAGAGGGTGAGCTATGATACTGTTTCCTGCTTGAGAATCACTGGGATCAGTGTAAGAATCTTTACAATTCCATAAGAGAAGGTGAGAGGTGCAGGGTCAGGGTGTGAGGAACAAGGGCAGGACTCATTGCTAGAGCACAAGGTGAAGTGGAAAGAGAAAAGGAGAGAAGGGAGAGTGAGCCATGTGAGTGGTGGAGTATAAGAAGTAAGGGAGGGTGGATGAAGTGAATGAGGGAGTAGAAACAAAAGGACAGTGAAAGATGTGAATGACAGAGTACAAAAAGCAATGGAGGGGACTGTGAAGCAGGTTTGCTGAGAGGTAAATTCAGATGGTAGATTCCATCACCAAGCAGCAATTTGAACTTGAGTATCTCTGTTCCTAGTCAAGCACTTTAAACATTACTCTGTACTGATTCTCTTAGATGAGTTGCAAGTGTTAAAATGGCAATGACAATTGAAGACATTCATCGTTTGTGAAAGAAAAATGATACAACAATTAAAGTCCTGAATGTGCATAATTAAAAAACATATTATGTTAGAAAAGTGTTACCCCAAACAGTGGGTGACTCAGAAGTCCTCTCACAATGCCACTGCCTCTATGTAACAGTGGGGAATATTAGCTCAATGTGGAGGCCTGCAAGAGGGAGTAATGTAGTAGGATCTTTTACACCTGCGTATACTGGTACTAAGACAAAGACACCTTTTGGAGATCCAAAGAATGTTTTGTTTTATTGGTGGAATTAACATTCACACATACACAACATCCAAGCAGTCTCACAACCACAGAAGGCAAACAGAAAGAAAAGGGAGGAAAAACTGGATAGCAAGAAGCTGGGGCAAAGTGTATGATATTTACCTCTCCTGCAGAATGATATGGTTCAGACTAAGGGTCTGAGAGTAGTACAAAAACAGGAACTGGAGCAGCAGAGTGACGGCCTATGTCCAGAGTACTATGAATTATCTGACTCAGAGCAAGGGTTTAAATATTCTGTTTCCACTCTGAGGGGGAAGGAACTGTGATAGCTCCTTAATGGCTGGACAAGTGAGGAAACAAATGAGAAATCTGGCAGGAAGAGAGAAGCAGATTGAAGACAATCAGTTGCTCTGTGGAGGCAGTTTCAGGTGCTATTGTTCCTAAAGGTCAAGTAATTTAGGGACCTTTGCAAACACATTATCACCAGATCTTCCTTGACTATGACCTGGCCATGCCCTGAGGTCCCATCTGACTTACTTTTCATCACATGTGGTCAGCCAGTCCTCTTTGCCAGCATAGCTTTTCATCCATAGTAGTGTATAATTTATATTTCATGCCAATTAAATGATATTTGCCAATTGTGCTATATCATGGAGTAGGGGTGTACAGCCCAGTAACAAGAGATCAGAAATAAAATTATTTTTACAATGTGAACAAATGAAATGGCCAGATTTGAGGAAATGGAATATGGCAGCCCTATTGCAGTGGAAACCCCTAGCCACTCCTAAGCCTCATCTGACAGATCCTTGGTTCATCTTGGGCTAGGCATAAACACTTCTGAAGTAGGCATGGATAAAGGCAGATTCTAGGATTGCTTGTGTGATCCCTTGATTTTGTTTCAAGTATGTCTCCCAATTCCTTTTCTGACTCCTTTCTGCCTGTTCTTTGACTAGTCAAACAGTGTTCACTGTCAGCACATGGACACAATCCTTAAGAAGGACTTCTCAGCTCAGACTTGCCATTGGTGTTCCATTCTGTTTGAACATCTCACTTAGCTTCCCCGTGTCATTGGAAGAACAAAGGACTCCTCTAACATGGGGGAAAAGAGCCTGGAATCAGTCTGTCTGTCAAGCTGCCCCCCCCCAAAAAAGATGGAGATGCCATCATGCCATCATGCCTTCAAGCCACCCCTCAAAAAGATAAAGATGCTGTCACAGTGTCATCTGCACATATATTCCTGCTCCAGCACAGTTGCCTCAACACAGCTATTCATCGCCACTTGTGAAGGAGGATTTGACCTGCACATTTCCTCCATGAACAATCATACTCCTGTCATCTCTACAATCATAGAATCATAGAAATGGAAGGAACCTCAAGGGTCATCTAGTCCAATCCTCCTGCCATGAGAGAAAACACAACTACAGCACCCCAGAAAGATGTCCATCCAACTTCTGTTTAAAGACCTCCAAAGATGAAGGTCATACCTGCCCTACATTGTTATAGTGCTATTATTCCACTTTCAACATCTTGTGCAATTCTGGAGTTTGTAGTTCACTGAAGCCAAAGAGCTCTCTGGCTGAGAATTCTAAATGCCCTTCCCTAAATTGCAAACACAAGGAATCCATGGGATTTTCTAAGTGGAACAATAGCACTATAACAGTAGTGCAGAAATGGCTGGAGAGTCCACTGCCTTCTGAGACAGTCTATTCCACTGCAAACAGCTTTTACAGTAGAAAGTTCTTTCTAATGTTTAGGTGGAATCTCTTTCCTTGTAATTTGAATCTATCGTTTCATGTTCTAGTCTCTAGAGTAGCAAGAAAACAAACTGGCTTCATCCCATCAGCTAGTTAAAGATAACTATGGTGTCACCTCTCAGTCTTCTCTTCACCAAAGCTAAACATACTCACCTTCCTAAATTTTTCCTCATAAGATTTGACTTCTAGACAGATCACCCTTCCCTGGGCACATTCCAGCTTGTCCATATCCTTCTACAGTATTGGGAACAATTCTATCTTGCAAGTCCAATGTAGAAAAAAAAGGTTAGAATTACGGTAATTACAATATATTACATGTATATATATGTAATCCCACAAGGAGGCAGCAGTGTCCTTGTCAATTATCTCAAAGGGCAGTTAATTTTAAAAAATCTTTTTCAACTATAAATGCTTTTAAGCTATTTAATTAATTGTACAAGTGAGAACTTCCACAACTGAATGCACCAGTACAATAGATAGTGTCACAAAGTAAGAGGTCCACACTATTAACTAATAACATGCCTACAGTGTGAATTTATTAGTTCATAAAAATTCCCTGGTCATCACTGTATACACTTTTTTAAAAAATGTGTAATGCCATCCATTTCACCAATTGCTTTATGAGCCATCTGGATGGAGATTACCAAACTTGCATTACTAAAATGTCAAAGAAAGCACACCTTCCTCATCTCTGTTCTCCTCTGCATTATGCCAAGGAAATTTAAGGCTGAGGCAACATCATCCAGTAATTTTTGCTTTATTGTCACCTGCACCTGTAAGCATCTCTGTTATAAACTGATTTTACTGGAATCCCTCTCTAGCATTTTTATAGTGCAGATCTCATCTGAAGGAACTGACTCAGAGCTATGCCATTCCAAGACTGCCCTACATGGGACAAGCTTTATTGAGGGAGATAAAATAGCTATAACTTTATGCTAAGAACAGAGAAATCCCCACCCACGCCGCCACATCTAGGCCATGCTGTTTCAGCTGGAGTGTGCAAGGGCTACATGGCAGGAGTAGGTAGAGTGAAAGCCAAAAGTGGACCAAGTGGCAACTCTTAACTTCTTCCATTTTACTTGGTGTTCTTTCTACTCTATTTTTCTTTAGAGCATAGGACGGTCCCTGGTGATGGTATTAAGTAGGATATATTAAGTATCAAGAAGAGTTGCACAGACAATGCTGTTCAAATAAGAAAATATGAAACCCAACAAATGACTATATACCCACAAACCCCTTTCAAGGCAGCACTCTCACTCTGAATTTCAACAGAGAGAAATGTAGGATCCTGCACTTGGGCAGAAAAAATGAAAGTCACAAGTATAGGATGGGGGACGTGTGGCTGAATAGCAGTACGTGTGAAAAGGATCTAGGAGTCTTGGTAGATCACAAGCTGAACATGAATCAACAGTGTGACGCGGCAGCCAAGAAAGCCAATGTGATTCTTGGTTGCATCAGTAGGAGTATGGTGTCTAGATCGAGGGAAGTAATGGTACCACTCTATTCTGCATTGGTTAGGCCTCATTTGGAATACTGTGTCCAGTTCTGGGCACCTCAATTCAAGAAGGATGTCGACAAGCTGGAACGTGTCCAGAGGAGGGCAACCAAAATGGTGAAGGGTCTGGAAGCCATGCCCTGTGAAGAATACCTTAGGGAGCTGGGTATGTTTAGTCTGCAGAAGAGAAGGTTAAGAGGGGACATGATAGCCATGTTTAAATATTTGAAGGGATGTCATGTTGAGGAGGGAGCAGGCTTGTTCTCTACCGCTCCAGAGACAAGGAGCAATGGATTCAAACTGCAGGAAAGGAGATTCCACTTGAACCTCAGGAGGAACTTCCTGACGGTCAGATCTGTCCAGCAGTGGAATATGCTGCCTCGCGTGTGGTTGAGTCTCCTTCTTCGGAGGTTTTTAAACAGAGGCTGGACGGCCATCTGTTGGGAATGCTTTGATGGGTGTTCCTGCATAACAGAGGGTTGGACTTGATGGCCCCTGGGGTCTCTTCCAACTCTATGATTCTATGAAATTCCTTCCCCATGCCCTGAGGACTGGAGAAAGGAACCAGACCTTGAGACTGGGCAGTCAACTACAGTAGTTGCTCCAGAAAAACCTGCAGCCATACACAGAGAGATGTAACTTTCAAGGTAATGCTTTTGCCCTGACATTCCTCCCCTTCATTCCAAGGACCTAAGAGCTTCAGGGCACTGAAATCTGGGAGCCCTGAGACTTGGACCCAGGACCTTAGAGCTTTAATTCTCCATTATAACAGTTGAAGTACTGTAGGCAAGTGAAGAGAACCTCTTCTAACCAAAGGAAGAATTCCTTCCTCCTACTACTTCTTTTCTTCCCCTGCCACTCCACAACAAACCCAGTGTGTAAATACCAGTCTTCAGACAACCTCCCATCACTACCACTCGCCCCCCCTCCAAAAAAAAAAAAAACACAGAGAGAGAAACGTGCAATTACTGCAACAAAAAGATGTGGCTCCTACAACAATGAATACTTCTGGGTCTAGGTTTTTTTTTTTATTCTTCTGACTAAAAATCAATTACAAATATTTTTGTTGAAATGTTAAGAAAAATGGGGGGGGGAACCTTTTTGAAGAAATTTAAACAGGATGTGATTAGCTTGCAAGAAACTTATTTTAAAAAGATGTAAAATATTTCATTTGTAAAAGTGTAGGAGAGGAATTTGTTTCTGCTGGAATGTCAAAAAGAAGAGAAGTAGTTTTATACATAAACCCCCATCTTGGTCCTGAATTTGTTTTGGTGGATAACCAGGGTAGGTTTGTGGGGGTAGAAATTAATATTCAAGGAGTGAGGACTTTGATTATGGTGGTTTATGCACCAAGTGAAAACAAATAAGTTTATAAAAGGAATTAATGGACAAATTGTTGGGATTATCCTATGAAAAATTTGTTTTGATGAGAGATTGTAATGGCGTGGTGTTGCTGTTACAGGAAAAGCTATCAGAGAAAGATATTAAAGATCTGCAGAGTTATGATCCCTAAAACATTTTCTGAAATGATAGACAACTTGGATTTGGTGGATGCATGGAGATTTAAAAAGGGGGATGAGAAAGATTTTGCTTATTTTTCAGCGAGATATAGATCTTTCTCAGGAATCAACATGATTTGGGTTTTTAAGACTTTGCTGAGTAAGATTTCTAAAGTGGAGATCTTACCCACAAGTTTTATCAGATCATAATCATGTTACACAAATGATAAGGGGAATTAAGAATACTTTGCCTGGGGGTTAAATGGAACATTGATTTAGACATTGGTTGATTGAGTTGGTGGTTAAAGAATATAAAAAGAAATTAAAAGACCTTTTTCTGTAGATAATTTAGACAAAGGTATAGATGCTAAGGTAGTTAGGGAAGGAAGTAATGCTTTTATGACAGGATGTTTTATTTGTCATAATTCAGAATTTAAGAGGAAAAGGTAGGAAAGGATGCAGTTAATTATGGGTGAGATTAAAAAAAAAGAGGAGGAGCTGACAAAGGCCCATCAGATATATCTTTTATGCATAGAACTGAAATGTTGTAAAGGCAATTATCAATGTTAACTGTAAATGAGACAGAAAATAAATTTAATTATATTAAACAAAAGAATGTTGAGTTTGTCAATAAGGTAGGGAAGTGGCTGGCTTACAGATTGCACAAAGAGAAGCAGAAGAAAATTATTTGAAACACACAGGAAGAAGAAGAGATAACCGGTGATGCAAAGATGTAAAATGGTTTTTATAAATATTTTTCTTCTTCATATAAAGATTGGGAGATCTCTTGTTTTCATAAAACAAAATTTGCCTAACATTACAGAAAAGCAAAGACAGATTATGAATGGACCAATAACTACAAGAGAGCTCACAGAAGTTATTAATAATGTTAAAAAAGTAAAATGCCTGGATCAGTGGTCTGTCTACATTGTATTATATATATATATATGTGTGTGTGTGTGTGTATTTATTTATGAAGATGTTGCTAATACATGTTGGAAATGCGGGTGAACAAGAAGGGACTTTTTATCCTGCTTAGTGGACTCGTGAGAAAGCCAAAAAAATTGTGATACAAATATATCTATTGTTGAAGAAGGTTTTGCAAAGAAATTTTCAAATGGAGCTTTAGTTTTACATCTTAGGACTTACGGATATACAGTTAGAAAAAGTTCATGGAAGACTATTGCAATATATGATTAATTCAGAGAGATTGATATATGTGCAGAAATGGAAAGACTCAGCAATGCCAACCACAGATGAGTGGATGGCAAAAGTGATAGACTCAGCTAAAACGGGTAAATTGACTGGGTCTTTAGGAAAATTCCATGAAGGGTAGAAGCCAATATGGTATTTTTGATGAAAGATAAAGATAATTTGACTGTTGTTGGATTTGATTTGATCTGATTTTTTGTTGGGTTGGTATGCAGATCAGAAGTAATTCTCTTTTTTTTCTCCCTTCTCTTTTTCCTTATATTTTGTGAATTTGATTATATATGCTGTAATTTTTTTTATTCTTTTTCACTTAGGTTATTATTTTCTTAAAATTTAATAAGATTTAAGATTCAGAAGCATGAATCAGGGGGACTAGACAGAGTAAAGCAAGAAATGGAAAATATAAGCTTTCCAGTACTTGGGGTGAGTAAACTAAAGTGGACAGGAATGGTATGTTTTGAGTTAGGTAATTACACAGTGTTTTACTCAGGCAATGAATATCTAAGAAGATAAAGGGTAGCATTACTAATGTGGAGAGATATAGCAAAAGCAGTAAAAGGATATCATGAAAAGTCTGACCAAATCATATCAATAAGACTTCAGGAGAAAAATAAACATCATTATAACCATCATCCAAGTTTATGCTCCAGCTACAGAGTCAGGAGAAGAAGAAACTGAAAGATCCTGTGATGGAGGCCAGGAAGAAATTGATCGCATAGCAAAACAGAAAATGTTACTCGAAGACGATGGAAATGTAAAGGTAGGAAATGAAGCAAAATCAGATTGTAGGAAAAATTGACCTAGAATGAAGAAATGAAGCAGGAGCATTGTCTGATTAAATTTTGTGAGGCCAGAAGTCTGTCCATTACAAAAACATTCTTCAAGCAACCAAAGAGGTGACTGTATACATGGACATCACTTGATGACCAATAAAGAAATCCAATAGACTACATAATCAGAAGCAAAAGATTCAGATGCCATTCTCTCTGCAAACACAGATTGTGGCATAGATCTTGAACTACTAATATCAAAAATTAGAGTAAAACTAAAGAATACTAAACCAACCATCATACCAAAATACAACCTGAAGATCATGCCTATAGAATTGAAAGATCATGTGCAAAATAGATTTACATATGAAGCCTAAATGACCAAAAGCCAAAAGAAATCTGGGCTGAAGCTAGGGACATTGTCAGGGAGGAATGCAAAAAGACATTATCTACAGATAAAAAGAAAGGGAAACCTCAATGGATTACAGATGAAACAATGGATGACAGATGAGAAGAAAAAGTAAAAGGGGAGAGAAATAAGTGAGAACCCTGAATGTTTACCAACTTGTGCACAGAGACAAGGAGATATACTCTAACAATCAATGCAGAGAAATAGAAGGTGATAACAAAAAAAGAACGGAGACATCTCCCACAGTCATTAACCAGACTGAAGACTGCAGTCAAGAAATCAGAAAAAAAACTAGGACTTGGAATGGCAGCTAGGAAGGAACTAAACGTGATCCTGAAGTGTCAAGCTATATCATTGAATACTAGAGTTATGATTATCCATGTGATCTTATTTCCAATTTCTATGTATGGTTGTGAAAGCTGGACAGTGAAGAAAGCTGACAGGAAGAAAATCAGCAGCCCAGACTGCTAAAAAGACAAATGAGCGGGTCCTATTTCAAATCAAGCCTGATCTCTTCCTAGAAGCCAAGATGACTAAATTGAGACTCTCATATTTGAACATATCATGAAAAGACATGGCTAACTAGAGAAGACAATAATGCTTGGTGAGGTAGAAGGCAATGGGAAAGTGGGAAGACCGCATTGTGGATGGATAGAGTCAATCAAGGAAGCCATGGCCCTGAGTCTGCAAGAACTGAGTAGGGCTGTTGATGAGAGGGTGACCTGGAAGTCTCTCCTTTGTAGGGTCATCAAAAGTTGAAGCTGACTTGATGGTGTTAACATCAACAGTTTATACTGATGGATCCCAGATAATTGGGGTCAGGCTCCAGATAGACGTTTCTGATTAGGACAAAAATTATATATAAGTACTATGAAGCTAAATGAACCAAAGGCACATCTTATAAAAATTACTGTTGCATGGATACTGGCCAACAAAAAGTTACCATTGAGAGCTCTACTTATACATCTGACTCAGCTGAATATGCTTTCAAGTTGCACTCAATATTCCCACCCTGGGCTTGAACTCTGTTAGTCTCAACAACAGCAGGTTCTATGGATCTATTAAATGTCCAAGAGTGTTAACTTACTAAGTTATTATCTATTCAGAAGGTTCACAGAAGATGGGAGTAAAAGTGGGATTTAGGCCAAGGAGGAGGATTATGTGGCCCTCCAGATGTTGTTTAACTGCAGCTCTCAAGCGTTCCTCAACACAGTCTACATTGCTTAGGATTGCTGGAAATTGCAGTCTATCAACAGCTGGAAGGCTGCATGGTTCTACCTCAATTTAGGCCCTAAGAATTATTTCTGTATCTGTAATCACTTGTCATCATTCAGGGGAAGCAATGGATCCACTGCTAGGGAAGTGGTAAATCCACTCTCAATTCACTGCTGCTCCAAGATGAATGGGAACTCTCCTGGTGCCAGTGAAGTGCCAGCAGAGATCTCATTCAATTCACAGCAACAGTGAACTTCAGAATAGACCTGTCCTCTCCGTGGCATCAGATCCCCCGGATGGCCCTGCTTTCATGTGTCTTCACTAGAAATTAGATGGCGGACTGTGGGTAGGGATCAATATTGTCATTTTTCCATAGACTACATGCCCTTTGATATCTAGGAACTTTTTTTTTTCCTGAATCACAGTGGAGGTACATCTAAAAAGGTAACATGTGAAGTGATATATGTGCTGTTGGACTGTGTTTCCTTTGTGTCCTTTTGTATTCCTTTATTTATTTACTTAACACTAACAATGTACATCTTCTTTAACTAGGCAACAAAATCTACATCACTCCTCTGAGGAAGTTGCTCAAACATAGCAATTCATTTCATAGGCATCAGTCAACAAAATCCTAAATTAGAATATGAGAGTCATATCTCTTATGAAATGTAATAGAGCTGTACAAATTTATGCCATCACCTTCTATCATCTGTTTTATTTCTTCTTCTCTTCCTGAAACTGAAATCTCCATTGGTTTAAGGGCCATGTAGAAGACAAATGTATTCAAGGGCTTTGTAACTGACTTAGAAAGTTAAGAAGTCTGGGATTTTTTCCTCAGTTCCTAAATCACAGTCATGTGTCTTTATATCTTGGAGAGGCTTCTTGACATCTTAGTAAGAACAGAGCTGAAATTTGTTTGATAGTCTCACTACATTTCTTTCCAAAGAGAGTTGGAACTGTGGAAATACTTAGTAAAGCAAGCAACTGGAACAGCTAGTAACTTGATTTAAATGTTTCTAATCTGAGCATGTTTCTTGCCTGTATCTTTGTGAACAAATGAGGTGAAAGGGTCTACTCTAAACTTGCATTAAAAACTGATGTCACTGGTGCATCTCATGACAGAATACTTTATTTCTATACCTTTGAAGATAATAACTTTTGAGAAACTTTTTCTCAGAACCAAAAGCTATTACAAGGAACGTGATTTAGCATGGGTTCATGCATGGGTTTCCCCCACCCAACCCCTTAGAAGCACCATTAATTCTTAATCATTCCCTGGTTCTACACAGTAAACAATTTGATGATGATGATGATGATGATGATGATGATGATGATGATGATGATGATGATGATGATGATGATTGGCAACTGAATGAGCCTATATGCTACGTGTGAGCTGCATGTGGGTTGTCCATGTAGTTCAGCCAGCATTTTTTCCCTTTCTTGTCACCAATAGTCATGGAAGAAGTGAAGTGAAAATAATGAAGTCCTTTAGGAGAAAAGACATTAAAATGCTTGCCACTGACTGGGCACTTTAGTTCCAGTAAGCCGTGCAAAAACACCACAAGTGCCAATTTTCTTACTTTTCACTATACTTTTAACAGCAGTTTGTTTATTATCTCCATGTTGTGCCATGCTTCCCCTGCTAATTAAGCTGCTGACACAGGCACAAGGACATGTTAGGCTGTTTATGTTTGTTCATTTGGCAACCCTTGCCCTATTTGAGAAAAACAGCAGAAAATGTGTTTGCGGGAGAGAGAGAGCTAACAAATTACAAATGGATACTCCTTTGAGGGTGGTGTCAGAGAAGATTCCCAGTTCCTGCTAATGCAGGAACACCCAAGCTTGAGTATATGATGATATGTGTCCCGTTTCCCTCTGTAAATGTCACTCTGGCCTACATAGTGCATTGTTTGCTTTGGCATTTTGAAAGTTCTGAGGACAGAATAGCACAAAGCTCAGCACAAACAATAACTTTTCATGCTCAAGGTCAAGAACAAATTGAAATCATTGGCATTTAATTATTTGGAACTTAAAAGGAAGACTTTAATTTTCCTTTGAAACATGATTTAGCAGTCTTTTCTGTTTGTATGAAAGCAAATGAAAAGGCAAGAATACAGGGAAGGGAAAAAGAGAAGCACTCCCACTGAGATTAATAACTAAAATGGAATGACACAGTTATGGAAGACTTTGGGTCGTGTTCAGAAAAGAAAATGTCTTTAAGAGCAGAAGAACTGCCTGAACGAGTTATACAGACTCCCATATAATCTAGTATCCTGCTTTGAAAAGTAGCTAGCCCAATGTTACTGGGTGATCTCAAACCAGACATTAAAACCAAACGCCATTTTCTATTTAATATAAGCAAGGTACCTCTAGTTCTTAGAGGCTGCTGCTTCTGAATGTGGAAATTCCATTAGCTATTGCAGCTAATCTCAGATGAGAATTTATCCCCCCCCCGACACAAACAAAAAGAGGAGGTGAAAGGAAAACCAATAAAGCTGGATCAGAAAACAAAACAGATCAGAAATCGCAACACTGATCAGATAGCATACATTTGCTGCAACAAAAACAGGTTTCATCACTGATCCGATTACTAATCCTTGTGGGACTAAAGCAGTGGAACCAACATAAGTGCCAATTTACTGAATTCTCTTGTTTTGAAACATCTATTCTAGCTGGAAGAAGCATTTGGATTTAGGATATTCTTTCCTTTTCAAAATAGAAGCAACCAGCATTTTGACATCTGCAAATTTACAATGACATCATAATACCGCGATGATACAAACACATTTCATTGCAGTCTAATTGCTTTTCCCAACCAGAGCAGAAGCACTGAAGCAGCAGAAATATATAAAGGCCAGCTTATCAAGTGTCCATGATTCTAGCTGGGAAAAGTAATTAGATTTAAGCTATTCTTTCCTTTTCAAAACAGAATTTGAACCTCACACAGAATTTGAACCTCACATTGCTATCATTGGGCCTTTCCACACTACACTGTTATAGTGCTATTATTCCACTTTCAACATCCTATGGAATCCTGAAGTTTAGGGAGGGGCATTTAGAATTCTCATACAGAGAGCTCTTTGATCTGAGTAAATTACAAACCCCAGAACTGCACAGGATGTTGAATGCCTATGTGATGCAGGGAAAGAGTGGATGTTACACACACACACACACAAACAAGAACCAGGAAGTAACCATAAACACGCTGTGCCCAAACTCCTAGAGAGCAACATGCAATTGGCCAGTGAACATAGGCACACAAAGGTTACAATCTCTAACACTAACCCCACCATGCTAGAGAATTACTGACTAGTCTCCAATATCCCATTTTTGGGCAAGGTTCTAGAAGGTGAGGTGGCCCTCAGCTCTGGGGTTTCCTGGAGAAAATGGGTTATCTTAATCCATTTAAATCTCGGTTCAGGCCTGGTTGTGGAATGGAGACAGTGTTGCTTACTTTTACCTACACTGGGAACTAGAAAAGAGGAGTGTGTCACTGCTTGATCTCTCAACAGCTTTTGAGGCCCAACAGAGGAAACCTTGAAGACCTCTGTGCCACATCTCTGTGATGAGTCTTGGGGGCACTGTGTTACAATGGTTCCAGTCGTCTTTGAAGGAGCAATCTCAAAATGTAGCACAGAGGGATTCCTATTCAGCACCCTGAGTTTTGGCCTGTGAGGTTGCTCAGGCTTCAGTTCTGTTCCACATGTTGACCAAAATATATACAAAACCCTGGGAGAGGTTGTTTATACTTTTTGGATTCAGTGTCACCAGTAGCTGATGATACTAAACTTTTTTCTCTTCTTTCCATCTAATTCTTAAAAAGCCACATTGGTACAAAACCAGTGTCTGTTATTAATAACGGACTGGATGAAGTTGAACAAATTGAAACAGTTCCTAGTCAATTAAAAGGCAGATGAGGGAATAGAGATTCAGCTTGTGCTGGATGGGTTCTGTTTTCCCTGAAATCTCAGGTTTGTAACTTGAGTGTATTCCTGAATTCCCACATTTTGGTGGTGGCAAAACAAAAACTGGTTGGTCAGCTTTCTTGTGATGTCAGATCTGGCTACAGTGACACATGCATTGATTTCACCTTCTTTGGATTACGCTAACACATTCTATGTGGGGCTGCCTTTGGAAACTGTGTGGAAACATCAGTGGGTCAAAAATGCTGTGGCTAGACTGCTGACTAGGGCTAGTTACAAGAGATGTATATCTCCCTTGTTGAAACAGCTTCATTGCCTTTCAGTTGGTTTCCAAGCAGAATTCAGAGTCCTGATTATGACTTACCAGGTTCTACATGGCTTGGATCTAAACTATCTGAAAAACCTTATCTCCTTATATGGGAGGTCATTTCCATGCCACCCTCCCAACCCGCCATAGGGATGGGAGAAGGATGGGACCACAACGATGCTTACGCATGTTATCTTTGCAGTCCTGTCTTTCCCCCATCCCCAGGCAGTGCAATTGTGCCAAAAATCATTGATGGGTTTTCCCTGTCAATGACCGGTGATCATGCCATCACCACGCAATGCACCCACACTTACCTTGCTTCTGGAAGTCCTGGAAGTGTAATGGCTGCCTTTCCTGCCCCAGCAAAGCTTGCAACAGTACCCAGCTGCACTGCGGCAGGAAGAGGCAGGGGCATCACGTTTCCCTGGATCCCGGAGGCAGCTGGTGCCGAGGAAAGCACTCCTGTTGCACTCCCCTCCTGGCAGTGACAACGTAAGGTGTGAAAAGGGCCTGAGTTTCAGGATTGGTGGGGAATGACTTTTTCTTGGTCCCACCATTGACATAAGCCTTCCTTCTGAGGTTACATGAGAAGGCCTTCCCAGTGGCTCTGTCCAAGCTGTGGAATTCCCTTCCATGGCAGGCTGGTCTGCTGTGGTCTTTTCTCTGCTCTCCTTCTGCTGGCAGATAAAGGCCTTTGTATTTAAAAAGGCATGTGGTGATGAACTGGTTGTGCAGCAGAAAGTGTTTTTCTTAATGGGTGTGTGCATGTTGAACTTTTGTATTATTTTCTTTTAAAATGATTTCATATTGTTTTAATTTCTGGTGTTTTATCATTATAATTATTTATTTATGTATTACTTTTTATCAGGTTTTTAGTGTTAACCTGGTTTGACATTGTTGTAAGCTGCCTTGGGTCCCACATCAAGAGAAAAGTATTAAAAGCATGCAAAGCATGCATATGCACATAATTATAAATTCATACTATTTCCTTAAAACATATTGTTTCAGCTAGAAATGCAGTATTTCACCTTGAAAACTATATTTTAATATAGGGGTATTACCATGGTGTTGACTTTACTGCTTTTCACCACTGGGTTCAAAATTTTTTCTTTGCAAGATATTTTAGCAGGTTAATTTGTCCTTTTATATTTTACTGCCTTTTAAAATATTTTATGGCACCATTATGTTTTGGTTTTATTGTATTTTGGAATAACATGATCTTTTGAAGTCTTGTCTGTAAATTGCTTTGATATGTTTGGATGTGGCTAGCTGAAAAAAAAAGCATAAACATAATGATGTTCGTTTGTCTCTGTACTACAGAGACACGAGAAGTTAAGAGCTCTGTGCTTAGAGAGTAAAAAAAAGGGCATTGGAGAATTTGGGAATATGAAAAGTACTGTGAGTAGGTGGAAAATGACTTGATTTTCAACTCAAAGCAAGAAGACAGTTTTCTCCATCGGCTCGATTACAGCTAAAATTGTATCATATACAATTAAATTGTATCTTTAATCAACTATTAGCTATTTCATACCTCTACATTTTAAAGAGTTAGCTCTAAATAAGATTTTTTTTCATTTTTGGCATGGAGATGTTTTATTTCAGGAGACAAAATACACTGGTATTTTCAGTGGCATTCCCCTCAAAACTTCACTGCATCGTGTGATATCATCATCCTATTAACTTCTCTGTCCCTGTGGAAACAGAGTAAGAAAATCACAACTAGGCCTTTTTAAAACTTCTGAAAAGCCTAGAAGCTCACTTAGACATTTGAGATATCCCTTCTTTCTGTCTACCTTTAACAATATCGTTTTAGCTGACTCAGTGGGTTTGTTTTTTCAAAATGCAGTCATTTCTCAATCTGTGCTGTGTGGTAAATTCTTGCCTAGTGATCTATGGAAAATATGTTTGTATTCAGAATTTCTGAATTCATTTCGAATCTGAAAGAATAATGTCAATGTAGAGGTTAAACACATAGGCATAGGGTCAATCTTTTATATAAAATACTTTTTGGACTGAAGCTCCCAGAATTCCTGAATCATGACTACTGTCCATTCCTGCTGTTGGATTCTGCGAGTTGTGGTCTAAAAAATACAAACATAGAAGTGCAATGGTGGACAAAAATGATCTAAGAATCAATCAAAAACAACAGATTCTGGAACTATATGCAAGATTCTTTGATACAGGCAATGAACTGTCCACAAATAGAAAACTTAATATTTTTGTTGGTGAAATGCAGGGAGATGAACTGATTTCACCTGTTTTCAAAATGGTAAGTTTAACTGACAATGCACAAAACACTAACTACAATTTGATTTATTGTTTATTCATGGTAATGTTACCCCAAAACATGAGTGCCACGAGAGCCCACCAGTGATGCCAGTACCTCTGTTCAAAAGTGGGGAATAATTAGCTCAAATCAGGAGGCCTATGAGTAGAGGCAAACTTAACAAGATTTTTCCACCTATCTTACAAGGTCACGTGGGAAAGAACCAGCCAAATGAAATAAACCATGTTTTATTGAAAAAGGTTCACACAAGCAGGCAGAGATCCAAACATTCACATGTGCCCACAAGAGCTAACTGAAGGAAAAGAGAGGAAAGTGTGGATAGAGGACTTTCAGGGATCAGGCGATAATTACTGGTCTGCAGAGCAGTGAGGAGAGTAGTGACGTGGCTTAGATAGGCACCTACGGACAGTTCTTGATCAGTGTGGCATTCAGAAAGGCAGAAGATACTGCACTGGACTGCTTGAAATTGGGAGTTCTTATACCCGAAAAAATATCCTACAGTTATGGGTGTGAATCGCTCTCCCAGCCAAGCAGACAATTGGAGTTGCAACACAAACAATGAAGTCTGGACAGAGTTAATGCTCTTAGCGTTTAGGTGACAAAAAGATAATGGCTGTCATAATAGCTCAGTATTGTGGGAAAGTGGGGAAAACAATAGGGAAATGTCCAGGTGTTCGGGATCAGAGTTAAAGCAATCACGATTTGGTGGGGACTTCCCTTTCCAGCTCTGAGATGTCCAGCTCGTTATCTTTAATCCTATTGTCTCGAGAGTGTCTGCGCTATTAGCCTGAAAATGACTTGGTTTCTGCCTAAGAGGTGGGTGTGGCTGACCTGCCTTGCTATCTCACATTTACAGTCAGTAATATGCCTCATCCATCTTGACCTTCCAGTCACCTCAGGTGTCATTTATATCAATGCCAATTAATAGTGCCTATTAAATAATATTTGCCAATTAAACCATTACAAATGTGGGGTGGTGGTACAGTGCCATAACAGTAAACAATCATTTTAACTTGATGGGATGTTTTGTTCCTTTTACTAGTTAATGTTTTTAATCCTGAATGTTACCAGTGGAAATCTTTTTTAAAAATATCACATTCCTATTGGGTTACCATTATTACTTTATCATCCTGTCTTCAAGTCAAGTTATTCATATGCTTGGACACTGTTGAGGAGAGAGGGAGGAAAATGTTTTACTATGCATTAATTAAATCTGCAGATCAAACAAATGAAAAATAATAGCAGCTTCTTACACCGAAGCCAATAGCTCTATAGTTGGAGCACAGGGCAGACCCAGACTACTTAACTTCTAGTTTTGAGGCTACATTTTAAAAGACTTCTTATATACATCATTACAGGAATTTACACTGAAGGCCATTACATTTATGTTCACAATAAATAAACACACAAACACACGCATCATGGGCCCTGAACAAACTATAGGAATAGACTTCTTGTATAATCATTACAACATTACCTTCTTTTCAAATGAGAGAAGAACATGGATTAGGGCCTTTCTTGTGGTGGTTCCACTCTTAATTTCTACTTCTTTGATTGCCCTCTATTGCCAAATGAAAATATTTATAAACTGTAGCAACTGCAGAAACTATGAGCTTGATTGAACATAGTAGCACTATCCACAGTTGCACAGCAAAGGAAAGCTATTGGATACGAGTAGTATTGGCATGTGGTATTGGTGAAGGATATCTCAGAGACAATAGCAATGACACTTTAGCTAAATCTTGTGAGTACTGCACAAAAGGAAGCAATTGTTTTTGTTGTGTGCCTTCAAGTCATTTCCAGTTTATGTTGGCCTTAAGGCAATCCTCTCACTTTTTTCCCCACAAGATTTGTCTGGAGGGAGGATTGCCTCTGCCTTCTTCTGAGGTCTAAGTCTCCGAAAGTTCTAGTCCAATGTTCAAATCACTACACCACACTTGCTCTTAGAAAGAGGCAGTGGTAAACTGTGTAAACCCTATAATGAGGCAATCCAAAATGAAGCAACAGATAATGCTGGAAGGTTGCAAGGAACTCAACAACCTACTGGAGTAGAGCAAAGGACAAGTGCAAATAGCACCATGTCTAATAACACAAATGGACTGACAGATCAGTTTTGCTTTCCCCGCCGTTACATCCTAATACCATCCTAATGACATGTAGTGTTTTAAGGTCTGCTTTCATATGATGCCTTGTAACCCATCATACACTGTCATACCAAGTTATTTTCTGATTGCTCCCAGGTAATACATGAACTGTTGTCCTGCTTGATGCTATGTAAAGGGGGCTAGAAGGGGATGATGGAAACTGTATGAGAAAACTAGTGTTTTGAGGATGAATGTATGTTGCTATAACGAACTGTGATGAGCAAGAGAACAAAAGGAAGCCCAAGGTCAGGTTGCTGGTGGACAAGAAGCCAGCCTGGGAAAAGGAGTTGTTTTAATTAGCTAGAAAATAAGAACATGGGATGTATGAAGCATGAATCAGAAAAATCTAGAAATAGTAAAACAAGAAACAGAATATATTGTAAACATTTTATAGTATTCTAAATATATTCTAAACACTGGGGTGAACAAGCTATAGTAGACATTTGACATGTTTAAATAAATAATTTTTTAGCGTTTTACTCTGTAAGTGATAATCTAAGAAGAAATCGGGTAACATTAATAACTGAGGCAGGATGTAGCAAAAGCAGTTATGGGATACAATGCAAAGCCTGACTGAATAATATCAATATCGATAAGATTTCAGGGAAAACATATTAATATTACCATAATCCAATTTTATGCTCCAGATACAAAAGCAGAAGAAGAAGAAATTGAAATATTCTGTACAGGCATCCATGAAGATGTTGATCACACACCAGAACAGGATTAGTTGCTAATCATAGACAATTGGAATGCAAAAGTCAGAAATATGACAGAATCAAACATTGTAGGAGAATGTGCTCTAGGAGCAAGAAATGAAGGAGAACAACTTATCAAATTTTGTGGGCCAACTATTTGTTCATTGCAAACACATTCTTCAGGCAACCAATCAAACAACTATAACCAAACAACTATGTGTACATCATCAGATCATCAATACAGAAGTCAAACAGACCACATAATCAGAGGAATCATCACACCAGGGAAGCAGGACAATCTCCATCACTCGGGAAAGAGAAGCGGGGTTCTATTGGATACTGTTACCATCTGCTTGCTGCTGACTCTCCCTGTTTAATTGCTGCCTTCCTGAGACAACTTCTGTCACATTCAGGAGCAAGTCCTGGATACTCAACCACCTGCTGGTTTATCAGCCTGGCCAACACCTGGGATGGCAGACCCAGCACAAGTGGAGATGCCATCAAAGGGGCAAGACCAAAGGGAATCACCTCTTTGGAGGAGCTGCTTCAGTGAAGACAAAATCCAGTCTCTTTGTTTGGGAGGGAAGGTTGTTTTATATGCAGTTTGTGGTCTTTCTTTAGGCTGTAGTGCTAGATGTATTGAAAAAATAAAAAAAAACAAAACAAATGAGAGTGTATGTGAGTGAGTGAGTGAGAGCAAGAATGAATATGGATTATATAAAGAGCATGGGAGGGGAAACAGTCATGGGACTGGCCATCTAACAATAATCAATGGAGGGAGATATGGAATGGTGAGATAGTGCCATCAGTTATGGGAGAAGAGAGAGCCATAAGGTACTGGTTGGCCTCAAACTCTATCTGACTTGGTAACAGGCCCCTCTAGGCTGAAAGTGCCATTGCTTAATGGGAAAACACCCTTGATCCAAACCTGAACCAGGATGAGTATTCCACACCACCTTGCGTTACAAACACCTGGTTGATGAAACAGGAGGTGGGTGGGTTTAAAGTCCACCAGTTCTTTTTTTTTTAATTAATTATTTTTTAAAACATTCCATACTACTAAAAACATCAGATTGCAATAATACTATCATTGTTTCATACTATATACAAAGTGTGTGTGTGTGTGTGTGTGTGTGTGTACATATACATATACATATACATACACACACACACACATATATATAATATTTTCGTAATGCAAAATTCCTCTCATTTACAACTCCAATACTGTTAATTTACAGCTTTTTCTCCTTTGCATTACCTTGACTTCCATTGTCATTTACCCAGAGTTGCTTCTAGCACTATTGGTTTTTACATTTGAAACTCCCTTAAACTTATATGCAATTTCAATGTTGATTGTACACTTTTTACACGTTTTCTCTGTCAGCAAATAAATTTTTACCCTCATTCCATAATTTTAAGTGTTAATCCGTCTCTTTCAATCAATTATATATATTAATCTATATTTTCCTCTTTTCATCTCTATTTCAAATTATCTCTTACTACATTACTACACTACTACATTATCAGTATCAATTATCACCCTTGGTATCGATTTTGTGTCGATATCCATTTTTATTCACATATTCAATTACTTGTTGCCAATCTTCTTTACCTGGCGGACTTGTTTCCCTTTTAACTGATTTGAGAAAAGATCAAATTGCTTCAATTCCAGTATTTTTAATATCCATTGTTCTATTTCTGGGATTTCCGGCATTTTTGTCAATGTCAGGTGGAGGCCAAGCAACACAGAGGCAGCAACTGGAATTTTATGGCTTTTAGTAAGTAGTCCGTAAATTAATCAAGGGTTTACAGCACCCAAAGCAAACAGAGGCAATAAATAAGGCCGTAAAGTAATTAAGGGGTTACGTCACCCAAAACAAACGAAGGCAGTGGAACTCAGGAATAGCAAGCCCATGGAACAGGTAGCAGAGTCACGGATGAATGACAGTTGTTGCCCCGTAACCCCCATTCTCCAGTGTCTGCCTTAAATAGTCTTTAGCCCAGCTGGGGCTGATCAAGTGTCCGTTAACCTGGCCCACAGCTGAAGACCCTCTGATCTCAGCCGCTTCTCTAGCAGACGTTTTGATTTACGAACCGCCACCTTTTCCAGTCACCTCTGGAGGAATGTGGGGGAGAGTCTGCTGCAAGCTCCAGGCTGGAGTCAGAAGCAGCAGCTTCAGTCGAGCCAGAAGCACTGGACTCCTCTGCTGTAGGTATCGGCCCTGGGTCAGCTGGGGAGTCACTAGCAGGCCCCTCCCTTGCCTCTGCAGGAGCCCCCTCTCCCTCCAAGGCCTCCACAAGCTGGGAGTCCAAGCCCAACTCAGAGTCCCCGTCTGAATCGGCAGCCTGTTCAGCCTCCTGCTCAGCCTGGCTCATGACAATTTTCCAGAGTCTTGCAAATACCATTCTGGTAGCTGTTATTAAATATAATAATACTCTCTTGTTTTTCTGTTGGAAATTTTTGTCCAACATGTGTGTCATATTCAATAAAAAGAATTCTGGCATCATAGCGAAGGTCACATTGAATATTTCTCTTATAACTTCATATATATTTTAACCAGTATTTCTTCATAATTGGACAAGTCCACCATACGTGGAAAAATGTACCAAAGTTGGTCCTGCATTTCCAGCATTTGTTATCTCCTGTATGATACATTTTTTCTATTCTTTCTGGTGTAAGATGATATCTATGCATCATTTTAATAAAGTTTTCTTTTAGATCTTGTGCACTAGTAAATTCAACTGTGTCTTTCCAAGCCACTTCCCAGTGTTCAAGAGCAATTTCATGTTGGATGTTCTTCTCCCATTTTATCATTACATTCTTTACTGTTTCATCTTCCAATTTTCGGTTTATAAAGTATTTGTAAAAATAGGAGACCTTTTGTTTTGTTTTAAGAAATATTATTGTTTCCAATTCACTATATGTCTTTTGCATTGTCATTCCCTCTAATTTTTGATCCATTTTGAATCTCTCTCTCAGTTGCAAATAGGGGAACCGATTGATTTTAATATCTTCTTTTTCAAGTTCTTCATGTGTTCGTATCCTAATCCCACCATGTTTATCATATATTGTCAAATCTTTATATCTTATCCAATCTTGACTTTTGTCTTTCCATCTTCCGTGAAATGCTTCTTGGGGAGAAAGCCAAAGTGGTATTTTATTGTAGGTGTTTTTCTTTATGTTTCTCCAAATTCTAATTAATGATTTCCTTATGTAATGGTTCCCGAAATCTTTATCAATCTTTTCTTTACCGTACCACAAATACTCATGGAAGCCGAATCTCATATTTGCACCTTCTATTGTTAACAATCTTTCATCTTTCAAAGTAATCCAGTCTTGGATCCATGTCATAACATTGGCATAATAATACATTTTTAAATCTGGTAAGCCACATCCTCCTTTTGTTATATAATCTGTTAACAACTTCCATCTAATTCTGGATTTTTTTACCAGCCCATATACACTTTGATAGTTCTTTTTCCCAAAGCTTAAAAGGCTTGTTGTTTGTTATGATTGGTAGATTCTGAAATAGGAAGCTTAATCTATGTAGGATGTTCATTTTAATGACAGCAATTCATCCCAATAATGACAAGTTCAAGTCCATCCATTTTTTTCAGGTCTTTTACTATTTCTTTCCAGGGTTTGTTATAATTGTTTTCGAATAGGTCTTTATTACTTTTTGTAAGCAAAATTCCTAAATATTTTATTTTCTTCTCAATCTTAAATCCTGTTAGCTTCATTATTTCTTCTTTTTCCATCCAGCTCATGTTTTTTACCATGATGTATGATTTATTTTTATTTATTGTTACTCCTGCGGCTTCTCCAAACTTCCTTATCTCTGTAATCAATTCTTTTACACCTGCTATTGGATCTTCAATAAAAAAAATGAGGTCGTCCGCAAATGCTCTTAACTTGTACTCTTGGTCTTTTATTTTAACTCCCTTTATTACAGAATTTGATCATATATTATTTTTTAATATCTCCAATATTGTTATGAATAACAATGGGGACAGCGGACATCCTTGCCTCGTTCCTTTGGTTATTTTTATTTCTTCTGTCAGTTCACCATTCACAATCAGCTTTGCTTTCTGTTCTTTGTAGATTGCTTCTATCTGTCCAACAAACTTTGAACCACAATTCATTCTTTTCAGAATTTCTAACATAAATGTCCACCTTACTTTGTCGAATGCTTTTTCAGCATCTAAAAACAGTACTGCTAGTTGCTTACCAATTCTTTTATCAAAATATTCTACCACGTTGAGTAAGATTCTGGTATTGTTTTTTAAATGACAATTAGGCAGAAAGCCATTTTGATCTAAATGTATCCTATTTTGTAGTATCTTCTTGAATCTGGATGCCAATATCATGGTAAATATCTTATAATCTATATTTAACAAAGATATAGGTCTGTAGTTTTCTGGTGACATATGATCTTTTCCTTCTTTTGGTATCAATGCAATATTTGCATACTTCCAAGATTCTGGGATACCTTTGTACCATATTTCATTAAGTGTTTTTGTTAGCGGTTAAATTATTTCAACCTCAAAAGTTTTATAAAAACTTGCAGTGTATCCGTCAGGTCCAGGAGCCTTAGAGATTTTCAAATTTTTTATTGCTTCCATGACTTGCACACTTGTAATGTCTGTATTTAATGCTTCTTTATATTCCTCAACTAATTTTGGAATTTCTTGTTTATCCAGATTTTTTTTATTTTTTCATCTTCTACTTCTTGTGTTAAATCTCTTCTATATAAATGGGCATAATACCTTTGAAAAATCTTCTTAATTTGGTCTTGTTCAGTAATTTCCTTTTGTCCTTTTTTCATCTTGAAAATTCTTCTTTTTTCTCTTTCTTTCCTGAGTTTGTAGGATAGCCATTTTCCAGGTTTATTTGAATGTTCAAATTGATTCATCTGACAGTATTTCATTTTCTTCTCTATATCTATCTTTTTTTCTGATACAATTTGATCTTGTATTAATTTTATTTCCAATCTTAATGTATGGTCTCCTACATTGTTTTGAAATTCCTTCTCTTTTTCTTTCAATAATTCCATTAGATTAGTTAGTCACTGTTCTCTCAATCTCTTCTTATGTGTTCCTGCTTTTATCAAATGTCCTCAAATAATGGTCTTCCCAGCATTCCAGGCTATTTTCATAGCCTTTTCCAGCATTGTATTTTCCTCATAATATTTTTTAACAATTTCTTTCAAAATTTTTACTAATTCCTTGTCTTTTAGAAGGTTGTCATTGAGTTTCCAATTATATTGTTTTCGCTGTCTCAGTTGAAGTTGCAAAAGAATAGGGTTGTGGTCTGAAGTAATTTTCGGAAGAATTTCCATGTATGTGTGTAATGTTTTTGAAATTAAAAAAAAAATGATTCTAGACATGGAATTGTGTCTGTCTGAATAGAAAGTGTAACCTTTTTCAGATCCATGTTTAAAAGTCCATACATCTAATAAGGCCAATTGGTCTACCATCTGAAAGAAATTTTGTGGTAGTTTTCCTTGAGTCTTTTTGATAACTTTGGAACTTGATCTGTCTTCTAATGGATTCCAGACTCTGTTCATATCACCAAGAATTAAATTTTCGTTTGCATAGTTGGCTTGTTACCCTGAAAACTGGGGGTGTCCCGTGAGGGGCGCCCACTTGTCAATCAAAACCAAATTGGGGGAAATTAGCTTGAGCACTGTTTTGACATACGAGAGGCAGGGTAACTTAACAAGATCTTTTAACCCAACGTCTACGGCTTCTGGGCAATGAGCAGGTCAGGTTACAATGATAACAACTTTATTAAACAAGGGCAAGGTAAACCAAACACACGCACGCTAACTAACTAAAAGAATAAGAAAGAGAGAATTGGGGGAATAACGGGTGATACGACACCTGGTCGCGATGTCCTGCAGAATCTGGAGTGATGAATGACGGGGCTCAGCGTTGGTTGCTGAGGGGAACTCTTGAACCAACCAGCAGCAGGTCTAGATGGCAGCTCAAGAGGAACCAACGAGGTCCCAAAATGGGGACTTTTTATAGGGTGAAACATGCCTGTCGGCTATGGCAAACCAAGTAGGGAATAAAAGAGTTTTGGCGCTAGACAAAAGGATCTGGTGAGGTCACTGTCAGCCTGATCGAATTAGCGTTGAAAGACAAAAGAGTGGCCGGTAAGCTGATGGCCTTCTCCAAAGGGATGGTTTGGCGGGAACCTGCGCCTCTATTGTGGAGTATGGGTATGGGAGTCCCCTGAAGCTACGTGAGGCTTGGGAAATGCTGGCTTGAATGTGAAATGGAATTTGAACGATTAGTCAGCCGCAGTGCTTGTTTCAGAAACCAACCCAAACTTGTGCAGCGGGACCGCTGAGCATGGTCTAGCCAGGGCCAAATTAAACTATATCAAGTGATATCGGGGAGCCCCCTGCTTGGGTCCCATAGCTGTCATAACAGGCTATCTGTTTCCTTATTTTTGAATAAAATTTTCCTTTGTTTTCTAGTGGTGTGTATATTCCAACTATCAGTGGTCTAAATTCTTGCAGCTGTATTTCTAATATTAAATAGTAACCCTCCGGATCGACATAAATTTCCTTGACCAAATAATTATTCTTGATGTATATTACCACTCCCCTTTTTTTCTTTGTATATAATGCAGTATAACATTGTCCCAGTTTTGGGTTCTTAAGATATTTTGTATCTTTCTGAGCGAAGCGAATTTCTTGTAAGCAGGTAATATCAAATTTTGCTTTTTCCAAATAATGAAAGATATGTCTTCGTTTATATTGAGAATTCATATCTTTAGTATTCCAAGAGAATATTTTCAAGTCTTTATATGCCATTCTTCTCTTAGTTGTTTTTTTATCTTTTGTTCCTCTTTAATTTATCTCTATGTATTCTACTTCACTCTCTGTATGATCTCCTCCTTCCTCTTTGTCTTGACTCTTTTCCAGCTCTTCCGATTCTTCTATTAACTCTGATTCTCCTGGTTTTATTTCTTCCCCTTGTATTCCTGATGCTTCCTCTTGTTCCCTTTCCTCGGGAACAAATTGTCTATCTCTTCGCTTTTCCTTTCTGTTTTGTTTTTCTATTTCTCTTTTCAGTCTTTCATACGTCTCTCTTGCTTTATCAATGTTATTTATTCTGTATCTTTTTTTATTGTAAGTGAAATATATACCTTCTGTTCTATTCCAAGTATAATTGATTTTGTGTTTTATAAGTAGCTGTCAGGAATCTGTAATCCTGTCTTTTTTTCAAGATTTGGGCTGGTGCATCTTTATATATATTTATCTCTTGAGAATCTATGTTTAATTTCTCTTGGTAACTCTTTTGTAATATAATGTCTTTTGTTCTCAAATTTGTGAAGATGATCACAATGTCTCTTGATTGACTTCTCTCTTTAGCCACATGTGAATTAACTCAAAATATCCTTTCTATACTCGCGTGCAGCCTTTCTTCTGTCAGTTGAGTATATTCTATTAATGCCTGTATTATTCTATCATAAATGTTCTCGTATTCTTGCTCCATCAGTCCTCTTAATTTTAAACAATGATCTCGATATCTCATCTCCATCTTATTAATATTCATTTCTTCTTTTGTTTGTTTCTCTTTTATCTGTTGAGTTTTTTCCTCCAGGTGCTTTGTCTTCTCCTGCAGCGTTATCACCTCAGATTTTATTGTTGATATTTCCTTGGTCATTATATCCATCTTTTTACTTAAACCATCTATCTCTCTTTTAATTTCTGCCTTTATTTCTGCTCTGGTTTCCTTCATATCTTGTCTAATTTCTTGCCTTATTTCGTTTCTTGACCTGCGTAACTCTTCCAATATTAGATTTGTATCAGTTGAGGTGGCAGTTAATTTTGTAGAAGGCCTTCTAGCTTGTTGAGGTGGTTGAGTAACAGTCTGTTTAGTTTGTGCTCTTCTTGTTCCTGTAGCCATTTTGACAGTTTATAGATCACTTTTCACAGTTTCTTAAAAAGAAGAATTTCACAGTTTCTTAAAAAGAAGAATTGGAATTTATACTTTAGAATCAACCACAGTGCCCTCGATTTTTTCTGAGGACAGTAGATGGTGCTGTAGAGCCACAAAGATGTTCTAGTCTTATTTTCTATTTTCTTTTAGTCATATACTTTGTTTAACTTTTGTTGATTATTACAGCTCTGTATTCTCTTATCAGTGGCTCTTCAGCATCAAGGTCATTTCGTACAAGAACAGTTCTATTGTAAACAAATTTTTCTAGCAGTTATATTAAACAGACAGTATAAAGACCTATACAGCTTAATTTCTTTTATACAAGACTTAATATCAAATTTCTAAAATTCTTTCTATGTATATTTTTATCTAATTTAATCTCTTATAATATTGTTAATAATTATTAATATTTAATATTATTGTACTCTTATACAACCTTAATATATTGCAAAACACTTTGAATCAAACAGATATATCCAACTCTCTACTTTCTTATTAACAGCAAAATTAATTCAGATATATTTCCCCTTTACCTTTCACTGGTACATATATATATATATATATACACATACACACACACACTTATATATTTTAATGAAGTTTAAATACTTATATACTTATTTTACTGTTTATGTCAAATCAAATTCACATCCCTTCTTCTTATATTCACTTAGATTTTTAATTACTTTGGTCTATCCACTGTCTCTTCTTTTCAAATTCCTGATGTCTGTCCTCTGTTTTCTTCACATTAAGGCACTAATTTCTTGGCTGAGTCCACAAACTGTATCCACTACTGTCTCTCTTCCAGCATCTCCTGCTACAAAGTCTCTTAATACTTTTACCCCACTATTTTGTATCTTTTCCATAAACTTGGTAACCTTAAACTTTGTGACAGTCCCAACCAGGGAAAGAATCAAAAATACACTATCCAGTCGAGATTTGTCTTGTCTCTTTCTATTATCCAGCTTTTTACAAAACTATTCAACAAAAGTCCGTTTCTCAAAAAACAGTCTATTTCAGTCTATTTCCATAAGTCAATATAAATCAGTATATTTTGTTGAACTGCTGTCTTCCCAGCCTTCAATGTCAATCCCCAATGTCGCAAAACAGATGAATATAGATGTTTTTAAAAGAAAAGTATTTGCTTATATTTCAAAAGAAAACCCTTATTCCATACGACAATCCAGCAAATCCCCAAAGCGAAAAAAAAGGGAAAAAAAACTTTCCCAAAAATATAAAGTTCCAAAGTCTTCAAATTGCAAAGTCCACATTTCTAATAATCCCAAAGAGTGAAAAGTATTATAACAAGAGGGTTTTCAAAATTAGAAGATAGATTCATTAGCGCTCCAGTATCACAGTTTTATGGAAAATAAACCGCTCATTTTTTCTTCTCACGGTACAGTCAGTTCTTTTATTAGCTGAAGTTGTCTTCTTATCTCTTGGTAGATGTCAATTTAGAAGTTTACTTATATGAAAAGAAATCTTCTTAATTAAATCCGTAAGTTAAAAAAAGTCTGGATGTCGCTTGTCCAGGAAATCCCCTAGCAAACAACGAGTGGCTGTGGCAGTTCTTAAGCCCCTTGCTTCATCCGCTTGCCTTCCAGAGATAAACGCCTTTGGCTCGCAGGCTCGCAATCACGCCCCCCCGCAAACTCCCTCAGGACTCCTCTTACCAGAGAGGTACTCATCCAGCAATTGTCTAGAAGTCTGGCGATCTTCTTCAGATCAACAAATCTTCTTTAGATCTTATGATTTTGCCTGGAATGGCCACTCGCAGCGACGACCTAAGAACAGCTGTCTTGGTGGCCGTTCACTCCGCCATCAGACCGGAAGTCAAAGTCCACCAGTTTTATCTACCTTGGTTCTTCATAGATCATTGGGCAAGTCCTGGGATGTGGAGAGATGGAGAGGGAATGTCTATCAGGATTCAGTCTTCCCCACCAGAGGCTTTGTCCCTGTTGGTTTAGAGTGTGTTTACTTAAGAGTGAGTGGCTGGGATGGAACAGGGATTCTGTTGGTGTACTGACCAACCTGCTGCTCAATAGTCTTCCTTCATGAGCAGGCAGAATTGGTCTTGGCAGTGGCTTTTTGTGCTAGAGAACTTTAACATTCATACAGAGACCACCCTATCAGGAGTGCTTAGGAGTTCATGTCTTGATAACCATGGGTCTGTCTCAAATAATATCTAGAGCCATCCATGCTGCAGGATATAGTCTAGATGGAATTTTCTGTGCTAAGTAGTAATTTTCTATTTGTACAACATGAGGAGAGATGAAGGTCAATACCTGTGTAGTAGGTCCTTGTCCTTGTTCTTCATGGTGTGTGAAAGTAGTCAAAGTGGGGTTTCCTGAGTAAGGGAAGTAGTGTATACCTCACTGCAGCAAGGCAGCTTTCCATCCTGCCTAAAAGAAGCTGTGGTGAGGTCATTATTGGGAGGAAAAAACCAATGAGTGTCACCATAGTATAGAATGACTGGCCAGTCTCCAATGTGTCTTTCTTGAGCAAGGTCCTACAGCGTGTGATGGGGCTTCAGGAATTCCAGCACAAAATGGATTTCCTGGATCCATTTCAGTCTGGCTTCAGGCCTGGATATGGGACAGTTTGGGTTGCTTTGGTAGATTATCTATGCTGGGAAGTGGACATCCAGACTGACTGAAAAGTCCCATATTTTGTTCCCGTTCTTTTCAGTTCACTGGATTAAAACAAACTGACTTGGGAAGCTGTCATAAAAAGTGTCTGATCATACTGAGAGCTGACAGAAGATATTTGGGGATAAACAAAATGTGTATAGATCTTTAAAATGAAATTGGAGAGAACAGGGACAAAATCTGAGACTTTCTGTTCTTTTTAATCAGTCTGGGTACAGACTGAAAGAAAGAAAACCCTCATTGAATGACTGATGAAACTCTTCAAACAGTTTAGGACGAGTGAGAAGCAAAAGTAAAAGTAAATCAAAACAGGGCCAGACCCCTAAATGCAACTGTTCAACAACTTGTGGGTTGGGACAAAGAGAACTATTGTTGTTGTCATCATCATTATCTATTTATATAGAACCATCAGTGTACATGGCATTTTACAAGTAAAAAAGGAACAAAAAATAAGCCAGCCCTGTGAAAAGCATGCAATCTAACATATACACATACACAGGGGAAGGAAGAAGTAATACAAATATAAAACTATGCAAGACAATTATAAAACAAATTATACAGATAGAAATATAAAAATCAGTGCAATGTAACTGACTGAACTCAAAGGGCGCTCACCAATGGCTTCTCTTCTTCCTGGAGAAAAGCAACTAGCCGGGTGCCACAGGGTTCTGTCCTGGGCCCTGTGCTATTCAACATCTTCATCAATGACTTGGAGGAAGGAACAGAGGGCATGCTGATAAAATTTGCAGATGACACCAAATTGGGACAGGTTGCTAATACACCACAGGACAGGATCAAAATTCAAAATGACCTTAACAGATTGGAGAGCGGGGCCAAAGCTAACAAAATGAATTTCAACAGAGAGAAATGTAAAGTCCTACACTTAGGCAGAAAAAAATGGAATGCACAAATATAGGATGGGGGACATGTGACTGGATAACAGTATGAGTAAAAGGGATCTAGGAGTCTTGGTAGACCACAAGCTGAACATGAGTCAGCAGGGTGATGCAGCAGCCAAGAAAGCAAATGCAATTCTTGGTTGCATCAATAGGATTATGATGTCTAGATCAAGGGAGGTAATGGTACCATTCTATTCTGGATTGATTAGAACTCATTTGGAATACTGTATCCAGTTCTGGGCACCTCAATTCAAGAAGGATATTGACAAGCTAGAGCGTGTCCAGAGGAGAGCAACCAAAATGGTGAAGGTTCTGGAAGCCATGCCCTATGAGGAGTGGCTTACAGAGCTGGGTATGTTTAGTCTGCAGAAGAAAAGGTTAAGAGGGGACATGATAGCCATGTTTAAATATTTGAAGGGATGTTATGTCGAGGAGAGAGAGGGCTTGTTTTCTGCTGCACCAGAGACCAGGACAAGGAGCAATGGATTCAAGCTGCAGGAAAGGAGATTCCACCTGAACCTCAGGAAGAACTTCCTGACAGTCAGGGCTGTCCGGCAGTGGAATATACTGCCTCGGAGTGTAGTGGAGTCTCCTTCCTTGGAGGTTTTAAGCAGAGGCTAGATGGCCATCTGTCGGGAGTGCTTTGAGGGTATTCCTGCATGGCAGGGGGTTGAACTGGATGGACCATGTGGTTTCTTCCAACTCTACATTTCTATGATTCTATGATTCTATGATTAGCAGGGTACTCATAATGAATGCTGCCCAATGGCATGCTAATTGGGACAGCATGTGCAAGCTCAACTGGATAGGGGGCAGTCCAATCACACACCCAGGAATACATGCAGATTTGACTCACCCGTACTGAGATGACAGCATGCACCTTTCTACAGAGGGATGCAAATTTTATTTGGATTTACTGATCCACTATTCAAAGTACATGGAGGTGAAGAGGAGCCAAGATAGGCTGGTCCCTTCCTGTGAGAGATTTGAAAGGGAAGGAGATATCACCATTGGGGGGAAGGAACCACTAGAGTGACTAAATGGATTCAAAGGGGGGAAACCTGGAATCTGAGCAGATACAGGTGACCTCACCACCAGTGGACTATAGGAGCACAATCCACCAAACTGGATGATATGGGAAGCCCTGCTAGATATTTACCCTACATCCATGGCTAGATGTCCTGTCTGGGCATTTGCTGGTTTGGAAACCAACAGGCCCTGTGTCCCTTCAACTTCACTTTGCTTACACTTGACTATTCTAGGAAGAATATACTTATAAATCTAGCTGTAGCTGATTTCTGATTGCTGTATTTGTTTTAAAGTTGTAACCAACACATTTCATCCATCACATGCTGTCTAGTCTCTCTCTCTTGGTATAATAAGAAAATGTGAAAAAACAGAAGACAATACAAATGATTCTTTGACAAGAATGGAGACATCAAAATAATAAAGGCAAATGTTTTGACCAGGGTCTTATTCTATTTTCAAACAATCCCCATAATAAAGAACAGAATACCTTTTCTCCAATGACAAAAATATATTTCCAGATTTGTTTGACCAGGAAAGAAACCAAGAATAAAACTTAAATGTTGTACAATGCTACAGAAAGGGGTTGTCTGAGATTTCTTACATTAAATTGTCATTTTATCTGGTTAAAAGAGTGGATTTAACTTAGAGATGAAAGACTGCTGGAACTTGAGGTTCATGACTTAAGATTTGGTTCACATGGTTATCTTTGATAAAGTTAAGGCACATGCTGGTTTTAAAAATCATGGTACTAGAAAAGCTCTTCTGTGATTTTGGTCCAAATATAAGCAAAGTTTTTCCTTAAGAATCACTAATTACATTATCCTAGAAGCTTTTGTTAAGAAGGAATGCGTCAAATTTTTTTTAAAAAATGCCTTATAACGAACTTTTGTATATGGAGAAGAAAAGCTGAGATCTTAAATCAAGAGAGATGCTTTCTAAGGAGGGCATAGACCTTAGTTGGTTAGCTTGTTTACAACTTAAAAAGAGATTTAAGCAAGATAAAATATATTTAGTCAAGGGGGCTTGACTTGATTTAGAGCTGTGTAAAGATGATGATCATAGAATTTAAAAAGTGTACAAATATCTTTTGAAATTAGAGACAGAAGATGACCCTGTAAAAGAGTTTATGATAACGTAACTCCAACATTTTGGGCATAAGGTGCAAATGGACAAATGAGCAAAACTGTGGACTAAAGATATAAAATTTACTCTGTGCAGTAATTTAAAAGAAAACATATACAAGATAATGTATAGATGGTGCCTAACTCTAGAAAATTGTTGAAAATGTCTAAGAATGTTTCAAAGCAATATTGCAGTTGTCAGGACAAGGAAGGATCTTTTTTCCGTATGTGGTGGATTTCCAGGAACTAGAAGTGCTGGTCTAAGATTTATATGTTAATCCAAAAAAAAACGTAAAGGTAGATTTTATAATGTTTTATAAAATGTTTTTGTTGGGAATTATTGATAAAGAATTAGTTAGGAAACATGGACTACTTCTTTAGTACATGATAACAGCAGCAAGAACGTTGTTTATCCAAACGTGGAAGTGGGCTGATGCACCGATGACAGAAGAATGGGTTCTTAAAGTTGCGAATCTTGCCCAAGTTGCAAAACTGATACAGCTGGTATAAGATAGACCCATTGAAGATTTTTTGAAAAACTGGAAACCATTTCCTGTTCTCCCCCCCTTTTTAGCAATATGAATTGAATGATGTATTAATCTACGGTTTGTGATTATTAATTATAGTATGTGGAACATATTTAAATATGTAATAATAAAATAAAATATGGAAAATTAATCTATTTTTCTTTTTCGGTACAGTTGGTTTAGGGAGGGTCAAAGTGTAATGTAGTTAAGATGTGTTTACTGTTAGTCTTTTAGTAATGGGTTGTGTCATTATGTTTAATTTTACTTTAGTTTGAATTAATTTGGTTTAGTTTTGGTTCTAATCATACATGTGTAATGTTTGTGTGCAGCTTGTTTCTTTTATCTTGTTTTTTTTTCTTTTCCTGATTCTGTGGTTATGGAATGATTTGTTTGTATCTTTTGTTAAAACTAATAAATATTAACTGAAAAAGGAGAGGGAAAAAGATCTGAAGCATCAAATGGAAATTTAAACCAAGAGTAGGGTTGCTCTATGACCAAGAGGGAACTACATTATATGATCAGGACAAAATAAAAAATATAATGGAAATAATACATGGAAGAAAAAAAGATGAAAGGATGACAGGTTCCTTCAAGGAAGAACTTATTGACCAGAAACTCACAGATTTAGAAGGCACAGCTGAAGCTGCTTGCAAAGCACTTTGGAGAAAAAAATCATGAGAAATATGGCATACCAATTTAGATGTTTCATTCTATAGCAGTGGTTCTCAACCTTCCTAATGCCGCGACCCTTTAATACAGTTCCTCATGTTGTGGTGACCCCCCAACCATAAAATTATTTTCATTGCTACTTCATAACTGTAATTTTGCTACTGTTATGAATCGTAATGTAAATATCTGAAATGCAGGATGTATTTTCATTGTTACAAATTGAACATAATTAAAGCATAGTGATTAATCACAAAAACAATATGTAATTATATATTGTGAAATTTTTTATTTCTAATTACAAATAGTGTCATTTTACCTCCAATACTGCTGCTTTCAACACAGTAGCTGCTTTCAACACAGCAACTGCTCTCTACACAGTAGCTGCTCTCTACACAGTAGTTGCTCTCTACACATGTGTGACTGGTCCGCATAAGTACATTATGGTGCCAACCCTGTCACATACACCTGTATTTGTCCGGGTGTATGTGATGGGGTTGGCGTGATGATGTCATCACGCCGGGTACTCGTATGTGGGTGTAACTGCATGTGGGCGGACCCGCCTGGAGATGGATAGAGGAGCGGTGTCTCAGTTCCTAAGACCATCGGAAATATGTGTTTTCTGATGGTATTAGGCGTGCCCTGTGAACCGACCCACTGTTCTATAGAGATGGAATCCATCTATATTCTAACAAAAAGGTGCCTGCAACAAAACAATGAAGCAAAATATTGGGAATCTCTAAGAGACACTAGAGATTGTAGTAATCATTAGACAATTGCATCTATCTCCCATATGTAATTATGCTCAAGATCTTACCACAATGATCTTTACCATATATAGAGTAAGAAATCCAGATTTCCAAGCTATGTTCAGAAAAGGAAGAAGCACCAGAGATCATATTGCAAACATAAATTAGATAATGGAACACAACAAAAACATTTAGAAGAAAATCAATCCATGCTTTACAGATTATAGAAGAGACTTTGACTGTATAGACTTTGAAATGCTGGGAATCACTCTAAAAGAAATGGGTGTGCCACAACACTTTGTTGTCATGATATGTAATCTACACTCAGGACAAGAGGCCACTGTCAGGACACAATATGGAGAAACAGAATGGTTTCTAAGTGATAAAGAGGTCAGACAAGTGTACATTTTGCATCTTATCTGTTTAATAATATGCAGAGCATACTTTCCATACCTTGGCTCAGTCATAAATAAATATAGATACTGTAGTCAAGAAATCAGAAGACTAGGACTGGAAGGGTGATTATGATAGAACTTGATAAGATCATCAAATATAAAGACATATCACTGAATACTAAAGAAAGAATAATCTGTACCATATTATTTCTGGTATCTATGTATAGTTGTGAAAGGTGAACACTGAAGAAAGTTGACAGAAAGAAGAACAAATCCTTAGAAATGTGGTGCTGGAGGAGAGTTCTATGGATACCATGGACCATCAAAAAGACAAGTAAATGGATCTGAGAGCAAATGAAGTCTGACTTTTCACTAGAAGCCAAAGTAACAGAATTGAAGCTATCATACTTTGAACATATCATTGAAACAACATCATCATGAAGTTTGGTAAGGTGGAAGGCAGTAAAAAAGAAGGAAAACATATTACAGATGGATTAACTCAATAATGGAAGCCATGTCCTTCCGCTTGAGGATGTAAGCAGCACTGTTGATAACTGGAGCTCTTGAAGGTTTCTTATTTATCAGATTGCCATAAGCCAAAGCCATCTGAACAGCAAATAACATAATCACCAATGACATAATAACATCTAGGCATAAAGATTGAAAGGGAAGGAGATGGTTCCTTTCTCCTAAACCAAAAGTAAAAGACTGAACTATTAGGAACTCTAAGACTTCAAGATGCCTACTCTGTAGTAATAATAGTTTCTTAAAAACAAGAAAAAGAACCTCTGCCAATAATTTGTACAGAGCAGCAATAAGAAAATATATGTTCTTGTTGTTAACTGTCATTAAGTCAATCTTGACTTGATGTCAACCCTATGGGTGAGAGATCTCCAAACCACTCATCCATCAACTGCCCTGCTCAGGTCTTGCAGACTCAGGGCAGAGGCTTTCTTAAAGTCTATTCATCTGTAATGTGGTCTTCCTCTTTTCCTACTGCCTTCTTCCTCATCAAGCATTATTGTCCTTTCTGGTGAATCATATCTTTTTATGATATGGTCAAAGTATGACAGCCTCAATTTAATCATCTTGGCTTCTGGGGAGAGTTCAGGCTTGATTTGCTCTAGGATGCATTCATTTATCTTTTTAGCAGTCTAGGGTATCTGTAGAACTCTTCTCCAGCACCCACATTTTGAATGAGTTGATTTTTTTTTCCTATCAGCCTTTTCCTATCAGCCTTCTTCAATGTCCAGCTTTCACAACCATAGAGAGAAATTGGAAATATGATGGCTTACTTAGACAATCCTAACTTTAATATTCAATGATATATCTTTACACTTCAGGATCTTGTCTAGTTCTTTCATAGCTACCCTTTAAAGCCCTAATCTTTTTGTGATTTCTTGACTGCAGTCTCCATTCTGATTAATGATTGCTAATGCAAGACCAGGCATAGTTTTTTCTGTAGGGGCTTGGAAAAGGAAACTAGCAAACCTACAGAAGTAAAAAGGGTGGATAGATACTTAAAAGAGATTACGAATATTAAACTGAAATTTTCAAGTACTACTAATCCAAAACTTGTATGTTGCCCTGTTCTGGACTGGACAGGAGATGGTGTAGATTACCAATCTGTCAGTGATTTTTTGCTTTCATATTGAAATTGGCCTACTTCCTGTAGACCATAAACAAAAGATAATAGTCTTATCTTCCACAGAGTCAGAATATATAGCAGTAGAGACATAGAGAGAATTATTATGAATTGCTCAACAGCCATTAGTTGTGGAACAAATGAAGAGAAACCATTTCAAGTTATGGAATAAAACCAGAACAATATTAGACTTTCTCAAACAGAGAAGATGACGCCACACAGCAAGCACCAGAAGCAACAAATTACATAGAGAAAGGAATAAACCTGATGATCTGGCCAACCACTGAAATACTAGGTGGAATCTTGACCAAGTCTTTATCAAGAGACTGCTTCAAAATGGGATTTCAAAATTTATATAGAGCAGAGAAGGCATGTTAGAGTTACCTACCTTCACATGACTATATTTACTAATTGCTAGTTTGCACATTATTTTTTAGGAGTTAAGCACAGCATATATTTACAGTGATTTCCTTTTTATTAGTCCCCCGCCCACATCATCTCTCTTCTTGCATCACTCCAACTTGCAGGCATTTTCTTCTTCTCTCTTTCTAATTCATAAGACCATACGTTTGATTATGAACAAGTAATTTATAAGTAAAGCTAATTCTTTATGTTTTACAAAAAATAAGCTTGTTTTGTTTTCTGCTGACTCCTGTGGGTGCGTGAGTACGGGACAGGTTGTTATTTAACTTCTGCACTGCAACTTTAATAACAGTACTATATTTGATAGCTCCAGTACTTTCTCTCTCATATTTCCCAACAATAATAATATAAAATATAATACAAATAAACATAAAAAGTACACAGTCAAAATATCTGCAGCCTAAATCCATAGAAGAAGTATGATCTCTCAGAGCCACTACAGTATTTGTGGTGACTATCCTATAGTTCTGGAATGCTCTGCCACTGCAGACTCATTGAAGTCCTAGCATATGCACCTTTCATATATGTCGTGAAACCAGCCTGTTGTGGTTGGCATTTTTCATTTGTGTTCAGTCAGCAAGGCAAGGCAATTTCAGTAAAGGTTTAATTCAATAAAATAATGCTATTTTGTGAGAAGAGTTGTTTATATATTGATCCTCTGTCTATCTATTTAGACATGGAAGGAGCTATGAGTCCAATGCTTTCTTTTATTCATTCATTCATTCATTCATTCCATATATTTTATATTTATTTTAAGTTCACTTAAATGAAAAATTCTGCTGCCCAAATCCAATGTTAGTCCAAATTAGAAAGCTCACTGAAATGAATGAGATATATAAGCAAATGTTTGCATAAATCTCATTGAAATCAATGTGCCTACATTAGTTGGGATTAACACTGGATTTAGTCCTGAGATAGAAAGACAAAATATCCATATGGTTTTCAAGGGAACAAGTCCAAAGGCTTTCTATTTCTTCACTGTAATAATTAAAAACAGCAATTCTGAAAAAGAAAAAAAATAGAGCTTTTCAATTTTCTTCTCAATGAGTGGTCTAAATGTTTTCTATTGAATTTATCTGATGAGTTATTAGTGAAGAGTAATAACTCTGGCAGTTTTAGTTAAGAACTGTCTTGCTAACATTTTTGTGAGGTTCAGAATTGATTGTCTGCTTGTCTATAGGAGACACTTTATTTAAACACAGAGGACATTTAGAGTTAATCAAAAACAAATGCTACAGCTTTGATCAGCACAGACAATGAGGGTTGAGTGGTTCTCTCAAAACATGAATAGCAATTTGAAAGTATTTAGTTAAAGGCAACAAATGGTTTCATATTTTAAGAACTGTGGCTATGTTTTATAGAACTTTACTAAAATATCCCCCCTCCCACCATTTCTCAGTCTAATGTACCAACCAGACTGTCATTCTTTCTCTTTCAAAACCCTTAAAATGAGCAAAAAGCCCAGAGGTTTAAGTCATGCCTGAACACGCTGGTAAATTTGATGCACCTCCAGAGAAAAGTGGGTAAATAAATGCACAATTTTCAGAGCATTTAACACTAGCCTAACTCTCCAATAACTAGCAGAAGATTATAGTCTCAGTTCTCATTTTCTGGCTGGCTTGGGCCTCTCTAGGGAAACATCATGGCTCCTTGTCAAGGTTTTTTCTTCCTTGAATCAGCAGTATCAGGAAAACCTTATTATGTTACTAAAATATATAATGTAAAAATTAAAAAGAAAAAGAGCTAAAATCTAGAAACTGGCAGCGGATGGAAAGGGGGAAGTAGTATAAAAAGAAAGGCATATATAAAGACAGAGGCAGCTAAGCCTTTTACAATAGGGTCAGTCTGGAATAACCATGGTTTCTTCTTTGAGTCGTGAGAATAGCTATTTTCTTGTTTAAAAGCTTAAAGAGCTATTAAGATGGGCAAATCACTGGTAAAACAGCTGGAAATGTAAATAGCAATTTAAACAGTCCATTGCCCCTCAATCCAAATGTGGAATGCGCGGATCTACTTCAAAAAAGTCCCTCTGGTTTTATTATATTGTCAACGGTAAGAGGATTGAGTGGGGGAACCCTTTCTCAGTGGATTTGAATGGAGACGGTGTGCTTTATTTAGCAAATCCACAATTTTTTTTTTTTTTTGCAAGTGAGCAGACGGATCTCTAATTTTCACGCCATTCTCCCTTAGAGACCTCCTTCAATTGCACCATTCTTTCATTATGTGGAACTAATGAAGTGCTCTGCAGCCTTTAGCTCTCCAAAGAATCCATTGCTCCAGGAATATAGTACTTAAATAAAACATGTTTCATTGGCCGACTTCAAAACAATATTCTTATAAAGAAAAAGGAAAGAGGGAGAGGGAGGGAACTGAGGTGCAGAAGAGACCTCAAATCACTGGATGCAGATAAGAAGAAGTTAGGGGACGCTGTACAGAAAGACACCTTTTAAACACGGAATTAGTCTACAAAAGAAAGTGTCAGTTTAGTATGTTTCTCAGCAATGCCTCATAAATATCCAGTTTGTAAAAATGCATTGTTTTCCAAGCATTTACGATATGAAGCATCTTGTTCAAATAATATGGTTAAAGTTTAAATTAAGTTACTGTATTTAGTGGTTGGCTGGCAAGTTTCAATAAAGTTATATTAACAACATCTTGCACTTTACATAATACCTTTAATCTTTAAGACCTTTCATACAAATACAAGCAACCATATTATTCATGGTTGCCTGAAGGCCCTCTCTCCCATTTTCCCATAGATGGGTATCCCTGTTAATACACAACTGTTTATTCCCATCCATCACTTCAAATCCAATGGAAAATTATCCCAGTATTTTGCGTATTTGTTAAAATGTAAAAAACAAATAGTGAGATAATTTGCCATTGCATTAGAATGGACAGGTGGTAATGAATAACTGGTGTTACTTTAAAACTCACTTTTTTTCCTTGCCCCTCTAAATAAGCAATTGCTGTTCTCCCTCTGACCAAATATGTTAAATGGATATTCCTTTAACCTCTTTTAATTAGACTAAGCAGTGCTTTCTTTTCTCACAACTGTGATCTATGCACCATATAAAAAATATTCCTGCACGATCTTTTTTAATGAAAAATTTATATTTAAAATGATACTTTCAATGATGAATTCTTAGGTAAGATGAACAGAAACAGTGAGAATCAACTTTCAAGCTTGGATCAGGCATGGAACCATGGGAAAAACGTACACTTTTCAATTTTTCTTAGCCTTTATCTTCTCTCATGTTGCTTATCTTTCTTTTATTTAGTGTTCAGTTCTAATTTGTAGCACATTGTATCTTGGCTTTAGAAACTGAAATAATACTATCATCTTGATTACTAGCGCTGGCAATAAGATGTCAGTTGGCTCTGTTTCAGCAAAACTAGAACAAATAGTAATGTCTGTCTTTGTAAAACAACTGATATTTTTGGAAACAGCTGTATTTGTGTTACTTTCAGCTAAAGAATTTTTTTAGAGCATACCATTTATTTTGTTTAAAAAACACTATTCTGCTAGGTTTGCTTCTGTGAAAAAAAAAGTATATAAATTTCTTTATATGCAGGGAAGTAAAAACCAAATGGTGTTTTTAGGGGATGTCAACTTTGAATTCCGAGACCTTCCTTTGTTAAGGTTATAGTATGGCCCTAATTAGTGGCTGCTGTACCTTCATAATAAGAATATATTTTGAACAATGTCAGACCAACAATGGCTTGGGACCTGAGAGAATAGGTTTAGTCTTTTAAAAGATATACAATTAGTATAAGTCTCATGCTGTAACCTCTGTTTTGGACACACAATCCAACATCTTGTTATTTGAATTCTGTTTCTAAATTTAGCATAAAGTACCTTCATAGAAGTGGATCAATTTAACTGCATGGTAATCCTTTTTCTGTGGTAGGGTTTTGAAGGCTTATGTGCTTCTCCCTTGTGCCCAATCACAATGGCTATGAGTCTTGCGATAACTATGTTCCAGCCATCACCCTGTCTGTTACACAACCCATAGCTCCTTGGTGAACCAGGAACTTGATTCTGAAAATTTAGGAGAAATTGCTCCTGTGAAGTTCAGCACTTTGAGTTATTAACTTCAACATTGAGAAGTTCAGCAGCTTCAGTTGTTTTATATTCAGACTGCATAATAAATCTGTAATGGCTGGACTCTGGGGGCTCTTTTGTTTCCCTATCAGAATCTAACTGATTTCAGAAGCAATCACAAACAGAACCACTCCATTTATGGGTGATTAATGTATATGAAAGAGATTTTAGTTTAAATCTATAATGGAAGGAGTCAGGATCTGTGCTTAGTTCAGAAATAAATGGCCATTCTAAAAAACTCTTTGCCATATATATGACACATATTAACTCATCTAAGCACAGATTGACACCTATGGTATTTGCCAAAGGGCAAACACTAAAGGGTTCTCAGCCTTTTGCGGAAGCAACTTCTGCTGAATTCTCAGAAGCAACTTTCTGGTTCACCAAGGAACCAAGGGCTATGGAACAGACAGGATGATAGCTGGAACACAACTGTCAAAGGTCTCATAGCCATTGTGATTGGACACAAGGGAGAGCACATGATTTTTACTTCACAACTGCCATTTTGTCATTGGATAAACATCCAGCAAAACTTTTTAAGACGGTAAATAGAAAATTATAATAATCTCTTCTGGGAAAGGAAAAGAACTCACTGAGTCTACTGTTGTGGGCTTGCTGAGTACTTTGAGATTAAAATGACTCATATTGATGCTGAACTTGAGATCATTGTTGATACAATAGAAATGCCCAGAGGTATTCAGAGTATCCTCTAGTTTAAACTTATGCAGCCTGAGGATGTGGTGCTGGGGAGGTTCAGCCAATCATTATCTTTGCCCATTTTGGCTGTGAGCAACAAGATAGAGAAGATTGCCTAGGTGGATCAAAGTTGTGATTGATGCTTCTTCGATAGAGTGGCAGCCATCTTGAAAAAGTGGTTCTGCTAATTTTTATTCATAAGTCTTCTTGGATCAAAGGTCTCACAGCAGAATGCAGATAATAAAACATCATTAAGAAATTTAAACCAGTTAAAAAAATTTAAACCATTCAAATAATTTTAAACAGTGTATGCTATATCAGAATTCCACTAGACAGTCTATGATCTCATGCCACAAAAAGGGTTGGTGAAGAACCAAGGCCATTTCCGCATGATGTTGCTGAGACGCTTCTGTGATGGGATGGCAGCAGTCAGCAGGTTGTGCCTCTGTATTACATTGTCTCTTGCCTGCTGCTATCCCATCGTGAAGCATCGCATCTGTGCAGTATTTGAAAAACGGGAAAAAATCCATTTTACACCTCCCAGTGCGTGGCGCTCCCATACTTACCATCAAGCAGAAGCTGCAGTTTCACAATTGCAATGCTTCCTGCCCCAGTGCAGCAATAGCAATTGCTCAGCTATGCTGCAGAAGGAAGGGAAGGGGCTATCCTGCTCTCTTCTGCAGGGAGCGAGCAAGTGCAGAGGGGTGTGTTGCTGATGCAGATTTGCAGCACAACGATGCAGAAGAGCACTGTCGTGCAGAAAGGGCCTATGTCTCAACTTGGTACCAAAATGAGACCAGTAGTGGTACTGATCAAGTTTCCTTATATTAAGTAAGGTGGTTGAGAAGTGTTGTGCCTAGATTTGACACTGAGAAAACCTTAGCTACCTTGGCAACCTTCACTAGGAGAAACACGTGGAGAATGGGCTCTGGTTAATTCTCCTTGATCTCATGGTGACTTCTGATACCAGCAGCCTCGACTGGAGAGCCAGCATGGGTTAATGGTTTGAGCATTGGACTTGGACACTGAGAAATCAGTGAGGAATTCCTCCCTGAGTGGGGATTCAAGATTCAAATCCCCACTCAGTGAGGAAAAACTACTAGGTGACTTTGGGCAAGTCTCTCAGCCTCTGAGGAAGGAAAGGGCAAGCCCCATCTGAACAAATTCTGCCAAGACAGCCCTGTGATAAATTTGTCTTAGAGTCGCCATAGGATAGAAATGACTTGAGGTCACAAAACAACAAGTCTGGATTGCCTCAAAGAGGTATGTCTGAAAGACATGATGATGTGCTGAAGTGTAAATGGAACCTGGTAGGACGCTGGTGGGTTGAGAGGAAATATATAAATATCTTAAATAAGTAATTAAATGAGGCTGGTTTCAGAAAGCCACATTGGAGGGAGGGTTCTGCTTGATCCTAAGTTGTATGCATTCAAGTTGTTGCCAACTTATGGCAACCCGAAGGTGAACCTATCATAGAGTTCTCTGGGGCTGAGAGTGTGTGATGTGCCCAAGGTCATCCAATGGGTTTCCATGGCTGAGTGTAAGACAAACTCCAATTTTCTATCTTTACCATCTATATCAGGATATGCAACCTACAGCTAGGCATAAGCACAGGACAAAACTGACAAGGGGCTAATATAAGTTTTAATTAATTCTATAATTTTGATATCATCTCATTATTACAATTTACTATAACACTAACTTCATTTAGAGTCAAACATTACTACTTTTTTTCTTATTGCTCTTTCTCTTCAAAGCTCATTTATGTAACAAAGATGTTACTGTTCCTTTGAAAATAATAACAAGATACCAAAAAAGAGGGAGAGAAATTAAAAGGAGGGGGTGGGAGGAATATATATGAGATTATTTTAATATAATCTGCTTGAAGCTGGAGTCTGTAAAATAAACATTCATGTGCAGATAAAGCAGAAAGATCTTCTTACCATTGCATGATGGATGGTGAATATTTATCTTTCCAAAATTATCTATAAACCTTTTTGGCTTCAGTAAGGGCAGGTACAATCTAACTTGGTTTATAATCTCAGGCTGCCTATGGAACTGTGTTTCTGAGGAGTGCACTAGAACTCTCTAGCAGAGAATTCTGAGTACCTCACTAAACTATAATTCCCAAAATTTCATAATTTCAAGTCATGACAGTTAAACTGGTATAACTGTGCAGTGCAGATAAACCTTTGGCCACACTTGAATATGACAGAATGTCAAGAAACACTGTGATTATATATTGAAAGATGGCTTTTAAAAATAGACAAGTAAAACAATGAAAGAAATGTGAAGAGAAGCAAAGCTTATATATTGCAAATACCTCTGAGGAAATGTGCTGTTATCTCTGCCTTCTACAGACAAAATAAGGCAGGATGGAATATCTACCCTGAAGTTTCGTGGAACCATTCATCTCAGTGAAATGTGGTGGTAGTAGTGTGGGATAGCAATGACTTCCATAGGTTTTCATTTATATGTGGGTCTACTTTTAAGATACGCTTTAGGGTTTTGTTTTGTTTTCTTGTTTGTTTCTTTTCTAACCTCTTCAAATTTTGTTGCAATTTCAAAAAGCACCTTAGTTGCCCTCAATAGCTTGGCACTGTTCTTGTACTTTGGGAAGAATGTCTCCTTAGAGGGACATTACCTCATGACACTACAAAAAGTAATGAAAAGAGCGGAGACAATTTTTTTGATCCAGTGCTAAAATAACTAGGCATAGAATTCTTTTCTAGGAGGTCTGAGAAATAACACTTGACGGACAGCTGCCAGTGATCTCAATGACTGGGAAGTATGGCTGCCACAGCCTGTCAACATAACCTGCTTCTTAATCTTATAGTTCCACTCTGGTTCTGCTTCATGGTACAGTATGATGAACTAGTAAGACATGACTTTATGGAGAGAGGTTAAATGCATATTGTGAATTTAATTTATCAACTGTGATAAATTGCAATGTTTACAGTTGGGACACAGGCCAACTGAACTACAAGAAAAAAATGGCCAGCCTCAGTTTCTTATGTCTTACTGTATGGCAGCATCATCTGTCTAAATGCATGATCGTGGTTCATTTTGAGATTATGCCTCATGTGCATTATATGCTGATTATGCTCCAATATGTACATATGCCATAATATTTTGGATGCTTTTAATTTCTGTCACCCTGTTCTTATTAGCTCAGAGCCCTCTTTTTATCACACACTATTCCTTTTTCAGAAGGCAGAGACAGGATGGCAGTAGAATCTAAATATTTCTCAATAAATATTATTTTCCCCATAGTTACAGTGCTTAGTTTTAAAAGACATAACATGTCACATTTTTCCTCTCCATTCCAAGTGCACAGACATAATAAGATCTCATAGATGCTACTTCAGGGAACAAATTGTTTATGCTGAAGAAGGTGTTTCCTTGGAAAGAAATAACTTTGACAAGAGTCCATGATGTTAGGCTAATGGCATTACTTGCTCAGCCATGGTGCAGCCAGTAGGACAAAGTGGCCAAACCATAAACCACATGATGGATTCCAAGTAGATAGATATGTTAAAGGCAGGACACAAACAGATGAAAGATGATCTGAATATAAGCTTCTGTGTCAGTAGCATATAGAAGGTAACAGAAAGAAAAACTCCAAAGTATTTTGAAGTACTTTCAAATTATTACTTTTTTTTAACCACCTGCAATTTTCCTTTAAAATAATTTTAAGATGAAGTCAATCTGGATTAAGGTTGGCACTGAAAACTAATTATAGTAATTCAGGTAAAATTCTTCCTTTCCATCACATCAAAGTGATGAGGTCCTGTGTCTCTGGCCACCTCATTTGTTCCAAACCGAATTATCACATGATGCTCAATAGCAGCAGACTTGTGCTTAAATGCAGTCCATTTCAATCTCATATCGAATGGATGCTGAATGGTGACATCTTCTGTGTCTGGAAGCAGCAAACTGCCTCTAGGTTTTAGTCCAAACTTTAAGGAAGCTATCCAAGGTGCTGAACTATATTCCCAAACTATGTTTGGCCATTTTGACAGCTCCTTTAAAATTTAGACTTAAAACCAGAACAGATTCACTACCCCACTGATATTGGTGCCACCAGCTGCCATGGCTATTGATTATAGTAGGGGTTAGTAATTTTAATAGCAAAAGGGTACAGAGCATTAGACCCTCCCTCCTCTCCCAACTCCTGTTGTAACTTTGTCGTGAGGGATCTCTTCATATAGTTGGGTTCAGTTCTCCAAAGCAGAGATAAAGAATGCAAGGAAAGCTGGGAAGAAATTTTTGTGCAAGAAAGCCAATAACATTATCTGGTCTATGAGAGCTTCAGGTCAGGAATCTGACACTCACCCCATTTTAGTGTCCCACCCCTGATATAAACCATTTGTATTCTTCTAGTCTGCTAAACAGAGTCTTGGACTGACTTAGGCCATTTCTGAACTACACTGTTATAGTGCTATTATTCCACTTCCAACATCCTGTGGAATTCTGGGGCTTGTAGTTTGCTGAGACCAAAGACCTCTCTGGCTGAGAATTCCAATGCCCCTCCTTAAACTGCAAACCCCAGGATTCCATAGGATGTTGAAAGTGGAATAATAAGTGTTATTACAGTGTAGTATAGAAATAGCCCTAATCATGGAACTGGAGGTGGTTTCTCAGTGAAGCCTGTGGAGAAGCCTGCTATTCTTCTGTTTTGATAGTCCTTTTAGTAGAGGATGAGACCCTATAAAACAGTGAGTTAATGTTGCAGACCATGAGAAGGGAGAATTACAAATAAGATGGAGTAAAATGCAGCAGATGGATGGCAAAGAACAAGGAGGACCAGAGCAGAGGGAAAGCAGGGCACTAAGGAATATGGGAGGGGAGAAGACTCAGGTTACTTAAGTTGAAATCCTGTTTTCTGTTCTCTTGTCTACTCCCTGGTCAGTAGTACTACTACAGAATCTACACATTCCATTCCAAAAGACGGATTGGCCATCACCAATCTAGGAAAGGTGGAATGGAAGAACAGCACTTTCTTGGCAAATGGTGTTCAATTTCCCTTCCCTGTTTTTGTTCATGCCTTCTTGCCCCCTGCTTGAAGTGGGAAAGAACAGGATTATGCTTGCAGCTGATCTTACCTGCCTGCAACAGGCAAGGTAAACAGCAGCTGCCTCCAGAATCCCTTACTGAACATGTGTGAACAGCAAGCAGAAAGAGAAAGCAGCTCTCCTCCCCCACAACAGCAGCAGCAACAACAGCAACAACAATCTATTAACTTTATTTATATGCTGAGTCTCAAGGCAGCTCACATCTTGAAAAGATTACAATTAATCTGAATAAAAATGTCCTTACTTGACACCAGAAGGACATTATGGAGGAGGCTGTTGTAACCTTCCTAGGCAAACTTTCCAAAACATAGAAAAATATAGATCTATAAAACAGATCATAAGAAAAAGCATAGATCTTTAAGTCTGGCCATCAATTGGAAATTATAAGAAAAGTGGGGGCTGGTGAAAGAAAAAGTCATCTATGGATACATTTTGGAAGAATCGTTTTGAGTAGTATCTAGAAGATTCAAAATGTTCTTTTTTATTTACTTACTACATTTACTTATGGAAGGCTCACCTGATTTGTTTCTTTCACATGCTCATTTTATTAGAGTTGAATAAAAGGTTTATTGAAACATGCCAAACTATGACTATGACTACTACTACTACTACTACTACTACTACTACTTCTGGCATAGGAAGCTATGCTCATTCTTTTCATGTTATTTCTGTTTCTGGTACCAAATTTTCTGATGAAGCAATGCTGGAGAAAACATCAACTTCTTTAATAGAGGCATGTCCCATATAGACTGTCTCAGGCTCTTGATAGCAGCCTCAAAGACTCTGGTCTCAGGGCAAATGTAAGGCATCCAGTAAGCCCAACAGAACTTTTTCAGTGGTGATTATAGGTTTGCAGTTGAGCTGCAAGTCTCCAATAGCTGGTTTTCTCCCAAAATGCCTCTGCATAAAATTTTTAAAAATCTGTTTGTTAAGACAGGCTTTTAACATATGATTCCTTGAGATTTTTAATTCCTCTGTTTCTTTTTAAGCTCCCTTTTATATGCTGCATGATTGCTGAAATAATTGCTAAGAAACACTTTAAAGTACCATTTAAATGCTATGATTTTTCTTATCAGTTGGGTAATGTTTATATCAGGGGTGGGCAGACATGGTGAGTCCAGGAACAATTTTTTCCCTCTGTAATCCTCTGGGGCCACATGGAGTGTAAAAATGTGAAAAAAGGAACAAACCAACCAACAAACACTGGAAATGGGTTGTTGTCTATTTCTAGTTTTAAAAATCAGGTGTTTTATTGTTAAATAGTATACAGCAGTTGCCACCTATTTAAAAGGTGGATTACCATTCTTGGAGGCTTCCAGGAAGGGGTAGTTAAGAAGTCTGGAGAGGCTGAAAGCTGCAAAAAGCAGCCTTAGGGGCTATGTGTTATGTCTGTTCGCCATAGATCTACTTTAACTCACCTTAGCTTAGTTGGCTGGGAATTTAAAAAGTCTGCTAACAAATTTGGTAAAAAGTTTTATATTAGACATGTATAGATACACATGAGCAGCATGTGTATATTAATCAGCAAAATTAAATTAAGAATGTTTGATCTGCTGTAACTGTTTAGTGGTAAGTTTACATACAACTTTCAAATGTGTGCTCTTAATTTTAAAGCATAAAATTTCTGCTTGACATTCATTGAAGTTCACTAGATGGAGCTCTAAGGTCCAGGTTACCTTCCCTTGGGATTTATGGGGATGTGCTGCTAGATATTTACAGAGAGGTATCTCAGCAATAAATTCAAATCTTATCTGGATTTTTTAAAGAAAAGAAACTTATTAAAAACACATTTAGAAGAGGTACACAAAGTCTTGACACTAATGAGTCTTGACACTAATCAAGGTAATGTATACAGATATAAGAGATGGAGAAAAAAAAAGTCTTTGTGTTAAAAACACATTTAATCTGATTTACACATCACAAATGTGAGGGAAAAGATTTCTGTTGATTTCCGTTATTATTAAAATAACAAAATGAGAATTTTTCTGTTGAAACATCCATATATTTTGCTAATAATCTATTACACATAATTTGTTGAAGTGGACTTCACATTTATCTGCAGTTAGTGTATATGTGCTCTCTCTTGTATTTGTTTCAGATATAAAAATTTCTCTTCTAATTGTTTCAAATGGCTACCTACTATATTAGGAAGCATATCCAGTTAAAAGAAACACCCTATATAAAAGCAGGTTGATACTTTAATTATTACTTTTTGACTCTAGAAATTAAAACCTTTAAAACTAACCTGTGATTGCATACATAATTTTCCTCCCAGACAACATTACCTACAAAAAATGAATTTAAGAAAGCCTTTCCTTTCTTTAAAAACAGGATTTTTGTTTTATTCTTAGGAAATTGTGAAAAGAATGGGATCTAGAACACGAAAATGAGGGTAAGAGCTAGAAGTGTTTAGATGTGGCTCAACTTTGACATTGCGATTGTCTTCTGCATTTGAAGAGAGATGATGATTTGAATCATCTGCCCTTTCTTTTTTAAACAGAACTTAAAAAAAAACAACAACCAGGTTATTGAGGAACCCAGCAATATATTATTTCCTTGTTAAAATCAACAAGAGCGCTGTCACTTGACATTGCAGGAAATTAAAATACCCAAGACTGGGGGTGGGGGCTGTTCTTTTAACTGTTCAAACGTTATGGAAATCTAGTGGCTGGTATTAATGGTAATGACCTGAAGCAAGTGGAAAAGGCAGGACTAAGGGTTAGATGAGCCTGAAGGGAAAAGGGGGGAAAAAGAGGCATACAAAAAGTTTTCTTTTTAGTTTGTGCCTAGGAAGGAGGAGGGGAATCCCTCTTACTGGTTGTCAAGGAGATCTGCTGTTGGGTTTGCTGGACTGTGGGGCTTCAAAGCCTCCTGCCTTTAGCTTGAGAGGAGCCATTTCTTTGCAAATCAGGCAGTCACTGAAACCCTTGAGAGGGGGAGAAAAGAGACTGGGGAGCTCTGAAAATGCTGACCGCTACAATCCCAAGCACAGCTACTGGGAAGTGAGTCCCAGCGAACACAATACACATGGATAAGGCCCATGGAAAGAGATCAGCTACACCTGAGATGGGACAGGATGAAGCAGGCAGCAGATGCGGTCAAGTGTTTAGCCCAAAAAACAAGGAAATAAAATGCTATTGCTAGCAATTGTTATCAGTCTGTGGCAAAATAAGAAGAACAGGGGTCTTTAAGGCAATAACACTAAATCAGTTTCTGAGTTTAGGACTGTAGTCTCCAGCTCTTAAAGTGCCCTTCCCACTGCATGACGCATGCAACAAACCTTGGTTCATGATAAGCATTATTTTTATCCCAGGGTCATACCCTTCTCACAATAATGATACAGTGCTTTTACAGGGAGAATTTCATTTTCCAAATCAGACCTCTCACTTGTTCAAAACTTCTCTTGAGCCTTTCAGCAGCATTTTAGCACAGGGGAATTTGGCAAATGAATTCCTCACTGCTATCCCCATGCCAAGGAAAACCCTCCCTTGCTAAAATCAGCTGGCAGTGGAAGGCATGGGAGCAAGATTAGTGAAAAAGCCAATCTAGGGGCGACCGAAATTAGGTTCAGCAATGACCATGGCACCCTTTTAGGGTATGCGATTATTACAGGTGAAAGGGCAGAAAGCTGTGATAAAAGTGCCCACTAGTGAGTTTTTGTAACTAAGCCCCTTTCCGCACCAGACTGCTACAGTGCTATTATTCCACTTTCAACATCCTATGGAATCCTGGGGCTTGCAGTTTACCTCAGCCCGCTCCCTAAACTGCAAACCCCAGGATTCCATAGGATGTTGAAAGTGGAATAATGGCACTGTAACAGCCTAGTGTGAAATGGCCCAAGGTAAGACTGAAGAAGTACTTCCCACTTCCATTGTGGCTCATATTCTGAACTCTTTAGTAATTGAATAGCTAAAAACAAATTAAAGGTATTAAAAAAAGGGAAACTTTATCCCTCCTAATGAAATCATTTCAGGCTAGGCTTGTTTTGTATAAGAAAGAAAAGAGAGTGCGGCTATTAAAAGTTACAGGCACTACATTCTTCCACCCCTAGCACTGCCTGCCAGCCTCTCTCATCTTCCTCAGAGCTGAGAGCAGCTCAATACCCTCAACTGCCGGCCCCGGCCCCTCCCCCCGCCTCTCGCGCTCCCTCCATCCAGCCCGAGCCCGAGGAACGATTGGCATGTTCCCCGTCCGTCCCGCCCACCCTGCTGGTCCCTCTGCGAATCAGCGGGATGCTGTCAGCGCGTCAGTTTCTGTGGCTCCCCTTTGCCAGCCCGAAGCGCGTCTCCTTATCAAAGAAACACACCAACTTCACCCTGAAGCGTTATCATGGGGACTGTTTATTTTGCGTGGCACTTGGGTTTGGCTCTCGCTTTCTTCCACCCGGGCAGACTCGCGGGAGGCAACGGGGTCCCAGGTAAGGGAAGGCAGAGGCTTCTTTTTTTCCCTTTTCTTTTCCCCCCTCTTTCCCATTTCTTCTCCCTCTCTTCCTGCACGCCAGTCATGTTGGGATCCAGGCAGTAAAAACCAGTATCCTTGGATGACGCGGACCCCAATCTACCTACTTCAAGGTAGTGGGGCGGGGGGCGGGATAAGGGCTCCCCCTCTTTTTTTTTTTTGCAGGGAGGTAGGGTTCCTGATACGTCGCACAGCGAATTTGGGGTGTAGGACCTTTGTCTGATACCCGTCACCCTTCCAAAAAGGCTGGCAAGTTATTTTCAAGTTCGTTACCTCTCCACAAAGCGTGAGGTGCAACATAACCGTGTGGTGATGTGCAGGTCAAACTGGTGTGCTGTAGTTGCTGTGCAGCAATAAAAAAAAAATGTTAATTCTGAGATGTATTTACTTCAGCTTGTTTTCTCCCAGGCAGCTTTTGACTCCAGGCACATTTTCTCAGGACTGTTTTGTTATGCTGTTAGGTAGTTTTGAAGAGGTGTGATGCTTCTTTGGCCATTTCCGCACTAGCCTGTTATAGCGCGACGATTCCACTTTCAACCTCCTCTGGAATCCTGGGGTTTGCAGTTTCGGGAGGGGCCGGCCGGCCCCTCCCGAAACTGCAAACCCCAGGATTCCAGAGGAGGTTGAAAGTGGAATCATCGCGCTATAACAGGCTAGTGCGGAAATGGCCAAATTGATTCAGATCCTTTGTATGGGATATAACTGTAAGGGGGGATATGGAAAGCAAAGCCATATAAACTGTTGCCTTGCCCTATAGCATTCCAGAGGGTACCGACCCTGTGGCTAACCTATCTCTGATGATGCAAAGTCTTGTTAGTAAAGGTGTCCATTTTATGTCAGGTTATGTGGTGAGGTATATAGCAAGCGGTAGGGTTTAACTATTGTCCCATTACTTATGAGTGAAGGAGTGAACCCTGAGTCTTCCCCCTTGGAGGAGGCTGCCACCGTGTCTCTGTATGATCTGCTGTTCTGACCTTTGAGATGAGCTCTGCTGGAGGCAGATAATTTTTGTCTTTTTTGTACACTATGTGTGGTTGGAATATGCAGTCGCTTTCAGTCTAGAGATGCGGAAGAATTACCTGACTGCACAGGAGGCACAGCCCAATGGAGGCTCCTCTTGGAGCAGGTAATTCTTCTGTTATTTACGGGTAACATTATACCCTACCATTACTTCATGGCAGTGTGCATAGCTCTCCTCCCTACTTTATGCTCACAGCAACCCTGTGAAGGGTAGGATGAGAGATTGGAACTGGCTCAGACTCAGGCAGCCTGTTTCATGGTTGGGAGGAAGGTTTAACCCAGACCTCTGAATCCCACTTCAATACTGTGACAGCTACAGCACATTAGAAAGAATGGAGGCTGACTCCAGGGAAAAAAGGGGTAACAGCCATCAGACATCCTTGGGAGAAAAAATAACAAGTCTAGAGATCTAGCTTTTTATCTATAAGCAGAGGATGCCCCTAGAAATAGGGAGGGACCTGGGATTAAAAATATAATGTCCCAGCAGCCTAGCAGGAGCCCTGCAATAGAGGAAGTTTTCACCGTTGGATTTGCCCTTTCCATTTGACTCATTGGCATTCACACGCCTGACTCTCAGGCATCCTCCGGTTGCTGTGAAATGTCCCCTTTGGGCTCAATGCGGTTTGAGTTTTTGACGGCATTAGAAAGGAGCCCAGCTGTCACTTCTGCTGAGCTTGATGGGAGAACTGGTTGCCCCTTTTAATGAGTCAAAAGTATGAACTTAGGCATTTGAAACAAAAGCACCGCCTCCTGCTTTATCCCTCGCCTGATTGAATATATAGTGGCATGTGTATGTGATCTGAACTGCTCCTCAAAACCCTTAAGCGAATTTACCCATTTTTTTTTTAAAAAAAAAATCACAGCAAGTTCTGAATTGGCCAAGCACTAAAATAAACCAAAAGAAAGAAACCAATTAAGCCACTCTTCTCTTTCCCCCTCCCTTTTCAGTGGTGGAGAGGAGGGCAAACTTTTACTTTCCAACTATTGCTTATGAAAAGTAAGGTTGTTCAATGTTGTTTGGTTGTAAGATTCTTAGAAGAAGGTTCACCCCAAACAACATCTGTCTTCTCCTTGCTTTAGATTTCTTTCCTTTACAAAGTTCTGTGATGTGTGCCTGGTCACAATATCTGATTATTCCTGCTGCCTCTTAGGAGCCCCCTCAACACCCCCCCGACTTTGAAGAATCCTGTTTTATCGCTGGAGATGGCTGAGTGAGCATTTCTAAAACAATTAGCGTTAGAATTTCAAGCTAACAATCAAAGTGTTTTTCACTTTCCTGCACCTTTTCTTAGGATCTGTTAATCTAATTGGCACGAAACAAACTGCACTGGATGCAGAGGAGTCTCTCATCATTTCCCAGTCTTCCCATCCCCTCAATGTATCACATATTGAAATCTTTTTTTGTTTCCTGTATCCCAGTTTTAGGGTGTTGATTATTAGGTCCATTATTATTCGTCATGAATATGCATCCAATAAGCTAAAGAGCCCCAGATGGGCCTCTTGCACTAAATTATGAGGAAATCCATTTGATTGTTCTCGCTATAAGGTGGATTTGCCTGATTGACGTTTGTGCAGTAATCAATAGCCTTGGGCCACTTTCTTCCATGAGCATCAAGGACTCCCATGGCCTGACTCATAGACAAATGTCCTTCCAAGGAATCAGCTGATTCCCAGTCTGTCCTCTTTTTACTTTCATTCACCCCTGCTCCCAGTTAATGTTGTGAAACAACATGGAAGGATTGATACATTTCCCATTACTTGCCTGTCTGTGTTTTTATTATGTTTAGCTATTTCCTTCACAGCACCAGGGTATTTATTTTTCTTTTTTTAAAAAAGAAGGGGAGTAGAAAAATGAGATTTTTTTCCCCTCACTGAAATACATGAAGAAATTGCTCATCTTTTTAATAATGCAATACTATGCATGTCTTTTAAGTAAGTGGTGGTGAAAGCTGTTGAACAGGGGTACACTTCCTGGTGCAATTTCTTCTTCTTTTGTATCTGTTACTTAAATACTTTCTACTTCTTTGTTTCCTTTGACATAAATATTTTTCCTTTACTTTTAGAGAGCAGACTACTCAACTTGATTAATTTTTTTACATGTTTCAGTTCATAGTTAAATGCCATTTGGTATCTTCCATACATTCGGGAGATCATTTTTCTGATTTACTCTATATGTCAGAAAAGTCAGTGATTTCTTTCCACTCCAATTTGTATATTTGTATCCTATCCTTCCTTCTTGGAATGCAGCATAGAAATGTGTGCACAACCACCTCATCTTATTTTTATGACATCCCTGGGAGGTAGGTTAGACTGAGAGATGGTGACTGCCCCAAATATCATGGCAGTGAGGACACCTGAACTCTAGTTTTCTTAACCCACATATGCACAGTATTCATTATACTAAACATGATCAACCACAAATAAATATTATTACTGTGGTCAACCATGAATGGATATCATGCTTCAAACCCATAAAAGTAATACAAATATAATGCCTGAGAATTAACTGCTTCTTAACTTTATCTATAAAAGTACCCAATATGAAAAAGTTCAAAGTCATCTGAACAATGTTTAAAACGGAATAGAGTGACCATAGCAGTCCAGCACTAAAAAAATCCCTGTCATTATAGGGGCCTAGCAATTAAAAATTATACTCCAAAAACATTGGCAAAACAAGATATATATTGACTATGCACCAAAATGCCACTGGAGAAGGAGCCTCTTGGGTAAGGAGTCCCAAAAGAAGGATGCCAACAGTGAGAAAGCTTTGTTCATCTTGACCAACTTGCCTAGCTTCCAATTTAGATATGCCTTCATTGGTTCATTTTTATACCACCTGCCACAGAAGAAATCTAAGGATTTGATGGTATGTGTACTTCATTACTTTTTCTGTCACTTTTTGACCTACATGCACAGAATGAACCTTCTGTTTCTAGGTTCTGTTGCCAGAATAATAGTTATAGGGTCTGGAGCATATATGTGGTAGAATATATATGCTTTGCATTCACAAGGTTCAAGGTGCAACCCCTCACATCCCTATCTAAAAGTAGTTTAAGTAGCAGGACTGCAATGATTCCCACCTACTCTGTTGTTAATACAAAAACTGCATTAAATGGACCAGTGGTCCATGTAAGGGAAATTCATATATCAGATATTAAAGCAATACTGATTTTCTACTGATTGGTTTAATTTGGACAACTGTCTTGTGATTTCATCTATCCTAGTCTCTCTTTTTCTTCTCTGACTTCACACTTTGTTATATGCACACCACTGCCCTTTTTGTGTTCTAAAGTTACTGGTGCACAATTTAATTTTGAATATTGTTGTGATTTTAATTCTGAATATTATTGTAATGTTTTAAACTGATCTGACATTGCCAAAAGGTGTAAACATCTTTAAACAAAAGGTCCTTGGGCTAAATCCTGCCCTCTGTGAAGTGCTGCTTGTTCACCAGTTGTTTAGAGGCAAAAATGATGTGGAAGAAGTAGTATCTATGGTAACAAAATGTACCCATGGGGCGTTATGTAGTACAAAGGAATTATTGATTTGTTGACCACTATAGAGGTAATGTTGTGGGTCAAGATGTCCCACTATAAGGGACTATTGGCCTGCTATAGCCCTGTTCAGTCATTATTTGCCACACTTAGCACCAACAGTCTTCAGGTTTGCATGCAAGCTTTTCCATGTAAGGAAAATTCCCAGAAGGCTAGTTGCTGACAAAGATTACACAGGGAATATCCATCCAAAAAGGGATGTGGGAAGAACTGTATTAACTGAAATGCATACCGCTTTATTATAGTCCTAATAGTGGGCAGCTATATTTAACTATTTATTCTGGGGTTGTTGTTTGTATATTGCAGTGTACTTGTGACAATGTGGAAGGTTCATTTCCTGTAGCATCTTGCCACATTTTTTCACACATTTGCAAACAGACAGAACCCTAAGAAAACTGGGTGTGGTAGATTTGTTGGGAGGAACAAAACTGGAAGGTTTCTGTGTGATGGCAGTTGGTGATATTGGTTTAAATGTGGAGAATGATAGACTCAGTACAGGATATAGGCATTATGAGAATCTATATAACTCTCAGTATGCATGGTCTCTATAGAGTAAGGCTAATACAAGGAAAAGTTAAGTTCCTGATTGACCTTATGCTGATTCTTAGCCTGACTGCAATGTATGAACAAGTTCTGATTGTGATAACCTGAGAATAGGAATCCATTTTTTACTTTAATGCTGGAATGCTTTTAAATATTATTGTGTGTTAGTAATCAGAGTGCTTTTGCACAAGACTGGCATACCGATTAAATGTCTTGATGTGTCAAGTTTACAGTAAGCTGATTGCCATACTGATCACTGCAAGTCAAACTGTAAACAATCATATTGGTTGACTGGCATTGGGCACCTCTTCTATTAGAGTGAATCTGGACTACAGAGTTAAAGCAGTTTGATACCACTTTAATGGCCAGAGGTCTATCAGATGTAATATTGGGATACATATTTCATGTGGTGGGTAACATTCTCTGACAGAGAGTTGTAGGTCAGAGGAATGATTCAGAGAATTCTAGGTACTACCACGCTACAAAATCTGAGGATTCCATAGGATGGACCCTTGGCAATTAAGAATTTGCTATAATTGTGCAGTGTAGATACAATCTAAGTACTTCCTGTGTGTTGTCCAGGTTTGGTGATAGGGATGGTGATGTCTTGAGGGGAAGCCTGTTTAAAATTCTTGTTGCACAAACATGGTACTAGTCCCTGACACACTAGAAAGAAAGTGCCTCCCAGTGCCAGAGAACCTGAGAAGCACCAATGTACAGAAGCAAATGGTTGTAATTCATGGTCCTGGTTTCCCCTTCGTGTTCCTGTTTATAGGGATGAGTATTTATGTCTTATTGACACTTTGCAGTACTTTGTCATTGTGTGCTCTCAAGTAGTTTCTGACTTACAGTCACCCTAAGGTGACCATATCATGGGGTTTTCTTGGCACAGTTTGTTCAAACAGAGGGTTGGCATTGCCTTCTTCTGAGGCAATGAGAGAGGTTGACTTGGCCAAGGTCACTTAGTCGGTTTCTGTGGCTGAATGGGGATTTCAACCCCAGTCTCCAGAGCCCCACTACACCACACCAGCTCTTTTTTGGAGCACTAAAGGAGACAAAATAATTTTTGTTTTGTTTTACTAATGTTTCTGTTCTTCTTACTGTTCTATTTTGTTTTTTGCTTGTTTCTCATAAACTAGCAAAAACAAAGAGGTTGCTTACAATTCAAATATCCCTTACATTTCAGGATCCTATAGTTCCATTTGTAATGGGGAAAATATATAAAAAAACTAAATTTGTAATTATACTCTGAATAAACTTTACTTTTAATATACCAAACATAACAGTTTTATGGCAAATCACATTATGCATAATATAGTTCATGTTCCTAAGACAATAAAGTGACTTTCAATCTGAACAGGCACCAATTTTGGATTTTCCATTTTTTCTGCAAATTTCTCTTACTTCCATTTCCCTTCCCCATACCTCTTTTTCCCCCTCCTTTCACTTCAAAATTTCTGAACATTTCAAATCTCTATGTAGCAGACAATTAGTTACATTTTACAACTCATGGTTAGAAATATTTATTCAGTGGGCATCCATCAAAAGAAATGCATTTAAGAAGGATCCAGCTTACCTTTTTTTTAAAAAAATCCCATCCACATGCACATAGCCCTGCTTTTGAAAACAGATCTTTCCTTATCAGTTTAAAGGATTTGTGTTTTGTATGTGAAATATGTATTGTTTTTGTGCCATTTTTGCCTGTGGTGATAACCTGGTGCAAACTCAGTGGAACAGCTTGTCTTGGTGGAAACTCTCCAAAGGTTTGATGATCTCTCATTATTTCCTCTCTTTCCTTTAATGCTGTACGGCACAGATGCTGATGAATGTACAGAAGGGACAGATGACTGCCATATTGACGCGATTTGTCAAAATACGCCTAAGTCATACAAATGCATTTGCAAACCTGGTTATAAAGGAGAAGGAAAACAATGTGAAGGTAAGCTTAGCTGCTTTTTTTATATCTGTCAAACTCTGCCTCCTGCTTCCCGTTTATTTACTCTGGAAGTGCTTCTGTAAATAGTGGAATTCCTGAAACAATTAATGCGGATTTACAGCTGCTTATCCTCAGATCATTGTGTTTATTGGAAAGATGCCCCTGCTGCTTCTGTTAATTGTTCCGTGTCTAAACGGTATGTTCTACACTGTATGAGTTGAGCACCAAGTGTGATTTTGGTTAAAAACCGAACAAGCAAACCTTTTTGTTTTGTTTTGTTTTGTAGTATGAAAGTTCTGTATGTTTCCTCATTTTCTGTTCTTGGCCTATGTGTAGCTTCTCAACTGAGCCTCTCAAAAAAGTGACCAGTTAATGAAAAAAAAAAAAATCTAAATTGAAACAAGGATATTTTCTGTTTCCCTCCATTGTTGGCATCAGTTCTGAAACCATGAGTTCGAAATGTTCTATAAATTAAACATTAAAATAAAAAAATTCCCTTTGGGTTTGGCTATGATAGCAGCAGCTTCTTGTGCACTCTAGGGATCAGAATCTATTTTCAAAGAAACACAGTTCCTTCTCCTCTTCTTCCTATAGTACAACTTCTCTACTTAGTAGTTATGAAGTTAAAATTGTGTTGACTAAGCTTGTAAAAATCTCAGAAGCCCGAGAGGCAGTTAAATAAGATTCTTTGTTCTAAGGACTGGGGTTTAGTGACCTCTTTTGTTCTTGATCTTAATATGGGCTCCTCCAGACTGGCCCAAAACCTCATGAGGTGCCTGCAGCTACAAGCATGGTTTTTGATAGGGTTTTTTCTTTCTTTCCTGATATCCATGTTATTTCTGTCCTATTTTTCTTGTGAATTTCCAACATTAGCAGCAGTATTTTAAAAGTTCTGTTCTAGGAGTTTCCAATACAGGCCAGGGTAAATGTCATTTTCTTGTATTGTTCTTTTGATTCCTCCTCCTGTATTTTTGGCTAGCCCCTTATGATTGTGGAGATGTGACTTTTGCCACAGAGGCTTTCCACTGATCTTCCTTTCCTAATATATATATATATATATATATATATATATATATATTTTTGAAGTGGTTTAATACTTTCTATACTATTACTGTGACTTTTTAAAAAATTAAATTAAATGTGCAAGGTAGGGGATGTCAATATTATGGAAGGAGCGTTGAAAATACATGTCGATTTCATGGAAGGGATGGAAGGAAACCCTGTGCACACTATGGCTTAACCACACGCCAAGTGCAGAAAAGAACAGTTGAAAAGAAACATACTGTGATCTGGGGCAGGTCTAAACTCTGGCATAACCAGCAACAAACTAGGCCCAAGTCCTCAGTCTGTTTCGGGCACACTTGGGTGAAGGGGTGGAAACAACCATTACAATCCTGAAGAAGAAGGCCTCAACACTTACCAGAACTACTGTGGGCCTGCTGTATATATGAGGGATTAGTTCCAGCATGTTAAAGTCAGCCTCACAAGGCTTGCAGTGAAACTATGAAGCTTTGCAAGACAAGGCTTATATGGTAAGCCCATATTACTGTAAAAATGGCAGAAGGTAGCCACAAAGGTGGTGGCAAGCCCTAGCTGCCAGGTATGCAGCATTCTTCGGGCTCCCTTGTCTCTAGGGAAACCAGCTGGGGTTTGCCTCCATTGTTTCCATGGCTGCCCTACATCTTTTTTTAAAAAAAATATTGTAGGGGCTTACTGTATAAGCCTGGCCTCGTGAGGCTTTGCAGTCTTGCTGCAAGCCTTGTGAGACTTGGAGAGAGACTGCAAAGCCTCATGAGGCAAGTCTTGTTTTGGAAGCCCCTACAGTATTAAAAATGGTGCCAGCTGCCCACTTCTGCTTTGCAAGGGAACCTCACTGCCTTGAAGTAAGAAGTGGGTGATTAGCATGCTCCCCACTGTGGATTCAAATATATACTACTGTGTAGTTTTGAATTCACAATAGGTTAAATTTGCAGGGTCCTGAGCTTGTGCAGGTCCACTGTGAAAGGCGGAGCCATATGATTGGAAGAGCCATATAATTGACAGAACTAGAATAAATTTCACGAAAACAAGATCAACTATGCACACTTGTGTAATTTACATCATTTAAATGAACACAGAAATCAACATTGTCTTAGTGTAAATGTTTGGTTTTTAAAATGAAGTACAAATACATCTTTACTGATAGAACATTATAAAATCAAAGTTTAAACTTCTAAATAGATGCAAATGCTTTTACCATAATACTGAATGCTTTTTACTTTTCTCTTTTTTATTATTTTTATTTCTTTGTTTTAAAAAAATTTACAACGATTTAAAACCCTATGCATAGATCAGTTCCTTCCACTTATACAGATATCATAGGTCTAACTTTCCCCTCTCCCTCTGTTCCTCCCCTCCCCAGATCACAAAGTCATGAACTTTTTCCATGTCAATCCATGTCACAATTTATTCTTGATTGGAACCAATTTGTTCTCATAAAAATGATATACTAAAATGGAGGCTGGGTGTGGGGGCAGGAAAAGTATTGATTTCAGAGTTTGCTCCATGAAGGAGTAATTTTGTGGTACTTCTGTGATTCTTAACTTCTAGTCTTTTAGACATTGGACTTCAGCTTACAGAATCCCTGACCACTGGCCATGGTACCCAGAGCTACTGAGAGTTCAATGGTCAAATGCTGAAAGGCAAATGTTGAGATCTACTGCTCTAGAGCATAATTGTATAACTTCCCTGTTTAGGATTCTGAGATTGGAAATTTTCCTTCTTTTAGCCTAAATCAATTTGTTAGTCCCAACTAAATTAGAGCCACTGAATCACTTGCCAGGTGGTAAGCCACTGGCATAATGGATCTACTTTAGTTTAGACTAGCAATTGGATTTAGCCCTTGGAATACAACTTTTAAAATCCTTGAGCCAGTGGAGGTAAAGGTGAATTCTGAGAACTGTAATTCACGCCCACTCCCATAAAAAGCACCTTTCCTGGCCCCTGGACACACCAGCCATGTTTTGACAATCAATTATTGTGCTAAACCCTTATATGATATCCTTTTTGTGATACTGATTGTACATGTTTGTACAAAACCAACGGGGAGTGGATGGTGGAATATAGTGGGGAGGATTGTGCTTTCTAGTAAAAACATTAATCCTCTCAGATTAATTCTGTAAGATGCAAGCACATTAATTCTTCTAGAGACAATAAAATTAACAGTTTAAAAAATGACAAATGCAGATTTGCCTTCATTTGTTGTTACAACAGCCCTCCTGCATTGTTTTTAAAATATTTCTGCCAGAAATGTGCTCCCAGAAAAAGCAAAAGAAGTCAAGGGAATAACTTATCACAGGTGACTTCAGATCGTTTTCTACTCAGTTATGCTTTAACAACATCACGGCTATCCACTTACACAAGTTGTGCATTTCAGTATTTTGATGCTACCTTAAAATTACATTCATTTTTTTTTAAAAGCTGAACTTGTCGATTTAAATATATTTTAGTATTCTGATCATAATTGGTTTGTGTCTACTCTCTTGCAGTTGTGCATAGAAACTGAACTTTTCCAAAGAGTTTTCGATGAATCTAGTAGCTCAGTTCTTTCAAGTTCAGTTCAACTTAATTTTGAACAATACTGCTTAAAACACAAAGATGAAGGAATAAAGCTTTTAAAATTAAAAATGTTACAAGGAAAACCATGCTTCAGATGCCTAGTGAAATCCAAAAGCTTTAAGGAATTTAGACCAATCATACTATTGTCAGTCTGTTGTTCATAGAGGGAGTTTACATAGCTCATGCTACATAGCATGGGTACAGAGGATATATTGTTCTTTCATTGAGTTGGTACAATATGGCATCATACAGACTTGCTCAGGAAACTGGGATCCTATTCATTTCGTGGCAAATTTAGGTTTGTTTGGGCAAAATGTGAGAAATATTCCAAGTGTTATGTGCTTCTATCCAACAGTTCTGTGTATTCTTGAAGCATACGTATCATTCACAAACATATCATATTCATGAGTGGGAAATGTGTTTTGTAAAAGTTTGCTTTAGTTTCTCCCCCAACATTTCCAGCTCAAAATAATTTCATCATAGTTTTCAAGAACTAGTGGTTGATTTAAGCCCTGCAAGTAAGTGTGTATGGCTAGCATCTTGTTAGCGGCATATGCAGGCTAAGTCCACCTTATACCTTTGTATATCTCCCCCCTTTTTTTGGACATTGGGATGGTTGGTATTCTCTTACACTCTTTGCAATGTCTAAAGTCCCCCTCCCAGGATTCACCAGTGCACAATGATAGCCCTTCCTATAGCCATACATTGCTGCTGGTGAGTGGAGGGAATCAGGGAAGCATTTGGCTAAGTTTCCATAGCCGGAAACAGGCCTCAAAGGTCCCTCCCTAAACTGCAAAGCCCATAGGATGTTGAAAGTCAAATAATAGCACTATAACAGGCTATTGTGGATATGGCCTGAGACTCTACAGGGTCCCAGAAGATCTTGGTGGAAGATGTCTTTAGTCTACACTGACCTGTGGAAACATAGCCAGACACTTTTCTGGATTTCTCTCTCCACTTTGCACTAGCAATGGAATGGCGAAGGGGTATGAAATGAGAACAGTGAATCATGGGGATGGTGACAGAGAAGCTGCAGTTGAATCCCTGATAAGGAACTCAGTCATGTAGGTACTTAGTTATTATTTCCAAAATTTCTGTATATTTGTTTTCAAAATGTTCCTTTTCTTAGGGCAAAGTGTATGTGTGTGTGTGTGTCTGTGTCTGTGTGTGCGTGTGCGCAGGTCAATGGAAAGGGTAGTTTTTGTTCAGATGTCCGAAATACAATAATGAATGAGTACATTTATAGAGCTGAGCATTTCAACCTTTGCTGAAATTTGGCTTACTGATACTGCCCAAAGCTTTCCTGTGTTTATACATAGCATTGCACTATTGGCTTCTTCCAATAATTATGAAACACCTGGGAATTTTGCCTCAGTGGTGTGTAGACACGAATATGAAGAAAGTTATTTAGAAGTAAGTGTGGTATGCACAGAAGGAGTATACAGTTGGCCATTCCTCCTTAGTCCCCACCCCACCTGTGTCCTGTAAAGATAGTTACATATTTCAAAAGGGCACTAGGGTCAGTCCATGAGGAAGCTTGAGATGGTGGATGTAGGGATGTGACAGTTGGCCTGCATCCTCTGATGATACCTGGGGAAACTCCTCCCCCCACACACAATTTTTCCCATTTTCCTGATGATGCTTGGCCCTAGTCTAGGCATTTATTGCTCCTTCCTCCAGTACATATCATGAGCAGAATCATTGGGAACAGTTAATAGACATGAGTGAGGAGGTTGAGAGGCAGGCAGTCATCGCAAGGCACTGCTCTGCTTTCCCAAGGCAATCTAGTGCTGAACTGTTTAACTGTGGAGTGAGCAGGTGCCAGGCATTGAGGTGTTGCATGGTGTGACAGCCCTGATCTATTTGGGTCACAGGCCAACCAGGCCTTAGTATCTGTCAAAATGAAACCAAGTCACAGATGTGAAAGAATGATAGTTTATTGATTATATAAAAATAGCAAAGGGGATGCAGCAATAAAACTTAAAGCAAGGACAAAGATAGGTCGGATCCTTTCAGTTGCTAAAACTGTCCGTCGTCATAACTGCCATTCACTATGGTCTGCATGATGAACCAGGTGCTGCCCCATGGACTGGGTATCTGGTTGGATTATTGACCACGGTTTCACCCTCTATGTGGGTAAACGCCCGTGTTTGCACAAACACCTTGACCCTGGCTAACCTTAACTTCGATTATTGTTAGTGCCACCATATTCCTTAATCAAACCTATGGTGGTAATGGGAAACTCACTCTGGAGAGGAGAAGGAACAGATGTTCCTGACCTCTTAGTTTTAAATAAGGAGCCAGTGTGATTTGACTGAATATATGATATAGTGAGTAGGTCTTGTGATTTGTGGCAATAATCTTTGTTGTTGTTGTTGTTGTTTTTCTTTTTCTCCTGAAGGGCTTATGTGGTGGACTTAGTATTAGGCCTCAACTATTGTTATGGAACAACCTTTGGATTTCATTGAGATTTCAAGTGAAAAATCTGATTTCTCATTTGGGAAGTTCAAATATGAAGTTAAATACTTGAATGCCAGATCTACTTGCTCTTTGGAGAACAAGGAGATTTGTCTTATATCCTGAATGATTAGTTTCTCCTTTCCAGCCAATCTTTTTATGCTCTGTCAAAATTGCTAGAGTCTGGGTGAAATGTTGTTACCTTTGGCATATTGGTTTAACTGTACAAGTTTGCCAGAGTGGTGGAGTGGACAAAATAGACTGTGAATGGATTTAGATTCTTGGCCAGACTCCCGCTACTTCATTCCCCCATGTCTATGGTTAGAGCTGTTTCTGGAATTTGTATTCCGTTTCAGAATATAGTGTATGTGCTCACGTTTAGTAAATTTGGTGGTAATCCAAGATTTCATTCAGATAGCCTTAAAGTATGTACTTGCAGCCATTATGTAAATTAATTCTTTTAGATTATATATCCTTTATTTTAATTTACATACACATTTTAACGTATAGCTCTGTGTTCTGCCAAAATCATTATTAAATTCATCACAGAGCCTTGTAAATAAGACATGTGGCTTTTTTGCACTTATAAATGTAGTTAGCATTGCTATAAATGCCTCTCCAATTGCAGGATGAAACCATATTTGAAAAGTTTAGCACATTATAAGACCAGTCCATTAAAAAAGATTAAAGACTTGAAGTTTGCTTTGCTAAAGTCTAAAATAAAAAAATAGAACTTCATATTCTCTAGGGACATTGAAAATGTTTGGTCAAGTGGCCTCATAAAACATTCTTGTGGTCACCAGATTATTTCTATTTTGGGCTTAGATTTGACAGTGATAAATTTTTGAATCTTCTTGTCTCAGTGCTCTAGCTTTTTGGAATCACTGTGTCTTGGAAGTCAGCTTTCTGCTCTAGCAAACAGAGGAACAAAGAGAGAATATTTATATAGTCTCTTCCCCCACACACTCCCAGTCTTCTAAGGAATTAATTCTATACTCTGGGAAAGCCTATTTAAAGCTACAGCTACATGAGGCAGTATCCTCAGTGTTGATCCATGTAGCTGGGCCAGCTAGCCACATCAAACATTTCCCTACACCTTAAAACTAGCCATATTTTAGATGTTGATTTCTGTTTAATGATAGACCTGGCTACAATCCATGCTTATTTAATGCATAACTTTCTTCCTGTCCCAACATACCTTGGCTCGCTCCAAATAAGAGTGCTCTGTGAGGAATTAAAATCATTCCTCTGCAGAATTACCCTGCAGAAATGTATGTGTGAAATGGAATTTGCATGACTAATTTTAAACTTTCACATGTGATGGTATTTAGCATCAGATTGTGAATAGGTGAAAGAAGTAGGGCAAACCTGACAACTTTCCAAAATCTTAATTATAAGAGGCTACGGAGGAGTATGCAGTATGTAAGATATTTCTGCTTAGGATCTTTTCACACTACATTGTTATGGTGCTATTACTCCTCTTTCAACATCCTGTGAAATCCTGGGGTTTGCAATTTAGGGAGGAGCATTTAAATTTCTCATCCAGAATGCTCTTGGCTGCAGTAAACTACAAACCCCAGAATTCCACAGGGTGTTGAAAGGGAAATAATAGCACTCTAGCAGTGTAGTGCGGAAAGGCCCTCAGTATTAATTATTCAAGGTCATTTGTATTCTCAGAATCTGAACTCATCTTATGACCTTTCCAAGAAACCATGTTGGCTTCTGTCCAGTGATCTATGGAAATATAGACTGCCCTATCCATTCTAGTATCAGAATTCTGTGTACTGTAATCCTGTGTCTGATTTTGAATTATTTTGTGACCTAATTTTCCACCTCCTCTGACGATCACCTCTGTCAAGACTGTGTGCCCGGGAGCTTCATAGACCCTGAACAAGGGTACCATTTAAGATTTCATTGAAAGGGAAGATAAAAATTACCTTGGGCAAGTCAGTCTCAGAGGAAAGCAGTGGCAAACCTCCTCTGAATAAATCTTGCCGCCGCCGCCACCACCAGCATGTTAGGGTTGCATAAGTTGGACTTAACCTGAAGACACATAACAAAAACAACAACAGCAATAACAGCGGTGTATATTGGCAATAAGTTCTCAGTAAGATTATAATCTCCATTCTGGATATTCAAGGCTCAGTTTTAAAAAGAAGTCTTTAACTACATCAGATGGTCTTAGGTTTTTAGATGTCTAATGGCCTTTCTGCCCTACGCTGTCACAGTGTTATCATTCCACTTTCAACATTGTATGGAATCCTGAAGTTTGCACTTGAGGGAGAGACACTTAGAATTCTCAGCCAGAGAGCTCTTGGGCCTCAGTAAACTACAAACTCCAGAATTCCACAGGTCATTGAAAGTGGAATAATAGCACTAGAACAGTGTAGTGTGGAAAGGCCCTAAGTAATAATTATATCGGGAATGAAAATATAGGAAAAAGGTGTTTCTGCCCTAAGGAAAAGCTGGCATTTTCTTGGATTTTCCAGAAGTGGATCTAAATGGTAACACCCTGTTGACCTCTACAGAGATGGGGATACGAGTTAAAAGCAGGAAGTTCAAAGAGATACCAGAATATGTAATTTGCAGTTTAGATCTTTTTGGTGAAAATTGCAAATCTGGTTTGCTCACTCATTACGTAAAGGTGGTTCCTGTCAGGAGATGTCTTTATAGGAGACAGCAGAAAGTACAGTTGAAGGCTACAGTCAGCTCTCTGCATTCACTGGGGTCAGTAGGGGGGACTCCTGCAAAAGTGGGGAAAAATTGCAAATATCAAAGTGTGTGTGTGTCTTTGGAAGGGGGCCAAGACACGGTGGGGACAACAGGTAACTAGGGTCCAAATCAGGTCAAGGAAAGAAGAGGGAAAAGGGATGAATTAGCATGATGACCCTGCATGGTGCCCATCTCTGTCCTTAGGTATGGGGGAGGGTATCAAGAGGGTTTGTGGTGCTGAGAAATTGGGCTGTGAGCCATCCTTGGCAGGTCAGACAGTGGCTGGTTGAGGAGGAGGACCAGATGTAGGTTTTTAAAAGGCTGCACAGCCTGGTTGGAGCTACTGAGAGGGAAAGTTTCCCCAGAAAAGAAGTACTTGAGGTGGGAGAGGGAGGGGACAGGGGTTGGAGTGAAAGTCAAATACACAAATGTAGAGGGTCAACTCTATTTAGGAGTACCACAAGGTACCAGTCAGGCTATATTACTGACCTTTCATATTCTCTGCAGTCATCAGGCCTTGTTATAGGGCGGGCATAATGGCTCATTTGAGTTCTGAATTATGCTGGCTCCTGCCTTATATTATTTTTGAGTCTTTAAACAACTACTTGCAACCGGATTGCTGTATTATGATATCGCAGTGATGGTCACTGTCTGTTCAAGATCAGTTTTCCAGCTACTTGCCAAGTATCAAATAGCTTATTCAGAACAGAAGATGTGTAGAGTGTCTAGACTTCTTAATTAATATTCTTTCTTATTCAAAACATGCCTTATATCACTGAGTAACTAGCTCTGTCATGGAATTCTAACTTTCCAGTGGCTCTGTGGGACACAACATAAAAAATGATTTTTGAAGTGCATCCATCATGATTTCCAAGGATGTATGAGTCCTAGGAGATTTTCTTGGTCAGGTTTCCCAAGCTAAAGTCCCTTTCTGGATTGAGAACATGTTCCAACCTTCTAAAAAATTGATTGCCTATTTCTGCATTTTTGCATTTATGTTATGTCCTGTATTAAGATAAAGAAACCGAAATTGAGAAACTGGAACATGTTTAGTGGCGAACAACCATGATGCTAAAAGATCTGGAAACCATGCCCTAAGGTATTTGCTTAGGGAGCTCTGTGTGTTTAGTTCCGGGAAGAGAAGACTGAGGCCGTTTCCACACAATACTCTTATAGCGTGATGATTCCACTTTCAATCTCCTGTGGAATCCTGGGGTTTGCAGTTTCGGGAGGGGCCGGCCAGCCTCTCCTGGAACTGCAAACCCCAGGATTCCATAGGAGGTTGAAAGTGGAATCATCACGCTATAAGAGTGTCAGGTGGAAATGTTCTGAGAGGCAACATGATAGCCATCTTTATCATAAAGGATATCCTGTACAAGATGGAGCAAACTTGTTTCTGTGACTCCAGAGACTACAGCCCTTTTCGCATGCTTTTTTTTTGCGTGAGTGCCCCGTGAGCATTGCTTTGTATGACGCACTCCCACTCGTGCGCCACTCACGAGGCTAAAGCAGGGCGCGTGCACATTTTTTTGATTTTCAGCTTTAAGCCGAAAATACTGCACGCTCGCGCAATGCTCGCGGCGCCCTCGCACACTCACCTGTGTGCGGTGTGTCGGCAAGCTGGCCTGGTCGCGCTTCCTTCCCCCCGCGCAGCCTACAGCCCCCAGACTGTGCTGCGGAAGGAAGGGGCGGGGCGCAAGTGCAACATTCACGCTACAAGGAGGGCAATGTGGGAGGCAAAAAGGGCTGTCGTGAGCAGCTCATGCGAGTGGCTGCTCGTGTGAGTGCTGCTCCCCACTGCCACGACGAGGTAAGGTACGAAAAGGGCCTAGGAGATGAACCAAAAGATTCAAATTTTAAAAAGAGAGAGAATGAGAGAGAAAGAGAGAAGAAAGATTCCTCTTAAACATTAGGAATAATTCCCTGAAAGTGAGAGCTGTATGGCAGTGGAGTGGATTGCCAATGGGAAGTGGTGGATTCTTTAAACAGAGGTTGTGTGGCTATATATCCAGCGTGCTTTAGCTATTTATTCCTGCATGACAGGGCTTGGACTTGATGGCCCCCACTGTCAGTTTCATCTTTATGATTCCATGATTCATTCTTTGAAATCATACTTGTTATTTCAAATGCAGTTTCACCAAAAATCAATTTTTAAAAACTACAATTCTAGCCTCATAGTCTTAAAGGGGGAATGCTAGTTTTACACTGCCTTTGTATGCTGACTTGAAATTCTTATTGTGATTCCATCATAACTCCAAGCAGTCCCTTCTACTAACAGGTCAGAGTTACCATCAGTCCTGATGAATATATTCACCTCCTTACTTACACTGAATGTCACTTGCTAGTTCATTGTCCAGCCTGAATAATTCAGTGTCATGAAAATTCTTCCTTACTGGAGGAGGTTTTAGACCTCCAGTACATTTTCAAACAAATGAAATGGCAGCAATTCCAGTGTCTGTTGTTGTGTGCCTTCAAGTCTGTTCTTACTTATGGTGATCTTAAGGCAACCCTATCATGGGGTTTTCTTGGTATGGTTTGTTCAGACAACCTTCTCTGTGGCTGAGAGGGTGTGTTTTGCCAAAGGTCACCCAATGGGTTTCTGTGACTGAGTGGGGATTCAAACCCTGGTTGTAGTCCAGCACTCAAGCTGTTATGCTAGTAGTTCTTAGGGTTCTGTGGAACCCTCACATAGGGTCCGCGAAGCCCTGCTGCTGGACACCACCAGCAGTTGCAGCAAAAAGAATGTGGCAGTGAGGTCAGGATTGTGGATGCTGAAACTACTCCCACCTTTGGAAACAAGGGAGCAGTTTGGGCATATGCACGCATACCCCCACTGCTGTGTTCCTGACAAAACGGAAATAGTAGCAGGTGTGTGCATACGCCCAAACTATGGAGACCAGGATTTGAATCTCTACTTGGCCATGTAAACCCACTGAGTGACCTCAGCCAAGTTACATTCTCTCATCCTCAGGGAAAGGCAATGGCAACAAATCTTGACAAGAAAATCTTCATGATTGGTTCGCCTTAGGATAGCCACATGTCAGTTTTCAAAGGGGAGAGACGTGGATAGAAAGAACCTCCCCCTGTTAGCAGCACTTTGTTGTATGCCTTCAGGTCACTTATCGCAACCCTAAAGTGAGCCTATCACAGGTTTTTTTGTGTGGTTTGCTTTTGCAAGATTTATTCAGATGAGGTTTGCTTTTGCCTGTCTCTGAGGGTGAGGGAGTATGACTTGTGCAAAGGCACCCAGTGTCTGAGTGGAGATTTGAATCCTAGTTTCTAGAAGCCTAATAAATAAATGTATGAATATTTAAATAAATATTGGAATATTTAACTCTAAATTTAAATATTTAAACTTTGAATTAAGTCTTGGGAGACCCTGGCAACAAATTATATTTACAGGGGATCTCTGATAAAGAAAAGATTAAGAACCACTGAATTACACCGCGTTGGCTCTCATTTCCAATACAGATAGTACTATTTGCCTGTAGAAACATATCTGTACATTATTAGATGACACAGTGTTCACCTGAATTGGTATCTGAAAGAGTAATGATTCTAGCTTAACTTGCAGGGTTGCTATAAGGTTGCCTGAGATGATCCACATCATAGGTGGGAATCCAGAGCTTCCCTTGGACATTTATGCAATCTTTGGATACTTTTTGGACCAAACTCCTAAACTTCTATTACGGGTGGGAAAATGGTGAAAACAAGGAGAATTGCAGAGCCTTTACACATGCAGCTCCATACATTTTTTAAAGCTTAAAGAAAAATAATTTTTACAAACTCTCTTCTTATGATTGGGGTGCACTAGTGGATCCCAGGATTGAGAAATGTGCTGCATAATTATGATTTTCAGAAAATATAATTTGCCAACATTCTAATCATGCTGTTAGCTCCTCCTAAGCTTACATTAAGGCACATATAGCCCAGTTCTGTGCTTCATTACTTGGAAGTAGTTTGTCCTGAGTTCAGCAGGGTGTCCTTGGATTTCAGCCTCAAATTAAAAACAGATCTTAAATTGGATTCTCTCAGAATATATTTCAGTCTGTCACATTCATGAATTGTCTTGGAAGTGGAGGAGTGTTACTGCACCCATTTTTAATGAATATATATGTTGCAGTGAAGCAAGGAGACAAGGTCATAAGGCAAGTTGGCAACAGGGTGAGGGTCTCCTCCTCTACTCAACAAGAGAAGACTAATCTTGCGGCTAGGAGGCTGCATTTACAAAACCACAGATGCAAATAGCATGCAAGTATTGATTTCTACTTAATAACATACTTCAGAACACAGACTCATAAGAACTATTTTGTAAGTTGTGGTTTTGCCCCTGAAAGCAAAAAAGGAATGCATTTGCAATCTGTGCCAAATAGATATCTACATCCCAGCAAACTAAAGCTTCTGTAAATGAATTATTCTGTCTACTTGAAGCAGGGTTATTCCAGAGGGCTTTTTGCGTTGTTACCGATTTCCTATGTAACCTGTAAAGCTACAGAATAGCAAAGGTGGCTAACAGGCTATTAACAGTTACCTAGTGAGCTTTTCTGTGTGTGAATAGTTTGTAATGTTATATTGCAGCATAACATTTCTGGAGGGAGGCATTTCTCTCCATGAAACAAGACAAGCCTTCAGAAATTTGTGGTAAGAATTTTCTCCCCTGCTCCACCCCATTCAGATTAAAAGTAAATATACAGTACTTTGATGAGCTACAAGGTTTGCTTAACCAGGAGTTAGGTTTTCTATGAATTTGAGCTGAAAACACACCTCCCTCTCTTTTAAAGATGCACACAATAATGATGACTTGGATTCACATATACTTTCTGTTTTCAACGTTGTATATTGCATTTGCAGTGAAAGGACAGTGCAACAAAGACAGAAGAAATCAACTGATGACTGTGTAGAAGAGAATGATCACAAAAACTTTCATTTCAATGAGCAAAAATTTTTGTGTGGAGAATGAAGGCAATGATGATAAAATCTATGTATCTGCCTATCAAGTGTATGAGCAGAACCTCTGCTTGCTATTGACTTAGCTGTCTTATTTTTAAAATTTTCTAGTTGCCATTGGCTCAGGAGGAGGACATAAGATCCACTTCCCATCCCATCTATGTTGGCAGCCACAGTTAAGGCTAGCCAGAGTTGCCCCTGCAAAGCTAAGTTAGGTTAACTTCTGTGTTTAGTATCATTGCTGATGTTAATGCTGCTAAATCAGGTGAGATTTTATTTTCTGCCAGACTGGACTGAGGAGAATGGAGCGTACAGGCTCATGGCCCATTCCTGGTCTCTTAAAGTGAGAATTTTTTCCATTATACCTGAACAGACTATTTTTTTAAATTAATGATTTAAATTATTAATGCATATATATTTAATGATTTTAAAATATAAAGTATATATGTAATTCTGCAGAAGTTGCATCTCCTAAAGGTTTCTGTTGTCCCCAAAGGCAATAGATCTTGGGAGCTAAGCAGGATCAGCACTGGTTCGTACTTGGATGGGAGACCTCGAAGGAATACCAGATGTTGTGGGCTGTATTTCAGAGAAAGGAGCTGGCAAAACCACCTCTGAATATTCCTTACCTAAAAAAAAAACCCTTATGAAATTAATGGAGTCACTGTAAGTCAACAGGCAACTTGAAGGCACACACACACACACACACATTAGCTGCCCCCCTCCCCCAATTTTATTACTAAGAGAGCTACTTTTAGGCACAGTTTCTAGAGAACTGTGTTAAGTCTTTCAGTATAAAAAGAAGGGGTCTTCTGACATCTTAAATACTAAGTAATTGATTTCAGCACAAGCTTTCATGTACCAAAGCCCACTTTTTCAGATGCATGGAATGCAGCCTCAATAGACAGATATTTGTACAAACATTTTTTGAATAAATATTTATATAAATGCAGTTTTATAAAAATGTGTGTCTCCCTCCATTCAAGTATTGGCTGCTGAAGCAGTATTCTATGCATCTGAGGAAGTGAGCTGCAGTCCACAGAAATTTATGCTCATTAAGGTGCCACAGGGCTCCTTCTTTATATATTTTCAGTGGTAGCAATTCTATTCTTGTTATTTTATTTCACATATTTAATCTGGATCAGGAAAGGACTACTTCTCCAGGTCCTGAAGTAACATTCCCACCTGGAACCCACTTTCCTCTCCCATCAGTGTTATTTCCAAATTCACTATGGTAGTGTCAAAAATGAACATTTCCCCTTGCGTTTACTGTCAAATTAGGTGTACACAATTTACATGACTTTCTTCCAAAGCTAATAGTGCTCTCAGAAGCCATGGAAGAAGGCGTGTGCTTGGTTTTACAGTAAAAATAAAGGACAACATGTTACTTTTTGCTGTTATGGGGCATTCAGCAATTGAGGAGCAAATTAGTGAATGGGGTGGTGTGCATGTTGCTTATCTATGATCTTTCCAATGCCATAAATAGGATAGGATTGCTGGATGAAGGCTACATTATGAGTAAAAACATGCTTTGTTTTTAAGCTTTATTCTGTCACTGGAATGTTGTTCCTGTGTAACATTCCTAGACTCCCTTTGCATATTCCTATGTGGCTGGTTTGAGTTACTTCTTCCTGTGCAAGGTCAACAATTTCTAACTGTAGACTGATGATGGACTTAATGCACCTTTTGACACAAGCCACATTAAGAACATTGCCATGTATGCTGGAGTAATTGTATGATTTTCCAAATTATTATTCCCTCTCCCAAGAGGGAAGAAAGATATGATGGAGAATTACAAGGGTGTGTGTGTGTGCGCGCACAAGCGTGCAAGTTATCCTAATGGGTCAAGCTCATAATTTGTCTTCCACTGCGAAAAGAGACCGGGTCTGCATTAGTTATTCAAAGTGATAACAGATTGATAGCATTTTAACTGCCCTCAAAATATACACACATTCTTCTCAGTCAGAGGGTGAGCTCTGAAACAGGTTCTCCAGGTTTTTCATGTTGTTTTGGAAAAGCTGATTCCCCGTCAATGTTGTCTTACAGTAATGATGGACATTTATTGGCTAGTGTCCATGCCATGAAGAACAACATTGGTCCGTATCTGAATCCTGGAGCAGCTTCCTTCAGGGGTGTAGGGAAATGTGGGCAATAAACATTTATGCATTTGTGTCTCTTCAATTTGAAATTAAAATAATGACCAGCAATCCCAAGGGTGAGGGCAAAACTGGGGACCATTTCATTCACAATTCCAGTGTATGACTTCCTGTTTTACCACCAATGGAAGGCTGTCTTCATGCTGTAAGTGAATCAGGATTGCTCAAAAAACTGTTTGTATCTTTAGTCAAATTCCACAATAAATCATAGTCCCTTGTACTTATTATTTATTCAAAATCAATATCTACATAGTAATTCTCAGTATTAATAATTATATAGAATCCTAAATGGGGAATTTTGGTCATAGGACTCCTGGTTTTCAGAATTATTTCCATAACAACTCTGGGCTGGCTGTCATTACTGATGAATCCATTTTATTACTTTACCAAAAGTAGAGCAATAAAAACATCTCTTACTTCAGGAAGTGACATTTTAAAAAGCATTTGTAAATGTGACTTGGGGTCTTTCTACACTACACAGTTATTATACTATAATTCCATTTTAACGACCATTGCTGCCTTCTGTGGAATCCTGGGGTTTGTAGTCTTGAGAGGTACTGGAGCTCTATGGCTGAGAATTCTAAATATCCCTCACTAAACTGCAAATTCCATGATTCCATAAAACAGAACAATGGCAGTTACAAGTGGAATCATAGTGCAATGCTTGTGTAGTGTGGAAAGGCCCTTGAACTCTTTTGACATTAATGATTCTAAACAGGATGTGCTGGGTCAATTATGTTTTTGCCTTCTTGAACTGTTGCCTACCAACGTATTACTCTCTCATGAAACCACTTGGCATGATAGTGCTTTGAAAACAGATATTTTTGACTGTGCATGCTTAAGGAAATACAATATAGGCATGCCTTGGTTAACAAAGCCTGTGGCAGTGAAACTTCTTTTTACTAAAGCTTTTTACACCTGCTCAACTTTCTTCACCGGTTTCTTTCTCATCATCCGTCTAGCTGGAAGCTTTTTACGATCATCAGCATTGATATGATGATAAAGGAAGACTGGAAAAACACAAATTTTCAGTATTGGGCTGCAGCAACATGTTTTCAATAGACAATGCAAAAAACAAAGCTCAGTTGGGACAATTCTAGCCAAAACTACTGTAGACATGTGTACCTGCCTACAACAAGCAAAGTAATCAACAGCTCTCTCTAGAATCCCTTGCTGAGCAGGTGTGAACAGCAAAATGGGGAGTGAGGATAAGCCTGCCTCACCAGCTCCCCTTAGCATATTAAAAACCATAGATCTATACATTTGGGCAACAAACTGGAAAACATAAAAAGGTGGAGACTGGTGAAAGAAAATGCCATCCCTGGATACATTTTGGAAGAAGTTTTCGAGTGATCTCTAAAATGTTCGAAATGATTTTGCTCATTTATAGAAGGCTTACCTGACCTGGCTGTTTTATTTCACATGTGCATATTGTTAGTTTTGTTTAAAAAGTTTGCTGAAACTTGTTGAACTACTTTACTTTTTCATGGGGCAGGAACCTGTTCCTGTTCTTTCCATATTATTTTTGCCCTTGATATCAAATTTTCTGTTAAAGAGGTAATGACCAGGGACACATCTACATTGTTAACTGAGACATGTCTGTGCCCATCAGTATTCTGCTTGCAAGCCTTCAGTGTCAAGCAAACCAAAAAAAGTCAAAAGGATATTTAGCAGAAAAATTTTCTTTTGGAGATTTCAGAGTTTGACCCACCATAACAGTGCTTCTACCTCTTTCCAGGGTCACAGCCACTAGTACTATTATACGTTATTATGAGCTAAATTTTCCTGGGTAGTCAAATGTCATTTTTGTTTTAGAGTGCTTTTGTAGTTTAACTCTGTGTGGCAACTGAATATATTCTGGAAAAAGACAAATGAGACCACTTTCACATGTACCTGGTCACATCTCACTGTATTTTATAAATTGCTTTTTATCTCTCTTTTTATGGATACCCTTTTTTTGGACCATCTTTAGGACTTAAAAATGTAAACAATACCATAAATAAATATATTTTCCTTTTTAAAGTACTGCAGTTATCCTGAGTGTTAGGAATAGGATTGCCGGTCAGGATCAGGTCCTGAGATCTCATGGTCAAAAACTTAGAAGCCTTGAGCTTGACACATTAAGCAGGGTTCACAGTTGCTCAAACTATGTTCAAAAACACCATATTTATCAAATGAAAAAATATTTCTCTGTCTTCAAATTAAATTCTCCAAGCTCTGACTTGAATAGGAAAGCAAATCCTTCTCAGCCTTATTTTAAATACTTTTCCAAGCACTGCTTTTAATAATACACTGCAACTGTAGCCCAAACAAATAGAGTTCTCCAAGCTTTACTATAAACAAAAAAATCCACATTTTCCCACATTTCTTTTTAGCTCTTTGCAAGTACTGATTTTAACCAATGTAGTACAACCGAATAAAGTTATGCAAGAAAAAAAACCCCAAACTCTGGTTTTAATGGGTTTCCCCTCGCTAACTATTTTCTGATCTTATACAATAGAGTTATCTAATCCTACTTTTCCTCTCAAATGATGATGATGATCATCATCATTGTGGAAAAGAGACAGCCTGGGTTCTTTTGGTGACCAAGTTGTGCTGGGAATTAGATGGGGAAGTATATCCTTGTTGGTTCTGTCAGACCTCTTTTCAGCTTTCAGCACCATTGACCATGGTATTCATCTGGAATCAGACTAAGAGGCACTGTTTTACAGTGGTTCCAATCCTTTCCACCTAATTCTAGGGAAGCTGACTGGCATTGGTAATAGGCTGGATGAGGACAAACTGAAACTCAATACAGACAAGGTAGAGTTACTTACTTAGTTCAAGAAATAGGGCTAGACTATGCTGGATGTGGTTATACTCTCTCTGAAAATGCAGGTTTGCTGTTTGGGTATACTCTTGGACTCATCCTAGAACCTGGAGGCCCAGTTTCCTGTGGTGGGTAGGAGTGCTTTTATATACTTAAAGCTAGGGTGCCACCTGTGTCCTTTCCTGGAGATGCATGATCTGGCCATGGTGACACATTCCTGAAGATATTTGATCTGCTGGTCTGTTTTCAAGCACAATTCAAAGTGGTGGTTGTGATCTACAAAGCCTTACGAAGCTTAGGGACTAACATCTGGCAGATTACGTCTCCCCATATGAGCCTGCCTGGAATGTGAGATTTACAGGAGAGGCCGTTCTTTCAGTCCCACCACCTTTATAGTTACAGTTGGTGGAAATGCAAAAAACCAGCCTTCTTGGTGACTGTTCCTAGACTTTGAAACTCCCTTCTTAGAAAGGCTAGATCACTCTCCTCCAATAATTGTCTTATTCAGACAGGCTTTTGGAAGTGAAGGCTTTTATGAAAGGGGCTTCTAAGAGCATGCTGTATTGTTTAAAATTGTAGTATTTTATCTGTTTTTTATCCTTTTAAGTGCATGTTTTAAATTGTCTTAATATAGTTAATAGTTTAATCTTATTTTAAACTATGTTGTACTCATTTTAACTGGTAAGGTGCCTTGAGTTCTAGTCTTGGGGAAAAGACAGGGTATAAATTAAGCTAATAATTATTTCCACTATCACCATTACCATGCTACAAATAATCATCAGATATTTTGAGGAGGCTAAAATGACAGTAGTGATTACAATAATATAATAATGACAGACAAACTGGGCAATAGAGACCAGCAAAGTAATCCTATCTAGGCGTGTCTATTTGAAAGCAAGCTCTACTGAATTTGTTTGAAACTTGCAGTTTTAAAATGCTGGGAATATATATCCTTGTTATGGTTTCAACATTTTCTTTTGGTGATGGCACAAGCAGGAGGGGGGAGATTTAAGGAAAGAGAGAAACAAGGGAGGGAAGGAAAAGAGAGATAATGATTCTAGCTAGGAAAAGTGGGAGTATAAGAAGATGATAAATTCAGCTAGGAGATGGGGGAGAGCAGAGAAAATGGAAGGATACAACATTTTGCCAGCAGTTTTACGAGACAGAATGAAATCAAACAACAAAGCAGAGAAAGCAATGGGGAGGGAGGAAAGAGAGAAGCAAGTTCAAAAACTAAAAAACAAATCAAATGCTTAAGCACAGCTAAAGAAGACAGATAATTGTACCAGGGTTTTTACTAATAACTCCTGAAGAGTCTGCAACAATTATTTAGATGCTACCTATAGCAGCAGGGGCCAGCCGTATATAGTGAAAAACAAAAACTGAAATCTTTACAAAGCAGCACTTTCATCCTGAGATTTCTCCTCTCACCCAGAGGGCTAGAGGAGAAGTCCCAGGCCCTGAGATTTGGGAACCCATGTTAAGAAACTTGAACTGGTACATAATGGCATGGCCAGGCTGAGGACTGGGATCTACTCTGTAGAGCATTAACTGTGTCTCTGATCCCAATTGATAGTATCATCCTGGTTACTACCTGTAAAGTAGTGGGGGGTCAGGCTGTAGTTCTCACCTAAGTATGACAAAATGTCTTGCTTTCCCCTCAGTACTCCTTCAAAATAGTGACAGGAAGTGACTTTGTATGACCTCCCTGTTACCATTTTGAAGAAGGGGAAGAAAAAGAAAGTTATTTGGAAAGGAGTGAGTGTGTCTGAGGAGGTTTATGTGGGTTGTAGAAGTGTTTTTATGTTTGGATGCCCGGAGAGGGCTTTGTATGTAGTTTTTGGGAAAGTTTTATCCAACAGTGGTGTTCAAGGGATTCAAGGGGTGTTGGGGGAATTGTGTGGGCCCCAGGCACTCTTAGGGTTGCCAAGGCTGGGTGTGGGGCAGGCATAATCCCCAACTGTCCTGATTTGGGAAGGACAGACCCATTTAATCCTCTATTAATCCTCTATTAATCCTATCCCGTTTTTAAAACTGCTTCTAAAATGTTCCAGTATTTCTCTCCTGTCATTTTCTTCCTCTATCCTTGCATCCTTTAGTTGGTACAAAGTGCAAAAGTAAAGTTTTGTTATCTCACTGGTAAACCCTGTCCCGGGTCTACAATTTTGATATTAAAATATGATTCCATGTGCCTGAAAGGTCACCCAGATGGGCATTTAGGCAGCAATGGTCAAACAATCGCAGGTCAGGCCAGTAAAACCCCCCGTCACGTAGCCCCAGGAGATCTCAAGCTGTGCAAACCCACAGTAGACAAAGGGTCCTCAGCCCCTGAGAAGCCGACTTGAGGGGATTAGCATGTTTGCCCCAAGTTGAGCAAATATCCTATCAGGCAAGGACCGTTTGCATGAAGTCACACCACAACCAAATGCAGCCGAAGATCCTGAGACTTTGGCAACACCTTGTAGTCTCATCACGCAAAGGAAGTTACCATTGTGGAGCTTCTTTCTTGTTGCAACACCCATTGTTCTCCCTGGGAAAGGATTAGCCCACCAGGTACTTTTCCCTCTACAAATAGTCCCAGTTTTTAAGTGGTTCTTTGGATCACTCCCGATCATCTCAGCAGACCGTTGCTCCATCCGTTGAGTAATCCCCTCAGCCCTCTCTGTGCTGAACCCCACTTTTCTGCTGTTTTTCCCAGACCAAGGACTTCAGGACAAGGTGCAGTATTACCCCTGCTACACCCCCTTCAATATTCCCCTATCCAGTTTCCTCTCTTTTGCTTCTTAATAAATCTTGAGTGAGTGTGTGAGTGATTGCGTTGGTGCATGAGATTTTCATTCAATTAAATCATTTATTGGATATTTTTGTTTGGTTTTTTGGCTTGGCCTGACCCCGTAAAAGCTGGGTAAAAAGACCCTCCTAGGTTACCCTGCCTTTCGCATTGCTATTGCTCATGCTCAGGCTAATTTCCATTCCCCATCACGTGGAGCACAGTGAGGTGTCCTGCAAGAGACCCCAGAAATCAGGGTAGCAGTTTGGATTGAATTACCTCAGCAGGTGAGAGGGAGCGGAATTTTTCTTTCCCTGTAAAATGAGGCAAAAGCAAACTGCTGTCACTTCTCCTAACTTGTTTGTTCTTCCTCATTAATAACTCTTGCCATCTTGATCCAATCTGATGTTACTTGGCCATATGCGTCCTAGTTTTCATCTGTGAAATGTTGGAGGATATGTATTGGGCTCCAGTATCTTTAATCTTGAACAGATTATGGAGCAGGAAAAGGTATTTGTCCTTCAAGAGTGAGGATAGTACCTGTCCTCTCTTACTTTACAAACACCAACTTTCAGCTGTAACTGTACCCTCCCAACATGGTTATTGCCACACCAGTGCCAGCTAAACATTCCGGATTATAGGAGTTTATAATCCAAGAAATCTGGTAAACGTCAGATAGGCAAACCTGGCATAAGCTCTCCTTTTCATTGAAAACTCTCATGATGTCAGATTATCTTGAACACAGCTAAAATCAACATAGATCAAGCCTTCCATTTAGCTTCAAATATACTCTGTGGGAATTGTTTCCAGATGATGCAATGCACTGCAGTGTCTGTGTGAATATCATGTTCATGTTGGTGTTTTCTACCCAATTGACATCCTCCTCTCTTCTGGTATTTTTGTTTTGAAAGTTACAAGACTATTGTGGCAGAGAATGAGAGGCCATGTATCTTCTGTATATTCAGTGTCTTCTGGAAGTATTCATCCCACTGACTTGTCTACATTTTGAGGTGCTACTAATCTGCAATTGAAATGGAAAGAATTGGCATTACTGCTAGTTATATACCAGATACCAAAGGTGCAAACTATTTTTATAAGTGCAAACTATTTTTATAAGTGAATAAAAATAAATCAGCACTTACTAGTTGCAAAAGTATTGACCCTATTGCAAGCCTAAATAAGCTGTGGAGTAAGCCAGTTCCTCCAGAAGTTAAATAAGTAGTTGAATGGAGCCCACCTTTGTGCAATTGCAGTGCCACATGAGCCCAGATTAAATATGCTTGTTTCTGGGAGAGTCCAGAGGTTGTTCGAAGGCATTTCTAGGCTCTTCCAGAAATCATTTCTAAACGAATGACATCCTGAAGGCCAAGGAGCTATCCAGATAAGTGTGGGATAAAGTTATACAGAAGCACCAATTAGGATTGGGCTATCTAAAAAAATTCCCAAACTATGAACATCTGTCAGAGTGTTGTAAAATCCATTATTACAAAATGGAAAGAACATCGTTTAATGGTATATTTGTCTAGAGAAGGGTATCCTCCAAAACTCATTGACTACATAGGGAAGAAATTAGGAAAAGAAACAACTAAGGTGTGAATAGGACCTGTGAAGGAGATGGAGAGATCTTCAGCTGAGGTGAGAGAAACCATCCATGGGACAACTATTACCCAGATGATCCACAAAACTTTATAGAAGAATAGCAAGGAGAAACCCATTGCTGAAACAAACTCAAATCAAAGCCCATTCAGAGTTTGGGGGAAAAAAGCATCGGGAAGACATAGCAAATAAACAAGAAGAGTTTGTCTGGTCTGATGAGACCAAAATTGAAATTTGGGGGCTTGCAGCCTAAAGCTATATGTGGTACAAAGCCAGCACTTCTCAATGAGATGAAGCACGGTGGTGGCAGTAGCATGTTCTAGGATTGTTTTTCCTCAGCTGGGGCTAGGAAACTGGTCCAGACTAAGGACTGGAACAGTGAAGGCAAAACCAAAACAATTTTAGTGGAAGACCTGTTTCAGTCGGCAAGAAACCTGGACTGGGAGGGAGGTTCATCTCCAGCAGAACGATGACACAGTGCCAAAATAACATTGGAATGCTTTCAAAACAAGAGCCCTATTGTCTCAAAATGGCCCAGTCAAAGTCCAGACCTTGATTCCATGGAGAACTTTTGGCAGGACTTGAAAATTGCTATTTTGCAACAATCTGTACTAAACTTGGAGCTAGAGAATATTGCCAAGAAGAATGGATGAAGCTGATAGAGACTTAGCAAAGAAGACTTGTAGCTGTACTGGCTGACAAACATTGGGGTTGAACATTTGTGTGCAACCAACACATGATAGTTTGCTTTTGTTTATTTAACTTTTGTTGCACAATCTTAAAATATGTACTTTCAGAGTGTTGAATATCTCATTTATGTCAACTGGTAACAATTTCAATTACATTCATTTCAGTTTTGGGTTGTAAAAGTACAAAGTGTGAAGTGAAAAAGGAAGTGAATATTTCTTCAAGAACTGTTGAGTATGTGATCTGCAACAGATTTATTACCCCTTGCTGCCTCCGTCCTCCCAAACGATACTGATTTTTTGGATACTTTAGTATGTTCTTCTTCTCTCAGTAGGACATGCCTTTGCATAAGAGAGAGTAATTGATGGGTGGAACACTATCCAGGACAGGTGTAATCAGAGCTTGGAATGTTATTTTTAGAAAGTAACAGCTTAGACATTGCTCATTATTTTTTCACAGTAGCATAATATGTGAAGAATAAGGAATAACTTTTTCATTTTTAAAAGATTTTTGTGTACAAAAAAGGGTTTTAGTTCCAAAAAGAGAAGAAAATGCCAAAAATTCCCACACATGATTTCTCCAAAGCAATGATTTAGAAATAAGTGTTTTTCTCTACACTAGTTTTTCAAATGATATTAGTGGCAGTTGTGCTATTTTGCAAAAATAATGTGGTTTGAGCATTGGACTACTAGGATTCAAATTGTTGCTTGGCCATTTAAACCCACCAGCTCATGCTGGGCAAGTCACACTATCTCAGCCTCAGAGGATGGCAAGGGCAAACCTCATCTGAACAAATTTTGCCGAGAAAACTCTGTGATATTAGTTAATTAGACATTAGTGTCAGAAACAACTTGAAGGCACCCAGCAACAACAAATATCATTAGTGTGGTCATTACCTCAAAAAGTATCATGTTATGGGTAACACTGAAACAGACTCAAGTAAAACAGGTAGATGATATACTAATAGGTGTCTGTCAGGGCTAAAGGTAAAGTACAAAGGGATGAGAGAAGAGATTTGAAGGAAGAGCCCTGGTGGCGCAGTGGTTAAATGCCAGTACTGCAAGCCAAAAGGTTGTAAGTTCGATCCTGCCGGGCTCCAAGGTTGACTCAGCCTTCCATCCTTTCGCAGGTCGGTAAAATGAGTACCCAGCTTGTTGGGGGCATGTATAGAAATGTTTCAAAATACATGCTATTTGTAAGTTGTTCGCTGCCTCGATCCATATGGAGAGGCAGGATACAAATAAATAAATAAATAAAAAGAGAATATTACCATGTTCAAATATTCAGTACTGAACTTGTGAAAAGCATCTGAGAGCTTGCCATCTAGCTGAATGCACAGTCAGCATCTGTTTCGGGAAGGACTCCTACAGGTTTAGTTCTCTCAGGGGAAAAAAGAACCCAGGTCAAGAAGTATCATGGGAGTAATTTTATCTTTTTAATGAATTTACTTTAGGTAATTTTAAGTCTATTGATTGTTTAATTGCATTTCAAGAATTTTTTTATGTTTTACTTTGTGTGTGCTTTTATTCATATTTGATGTATTTTTTGTAAGTTGCCTTGATGAAATTTGGGGAAAAGCCAGGATCATTAGGGAAAGCCATTATCACCATCCTCATGGAAAATATCTTTCTTGTTTGTTTGGACTACATGCATTTTCTTACTGCATGGCCATTACATAGAAGAACCCTTGAAAGAACTCTTGTCCAGCTGCTTCTCACTCTCTACCGTACATGTCTTTGCATTGCTTTGCTGTCATATTTCCATTCTTTGAAGCTTCCAATGAACTCACATGCCCAACAGAACTTGCAAGCTCCATCTCAGATTAAGTATTAAAATTGTCATGGAAAAATACTTTATTTCTTCAGTATGTACGATAAACATCAAAGAACATATTAGTTTTTCGATATTTTCCGTTTCTAAAATAATGACATTGGGGACCACTGGCAATTGCAGTGTTTTAGAATCATTGCACCAGAGTATATCAGATGCTGAATAGCTTAACCACTTTGTAAAGCTGATATAATTTTGCATTGCTCTTAAAGTAACCATTTACATTAGGTTATAAAGCTGCAGGTATAGGTTTCGGAGAAGAAGGCACAAACACAATGAAAGGGTTGAGTAGTAGCTTTCCTTTGTATGATTATATCTCGCCCCAAATTGATGTTCTGTTGAACATTTAGTTTACAGACACACTAGTGTTTGGTGAAACATTAAATGCAAACCTGTTATTAACAGCGAAACATGAACTTGTTTGAAACATGTGTCTTCTGGTCTGAATTAGTCTGATATATCCTTCCCTACTATTATATTATTTGTGGTGGGGGAGAACTTTAAGTGCCTCAGCCCATTTAACCTTAATAGCTTTGTTTTAATAGAGGCTTACTAACTAAAAGAACCAAATTATTGCTTGAATTAGGCAGTTTTAATCTTAATTAAAAGCTTTCCTTTATAATCGGAAGCAGCTTGCTTTTTTTTAAAAAAAAAAGAAAGCACCCAGTAAGCCTTTCTTAAATGGCATGTTTGAAGACTTGAATACCTTGAGATAATAATTTAGTCTCCATACAGCTACTCATTACCGCAGATGTATTGCAGTTAATTAAAATTTTTAAAAGCCTTCACCATATTTGTCCTACTTTCTGGCTGCAGAATTCCTTGTTAGAGAAGAGTCTGTGAGCAGTAGTTTTGGGAAGGGATTGTAGTGTGCTTTTCTTATAGTTAAGAGCTGTTACAAATCCTTGTATCAACATGTAATAGCTGTGGATATGTTTCAGGTACTCCAGGACTGCCCAATCAGTTTCAGATGAAATTAAGTTTAAAAAGAATATTCAGGTGAATCCATAAAATTCTCAGAGAAGTCCTTATCAAAAGAGTTTTGTTTCTGATCCAGCTTTCATCCTTTCTAGAAAAAAAAGGAAAATATGTTACTTACAGCTTTAACATGCCTTTGAACAGCGTGTAGATAATTCATTTCATATTAAGTCATATTGCAAATGAAGTTGCTCTTGATTAGTTTTCTATAGAAACAGGTAATGTGTATGTGTGTGTATGTGTGTGTGAGAGAGAGTGTGTTTCAGATAGACACTGGATTTCTTTTATTATTTATTGTAAGCTATTTTGAACCACCAGGGCGTACATAGGTGCCAAAAGGCCTGGCCTCAGTGTGCTCTGTAGGTTAGGAGTTGTTCATTGGGTTTATACATTCACTTGTCACGGCTTTTGTCTTCCCATGTTAATGATACTTAATTTCAATGTCATTGTTAACAATAACAATTTCATTGTTAACATTTCTGTTAACAATAAAATCTACTGCAACCACAAAACGGTCCAAGACACCTACTGAATACTGTGCACTGCCTATAACTGGACTTCAGTGGGTGTATAGGGGAACCCCTAAAATTGGGTGAAAGATACTTGTGCATGTTCTGCAAGATTCTCGTTTTTGACAGTTCCTTCCTATCACTGTGGTCTTGTAAGATGCATGATACTTGGTAGAACTTGTTGATCTTCTCAGCTGCTGCATTGCATTAGTTCATGGAAGTTTTAAAGTTTTTAATATATTAGGCTGCAATTCTACTTGACCAAAAAGCTTCATGGAACTCAGCAGGGTACTTATGTCAGTATAAGCCCATGGAGCTTAGTAACACCTAGGGCCTTTCTGCGCTAGACTGTTATAGTGCTATTATTCCACTTTCAACATCCTGTGGAATTCTGGGGTTTGTAGTTCACTGAGGGCAAAGAGCTCTCTGGATGAGAATTCTAAAGGGCCCTCCATAAACTGCAAAGCCCAGGATTCCATAGGATGTTGAAAGGGGAATAATAACACTATAACAGTCTAGTGCAGAAATGGCCTTAGTTGTGAATAAACATTAAGTTTGTAGTGCAAGAGACCTGGTCTGCAGTATCTGTGCAGTTTGCTAGCTAAAAGAAACATAGGCAATAGGTATTATACATCTCATTTTTGTGCATTTTAAAAATCCCCAGTGGTCTTTGATCATTATCATATAATGCTGTAGTGTAGCTTTAATAAACTCTAATTATATAGTGAACATTTTAATGCCAGAATTGTCTTTAGGCACTTGTCAGTTATGCTAGTTTCAAAACACAATTTAGTCAGACTTTGCTTTTGTGCATGCCCTCTTCATTCATGTAATGAATGTCATTTTTATCTGGCCTTCATTCATGTAAGATGGAACAATTTATGTTCTGTGTTCTCTGGGGCTTAATGCCTCATAATACATGACATTGAAGTCAATTTATGTTTGTGATGGAGTGTTTTTATCTTTAAAAATTTGAACACCAATAACAAATATTAAATCCCTGAGAAATATTCTAGGATATTTTTCATTTTATTGTACCAGCAGATGTACTTTATTGCTGATTTCTACACAGCTTTTTCCATGCATGTCTAATATTTCTTGGGACTGTTTGGGGAATCCATGGATAATATGACTTGAATCAAGGGTTTCTGAAAGGCTACATTCTGCCCAACTAGTCTGCCCAGGCTTGAAGTTCTTAGTAGAGGCTTCTGTCAGTCCCACTGTCCTCAGAGGCATGTTTGAATCATAGAATCATAGAGTTGAAAGAGACCACAGGGGCCATCAAGTCCAGCCCCTTGCTATGCATACCCATCAAAGCTTTCCCAACAGATGGGCATCCAGTATCTGCTTAGAAACCTCCAAAGAAGGAGACTCCATCCCACTCCAAGGCAGCATATTCCACAGCCGGACAGCTCTGACTGTCAGGAAGTTCTTCCTTAGATTCACGTGGAATCTTCTTTCCTGCAGCTTGAATCCATTGCTCCTTGTCCTAGTCTCTGGAACAACGGAAAACAAGCCTGCTCCCTCCTCAACATGAAATCTCTTCAAATATTTAAACATGGCTATCATGTCCCCTCTGAACCTTATCTTCTGCAGATTCAACATACCCAGCTCCCTAAGCCACTCCTCACAGGGCATGGCTTCCAGACCCTTCACCATTTTTGTCGCATGATGGAAAATAGAGCTTTCTCTATGTCTGCTCCCAGGCTGTGTAACCTCCTCCCAAAGGACTCTTGGCTCACTCCTTCCCTGTTGTCTTTCTGGCAGACAAATATTGTCCTATTAAGATGGACTTTGGACTTCAACAACTAATTCGTTTTGAAGAACAGGACATATAAAGAGTAGACACTATATTATTATTTTTTAACTTGCTTTTAAAAATTTTTAATATGACCTGTTTATTTTTGTAGTAATAATTTAATATTATTTTATATTTGTATTTCTTTTCAAGATCATATTTTGAACTGCCTTGGGTTCCAGGTTTGAGAGAAAAGTGATATATAAATAAAGTAATTAAATAAAAACCATGAAAGATTCCTACATGTGATAAAAGAACTAGATAACTCATAACTCATAAGATACACTTGGTGAATTGTTTAGCATTCCATTTTATGGTTCTGTGCTAGAATTACAATGTGTCTGTGAGTGAATTTCTGTGTTTTACTCAACATTTTTTTAACCAATGGAATAGTCAACTCACCTGCTGATTCATTAAAAAAGTTCTACAGTTTTCCTGAACGTACTTCAGCGGAGTTTGTTTAATTTCAATGCAAATAGACTTTGACTAAAGTGTCAGTGATTAATCCATAGAAGCCACTAATGTTCCTTAAACCTGGTGCTGTTTACCATTACTGGGTTCTTATACATATATATATATATAAGAGAAAGTATTTTAAATCTACATATTCTGCAGTTCTAAAGGCAACTCCACTTACTCTGTTCCTAGTTGAAGGCAGGGTGAAACAAGAAGTTTTCCCAAGGGTAGCCTCTATAGCAATACCCCTGTGAAATGTCCAAAAATGCAGGTGGTTGTATTGATCTAAAACAATTTCTGGGAGTTTTCATCTCTTCAAGAAGCAGGTGTTTTTTAAAGCTAACTCATGACTAAGCCCCCAGAGAATATTTAGGATTACAATATCGATCCTGCAGTTCATAACATATATACCTTGTTGCTATAAAAATCTACCCTGTGACCTTTGGGTCCACCTCACAACTGATAGTGTGCCCAGAATGTTTAAATTTCTACTGAGTTATCTAGATTATCTCTTTACTGAGACAATGTAGTTTTCAAGCAGTCATTTTTCAGTTTTAGGACCCCGAGGAAACTTATTTGCTCTCATTTGGCTACTGAAGCCCTCTTTTTGTTCTGTTTCAAGACCTTGCTTATAGTAAAAGGGCATGCCCTAAGCAGGGTTTCATATATTATGAGAGTTGGAGTATCAACAGCCTCTTAATTGCCTTGCATGAACTTGGAATTGCGCTTTAAAATAGCCAACATTGTCAGTAATGGCCAAGATACTTTTCTGCCCAACTATAGTCAGAATCCCTCCCTCCCACAATAGAGCCAGCCACCAAGAACATCTGGTTGTACTAATCAGGCATGCCATCATGTATTCTTCCACCCTGCTCCTGGTATCCGATGAGGCTGAATGCTGCATGTCCTTGAATTCTCTCCTTCCATTGTGCATTGTAAGAGAAGGAGCAGGCAAGAAGTTTCATGCAAAGTCTACCCCAGTATTGACCTTACAGTTGCGTATGTTCAAGACAAAAGGGCACTATTTAGCAGAGACGATTTCTAATTTTTGACGCATGTCACAGTCCTTCTCCTGTGGTCTGCAGAGGCTACATCTGTCCATTGAGCACCTGGTAGTGCTTCTTGATTCACATTGCCCATGGACCCACAATGCTAGTAAGCATCTTTGCTTCCATTCCAGTTATTAGCTCCTGGCCAGATGGCAAAAGAATGTATTTGAATTTCAGTTATTCCTTAATGAGCAGAAACATTTCCATTGTTACATGAAAGATTCTATCATCTTTTCTTGTTCATCTCGGTGTGTGTGTCTGACATACTCTCCTTCAGAAAACTGAGCAGGACATAATACTGCAGAATAGAGAAACAAAGACTTTCTTGGAAAAGAGTTTCTTGCAATGCATAATCATACGAGAATGGAAGCTCTGGCACAATTTGTTTTGTTTATGTATTTATTTATTTAATTTGGTTAGATGACGTATGTTCAACCACTTACCCAAAGCTTATAAAAGAGAGGAGGAAAACAACATAAACAGTACATTCAGCCTCATTATATTCAGTTTGTCAGTTAGTTCAAAGAATCATAGGAAAGATAGGGCATTCATAAAATTCAGGCATGATTTGACAACCTGCTAAACCACAAGGCAACTGAAAAAGGCTGGCCTTGCAGTCCTTTCTGAAGGCAAGTAAGGAGGTGTGCGAATTCTTAGTGTGAGAATATAGACTGCTACAAAGAGGCAGGAGTATTTTTGTGTCTATTTTTCTATAAAATATTGAAGAACATGTTATTTAGGAATCATTGTGAAATAACAGCACAATTGATTCCTCGTTAGAATGTTGACTAGTTCTTTTATCATGGGTAAAAACTGAGTAAAATATTCAATTGCTTCAGTGCTTTTTGTTGTTGTTGTTGTTGCCTTGTGTATGAGATAGAAGCATTCCCACACAGTCCCTTGGTACAGTTGATCAGAGCTGGGCAAAACAAAGACAGCAATAGTTCAGTTCCATCTGAAGCATCAGGGTGAACTACACAAAGACTAAGTTATTTGCTCACGAAGTTAATGACAGTGTAAACTGCTGCTGTTGGATGCAAATGAATATGGTGGCACAAAAATATTGTGTAGGGTTTACCATATGGTGCAGTTACCAGTGTTATGAGTTTCCTCTCCACAGCTGTCTGCCTCACTCCTGTACAATAGGATTTAAAAGAAAAATGTATAGTGTGTCTCTTTATCTGCAGTTCACTGGCCGACTTTCCAGTTTTATATGCATCCCTAGCGCATATTGCTGTGAGGTGGCTTCCAACTATTGGGAAGAATTTGGAATGTCAGGAGAGGTATAACTGAACAGCTGCTTCAGAATTGGTCTGTAAAATTATTATTACTGTTGTTGTTGTCATTTTATACATGTATATCCTGCCTTTCTCCCAATAATAGGGCTCAAGATAGCTAACAATATATTTAAATCAATACAAATTAAGTATATAAGAGCATTAATAAAAATATAAATATAATATTTCAAAACATATCATTTATAAAGTACAACATTAAACATCAAAATTATTAGTAGACTATATACAGCCTCATTGCCTCATTAAAAGCCCAATCCTAGTTAGCTTGTAAAAGCCTGATGTCACAAAAATGTTTTGATCTGTGGACAGAAGGAGACTAAGGACAGGGCCATCCTAGCTTCTCTAGGGAAAGAGTTCTGAAATCTGGGAGCAGCCACTGAGAAGGCTGTCTCCCTTCTTCCCACCAAATGAGTCTAAGAAGGTGGTAGGACAGAGAGAAGAGCCTCTCCAGATGATCTTAGAGCCCTGTTGGACTCATACAGGGAGATGCTGTCCTTCAAATAACTTGGACCCAGGTTGCAAAATTTGCAAGTCTGAGGTGACTGGACAGGAAGTAAAGCCTGTATGTCAGAAACAGTGAAATGTGTTATACTGTGTAGAATTAGAAGTTGTTATTTTCTAAATCTATAAATCAAGATGGTTGTCTCAAATCTGCATGACTTAGCAGTCACTACAGAAATAACAGAAAGGAAGTATAATCTAGATCCTTATAATCTAGATCCTTCATATCTGTAATACTCTAGTGGCTATGCTGTTCTGTTAATGTTGAGTGAAAAGATTACAATCTCTCTTAGCTCTTTTATAACTTCATAGCTTAAAATACTTTCTTAATGGTGTAGTGGTTTGAGCATTGGACTACAGTCCTGGAGACCAATGGTTCAATTCCTTGTTTGGCCCTGGAAACCCACTGGATGACCTTGGGTGTGCCATATATTCTTAGCCCCAGAAAAACCCCATGATAGGTTCATCTTAGGTTCACTGTAAGTCAGAAATGACTTGAAGGCGCACAGCAACAACACAACTGATGGTAACTGAGGTTACTAGAACCTAGAAATAGTAGTACTAATACTAGTCACATGTATTTTTGCAACAGTGCAGATAGAAGAATCCGTTGGTGAAGATGCATGGGGAAAGAGCACTTTGGAATATCGTTTTAGCAAAGTTTGGGCTTGGAAGTGGCCGGCAGAAAGCTGCTGTATTAAGCTGAAGGTACTTCAGAAGTCTCTTAAGAAAATGAGCAGTTTATATCAATAAGCTGTTCACTCCCCCAATAGCTGCTAAATTTGTATATTTATAAAGGGGGGGGGAAGCAAATATACAAAAATGGTGTGTTTTTTTCTTCACCACCTTATCACAATTGCTGTCATTGTTGAGTTAATACTTTATCACATAGGGATGATCCTGTGCATTGAGGAGCCTTACTCTGGTTTTCCTCCCAAACCAGCTTCTGAAGAGACAGAAAGGGATAAACAAACAAAGAAAGCAAATGTCTTCTGGGATCCCATTAATTATTAGCCCATCCAGCTGATGCTGTTTGCCTGAAAATCAATCAAGCAGCAATAACAAGCAAATAAAAACTGTCCTTTGCTCTGTCACTGGGCATGGGGAATCCTCTGACTTCGCAGGCTCTCAGAAATGATACCTTCCCTTTTTGTTAAGGAACAAGTTGGCACATTTCGGTTTTCACTAGACTTTTGAAATTATTCTGTTCTCTTTTGTTCTTTTGTTCTTTTACTTCTTTTATATTACTTTAAAAATTAATGCTGCTTGTCTGTTTTTAAATCTGATCATGTTGTTGTAAGCAAACTTTAGCAATGATGCACTTAGCAGCTGGCCTGCTGATTGCCAACTACAAAGATGGCTTACGGGGTTAGCCCCTTGCATTCCTGATGTTTTTGATGCGACCCTTTCTCCTAAGTGAATGGTTGTCATCAACTCTAATATAAAGCATTTAAATCTTGTGCTCAAGGGCAATACATTGGGTTGATTGTTCATTGCTGGATCATCTGGCTTTCTTGGACTAAATGTTAGGTAGCATCCCTCAGTGCATATCTCTCAGCTCATTGTCAGACAAGAGTATTTTGTTAGATTTAAATATTGCAGAAGTTGAGCTTGGAAGTTGTTTATTTTGGGCCACACAAGTAGGAAGAACGTGGAAAGAAATTTTCTCTAGTAAAAAAACCAACAAGAAATCTCTTGCAGCATTTTACAAAAGCTAACAAATGTGCCATAAGCTTTCATAGATGCATTATTCTTATTTGGTAGGTATATCACATATATGCAGATACAGGGGGGGAAAAAAATCAAATAGTGTTATACCATATAGAGCCACTGAAATGGGTGATAATACATTTATCCCAGTGTTTCTTTGTTAAATAACAAGGCCGTCTTCCTCTTTTTCTTTTCAGAATGTGCTTACATCAAAGCAGAACATGCCTAGGAAAGCTGTTGCACTTGTGCCTTTCTTCTTGCCCTAATGAACGTCAGGTTTTTCTTCTTTGAATCTCCCATTCCCATTATTCACCCTTGACCTTGTCTCCCCAAACAGTCCTCAGGCCTTTTAAAATTTTTACAGTTTCCTCAGGCACTAGTATCTTGAAAACATCATGACAACTGAAAAGCAATAAAAACAAAAGGGGCATGTGGAGTGTCCTTAATTGATTTTCGTTTTTTTTAAATCATGTCAGTTGAAAGACCATAATGTTTAGAAGCAAAATGCGTCTTTCATCTTAACAAAGGCAATGTTTTATACGGCCCTCTTTCCCTTAGCACTTGGAGGAAGGAAAGAAAATGGGGTTTATGTCTGGATTTCTTTGTTTCATGGAAATTCAGGTAGATGTCACTCTCAACACAACACGCAACACACCTTGTGTCTGAGATGGATAAAATCTCAAGAATAACACATCAATAAATAAAAGGTAATAGAAGTTCAGACTACTTTATTTTGGTGAGTCTTTCATAATTAATGGATTTAGCTCAATAAGTTATAATATTTAATAAACAGTTAAGTTGATTACCATATTAACCCAACAACCGAATTAAAATATACCAGGAAAAAAATAGCAGCAGGAGCATCATCGTTGAAAGCTTCTTCATACGTTAATCGGTTAAGGCTGAAATGGTGCACATTTTGATCTGATTTGGCAAATTTGAGAGCATTCTTGTTGATTTTCAGGCAAATTTTGTTTGTTGTTGAAACTAAGAATAGTCAGAGAGAATACTCAGGCTGTGAGCAGATGAACAGGTTGCTTACCTGTAACTGTGGTTCTTTGAGTAGTCTTCTGTGAACTCACACAATTGGGTTTTGCGCCTGTGCAGAATAGCATTTGGAACCCTCTAGAAATCCAAAAGTAGGCGTTTTGACCGTTGAATCCCTCCCCCATCTTCCGAGGTATAAAAGCCCCCTTCTGCTCCAATGGTCAGTTCTGTCTTGCCACCGTAGCAGCATTAATGGAACTAACACATCAGCAGGACATACAGAGGGGAGGATGGGACAGTTTGTGTGAGTTCACAGAAGACCACTCGAAGAACCACAGTTACAGGTAAGCAATCTCTTCTTCTTTGTGGTCTCTGTGACTCACACAATTGGGAGACTAGCAACCTATTATTACAAGGATGATGGGATGTCATGCTGAAAAACCAACTCTACCTAAACTTAAGTAACAACACATCAAAAATCATCACCATACTAGATGACCGCAACAAAGAGAACATGTTTATTTTGTGCTTATTCAACTCCTGTAAGGAAAATGTATTAATTAATAACAGACAATAAAACTGCTCTTCCAAACTTAGCATCTTTCTTTTCTCTGTTATCAATTCGATAATGAGATATAAAGGTTAATGGTTGTGACCAAGTAGCCACTTTGCATATATCATCCAGCAGAACCCCCTGAAGAAAAGCACTGGAAGCTGCCAATGCTTTAGTTGAATGGCTTCTAACCTCCTTAGGTAGTTTTTTTCTTACAAGGTCATAAGTCAATTTAATAGTAGAAACAACTCACTTTGCTAACCTTTGGGATGAAACAGGCATCTCTTGTTTAGGTACAGAATAGCAAACAACCTATTAGTTTTCCTAACACCAGCCATGCACTGTACATAGAAAGTGCTCTCCTAACATCTAAACAATGTAATCTTCTTTCCATCTTCTTTCCATCTTTCCATCTTCTTTCAAGATTCTGAAAATATGCACATAAAATGATATCCTGATTTAAGTGAAAAGTGGATACAACTTCAGGCAAAAATGTGATAATCTGGTTTAAGAACTACTTTACCCTTATGAAAGCGTAAATAAGGTGAATCAACCCTCAATTCACATAGCTCACTGGCCCTTCTAGCTGATGTTATTGCCAATAAGAAAGCTGTTTTCCATGTTAAGAGATGTAAATCACAAGTTGCCATAGGTTCAAAGGGTTTACCAGTCAACCTCATTAACTCAGGACTCAAATCCCAAGATGGTACAGGAGGCCTAACTGGTGGGTGTAAATGTTTATACCCTTGCAAGAACCTCTTAACCGTATGGTCCCCAAAAAGAGACAGTTTACCATCCTGTTGACAGCACCAAGAAAGAGCCGCCAAGTAGCATTTGATTGACGACAGTGTCAGTCCTTCTGTCGCTAATCTCAACAAAAAATCAAGCACATTAACCACAGTATAACTTTGAACATCAACATTCACAACATTCAAGTACTTAGTACATTTGTTCCATTTATAAGTATATGACTTAGATGTGGATGGCTTATGTGCTGCTATCAAAACCTCTTCACAGCGTCTGGTAAGTCAGTCAATTTAACAGGTTCCATGTTGTTAGTCTCAAGGATATCAAGTCTGGCTTGCATGGCAACACTCAATACCGTCGGTTGGCTAGATGCATTAGGTTTGCAAACCAAGGCTGTCTTAGCCACCAAGGTGTTATCAAGATCATGGTTGCCCGGTCGTGATGAATCTTCGATATTACCTTTGTAATCAGAGGAAAAGGTGGGAATGCATATAGGATCGGTCCCAACCAGTTGAACAGGAAGGCGTCTCCCAGAGACTTGACATCTTTCTTCATCCGTGAACAATACAGTTTGCATTGTCTGTTCTTGTTGGATGCAAAGAGGTCTATCTGAGGATAAGCCCAGTCCCAAAAGATATTGAGCAGAACTTCTCTGTCCAGCTTCTACTCGTGGCATGACAGAGAGGTCCTGCTGAGCATGTCTGCCAGCACATTTTCCTCTGCCACCAGATGAACTTCTGAAGGAGTAATCTTTATTAGCAGACACTATTCCCATAATTGCAAGGTCAGGTTGAGCAGTACCTGAGATCTTGTTCTTCCCTGGTTGTTTATATAATACATTACAGTCATGCTGTCGGTAAGAATCTGTACGGGATTTCCCCGAAGGTAATACTGAAAAGCTTTTAACACCTTTATCATAGCCTTCAACTCCAACACATTGATGTGTAGGCTTTTCTCCAGCTGATCCCATCGTCCTCTCACAGTCATGTTCTGCAAGTGCGCTCCCCATCCTTCCAATGACACATCTGTTGTTACTACCACACAAGGTTGGGGAGGTACAAATGGCATTCCTATCAATACATTGTATGGTTCCATCCACCATAGTAGAGACCGTAAGACCAGTCTCGGTACCATCAGGAACATGCTTTGTTGGTCCTGTAGTAGATTGAAGTTGTTTTATAAACCACCTCTGCAAGGGACGCGTTTTTAGTTTCGCTAATGGCGTCAGCATCGTTGTTTAAGCCATTAGCCCCAATGCCACTTGAGTCGTCTTTGCTCTGACTCTTCCGTGTTGCCAAATTACGCCAAATACTTTCAGCATTTTTAACCATCTGTTGTCTGGTAAAAATGCTTTTTGTAGTGAAGAGTCTAGTATGGCTCCTATGAATTTGATTTTTTTTAATGGTACCAACGTTAATTTCGTGTAGTTTATCGTCAGTCCTAAATCTTGTAGACAACACACCATCATGTTCAGATCTGCCAACAACTGATGTTTCATTGGGGCCACTACTAACCAATCGTCTATATACAGGAACACCACGATACCTTACTTCCTCAGATGAGCAACCACCATGGACATACACTTTGTAAATACCTGTGATGCTGTACAGATGCCAAAGGGTAGGACTTGAAAACAGTGCCCTTGATTGCCTATAGCAAAGGCTAGGAACTTCCTGTGCTCTGGTCTGATAGCAATATGGGAGTAAGCATCTTTGAGGTCTAACTTAGCAAACCAGTCGTTTCAATGTAGCAATGGGATTATGGTGGAAAGAGTCACCATCCAGAATCTTTTTGGGGTTATAAAATAATTCACCCCGCTCAGATCCAAAATGGGTCAAAGCCTGCCGTCCTTTTTGGACACCAGAAAGTACCTTGATGTAAAACTTCTGTTGAGTTGCAGATTGGAGATTTTTTCTATGGCCCCTTTCAACAGCAAGGTATTGATCTCTGCCTGCAGTTGTGGTGATGGTTTCATGCGATGAACTCTCCCTATGGTAGGGAGGGTTCGAAATTCTATGGAATAACCTTGATTTATTATGCCAAGAACCCACAGATCCATTGTTATAGATCACCACCACCACCTCTTCAATCTGTCCCCAAAGGGAGGTCTTACATCCATACTTAAATGTGGATCATCAGTACCATGTTGACTTCTTTGACAGATTAGATCTGGAGAGATCTGCAGAGTAGTATCCTTCAACGTGGTGTTCAGTATCAGTATCGTACACTTGATTGTCAAACCCTACGCTTGATTTGATCAGGCTGATGTTTCTTATATTGTATCTGTTTGAACCTTGTTGAAGGAAACTTCCTCGACGTTTGATCTTGTGGAGTAGGCTGCCTATGATGTTGTGTCTGAGTTGGACTCAATGGCCTCCTTGTGAAAGGCTGATATCTCCTATATTGGTACCTGGATGGATAATATGAAACTGGAAATCCATATTTTCTAGCAGTGGTCCTCATTTCTGAGCATGTTCTAGCTTGTCATCTGTGCCAGTGTTGAACGGTCCAACAGAATCAAAAGGTAAGTTCCCTATCATATTTTTAGCTTGTTGGGACAGTCCTGACGATCTCAACCATGCATGTCTACACAGAGCTATAGCTCTTGCAAGTGCTTTACCACTACAGTCAGTTATATGTTCAGCTGTCGTAAGTTGTTGAGAAGAAGGCTGATAAGCCTCACCATATAGAGCTGATGCAGTTTTCCTCTCTCCATCAGGTAACATGTCAATGAAAGTTTTCACTCTGGACCACAAAAACTGTTGATACGCTCCCATACATGCAGCGTAATTGAAGATTCTAAACAACAATGCAGCATTAGAATACACCTTCCTTCCTCAGTCATCCAACTTCTTCCCTTCTCTATTGGCAGGTGTAATATGTAGTCTCTGAGACTGTCTTGACTGTACAGCATCTACAACAATGGAATTTGGTTTGGGATGATGTGTCAACTAGTCTTGTTCATCTTCAGTGACATGATATAGAGATTCCAACTTCTTTGATGTTGATGGTACTAAAGAAGTAGTCGTCCATGATTTTTTGACAGCATGCAACAAATATGACAGTGGAGCAGTCATTGAAGTTGCAGGTGCCCTATCTTGGAGCTCCTGAAAAATAGGGTCTTTCAGGTCCTTTCTCCATATTAGTTGTGAGATTAGGACAATGAGACATCCTCAAAACAAGATCTGAAAAAGATCTAACATCATCTGTTGGGGAAATCCTCTCAGTGTGTAGGTGTGTTGCGTGAATGTAATGGGCAGAGGGACAGCCTCTTCCACCACAGCGGTGGACCAGGCCTAGGTGAAGGGGCTGCCTCTGCTGCTGCTGCCACTCTGGGTGAGGAAGACCCCAACGAGGGCAGCGGCAGGCAGGCCCATGTGGAGGCGCTGTCTCTCCCATCACCATCACCCCAGACCGAGGAAGATCCCAATGAGGGTGGCGGCAGTGCTGGGCCAGGCTTGGGTAGAGGGGCTGCCTCCACTTACTGAATTACCTTACTGAATTACTGTGTCATGAAATGATGCATGTCTAAAAAGTGTCTCACCAACATGAAAAGTTTGGCAAGCTCTGCACTAAATGATGCCTGATTTTAAAGTAGTAATGAAGATCTTAAAGACTCTAGTCCTACCCGCTAGCTTAATGCCCTCCAGATATTTTGAATAATAATCCAAATAATACCTGACTAGTGACCAAAACAGCTAGGACCTATGGGAATTGTAATCTGAAATAGCTGAAGGGAAATCTTCCATACATATTTACTTGAACCTAAGTCTCATTGAACGAAATGTGGCTTACCTTCGATATGGGATTTCACTATAATTCATATCAATTGTTGAAAATGCATCTGTGCATAAACTGTTATTTTCACTTTCTAGGGCACAATTCATTTATATTTAACTATCTGTGTACTATTTAACTATATATAAACTATTTTATTTATTTACTACGCATGGTCAACCTAAAAGAATTTTGACCAAATCCTTTAAAATATTCAGTGATCACTTGATTAAGTTTAAACAGTCTTGAAAAAATCAAAATCATCTGTATGGGTGCTTTCTGAGATATTATTTTAATCCTGATTATAGTAACCCACTGAAGAACCAATACCAAAGGGCTGCATTGTGTAGATAGCAGTACTGTTTGGTATAATCCTAATAAATTTTTTAGTAATTGCTATAGTCTTTTTGCAGCAAAGTCATTTCTCAAAGGAAACATGTATGTGGATGAAAGGTAAAAAAGAACTTCCATCTAATGCAGCTGAAATTGGCCTATTACATTTACTTCTCTGAAAATTTCTACTTCAGCTGATTATGTATCTTACATTAGAGTTCTTTCTCTTTGGTTTTATATGTAAATTTCTCACATTTAACACAGGAGCCATGAAAGAACAGTGGAACCTTAATTTACAGGCAAGTACAAAATAAGAGACTAAGGATTTCTGGTAAATTTCTTCTGTCCTCATGTAATCTACTCAAGGCCTAAAAACATTGCTCAAGGAAAAAATATTTGCTCACGGAACTGAATTTCTTCTTTGTGGTCTCTGTGACTCACACAATTGGGTTTTGCGCTTGCACGGAACAGCATTCAGAACCCTCTAGAAATCCAAAAGTAAGCATTTTGACCATTGAACCCCTCCCCCATCCTCTGGGGTATAAACGCCCCCTCCTGATCCAATGGTCAGTTCCTTTCTTTCCGCCGCATTAGCGGCATCTAAAGAGCTTTTCGCTAGTGTTTGTCTTGACTAAACGTTTTTTTCTGACTGGTACAGTTGATGATGACTGTTTCTTGGTGTTTCGACTTGCTGACCGGATTGATGATGGACTGTGTTTGACTAAGGTTTCTGGTTTCGGATTTGGCAGTGTTGCAGTGTATGGCAATCAAGTGCTGTACAGCATGTAAAGGCAAGATACCTGATCGAGATGGGCAAAGTGCCTTTTGTGTCTGGGAGAAGGCTATAACATGAATTCTTGTACATGCTGCCAAGAATTCACTCCGCAGACTAGATGCTTCAATGATGCCTTTAAAACTTTGTACCTCACATGTAGCAAAGGTCTCTCTTTGAGAAGGTCACTACAAATGTCTTTTCTACTTGGGTGAGAGACACAGAACCCAGTTTGTGCCATTTCTAAGGATTTCACTACACAAGCCCTAAAAATAAGCTACAGATGGCCATTTGGAAGATGTGCGGAGTTCTGCATACCCTAGTAATCTAAGACACCACTCTCAGTATGGCTTTGCCCCCAATGACCAAGCTGCTGTCTTGAAATTATATGGCCTTAAATACTGTCTTGGCTCTGGATGAATTTTGGCTGCCTTTTCTGCTTCTGGACTCTTCATGACTTTGACTGCCATTGATACCTTAGCTCCAGTGTTGGGACCATTGATACCATGGAGGTCACCTCCCCTGTGTTTGGGAAGGACTCTGGAGAAATCACCTCACAAGCCTCCCGGCTCCTGAGCAGAAAAGGAGGCTGTGAAGTGAGAGAAGCCTAAGAAAATATTTCTACTGTTTTTTCTCTGGTAATCACTCTACCTCCTTTAGTTTGACTTCTTTAATTTCAAGCTCTTTGATTCAAGCTATGCTTTCAGTCACACCTGTTCCAACCACCCTGCAGTCCATTCAACCATCTACTTCAATGCTGACTGCCAGCCTTCTGCTAGTATCAGAAGTGCTGTTGCATTATTATCTTTGAAATCTTATTGTTGCCTTCGGCATTTAATCTGTGTCAGACAAAATGTCAACTGCGCCAGTCTCCTGAGATCCTCTGCATTCATTCCTCAAGAGGGAAATATGGGAAGCCTCTCCAGATGGCAGCATTCTCTAACAGCTTTGCAACTTAGTTGTAACAGTTCAGACCCAGTGCTGACATGTCTACATCCTTCCCATTCTCTTTCTCTGTGGTACTAAGAGGATTCCATATCTCTGTTACAAATTCATACAAGAACCAATAATTCCAGGGAATGTTCCCCATGCTCTGTTTACTCTGACTTTCACAATGACTTGAAATATACAAAATGGAGAGAGTCACCAAGGTCATTATTCTCCCATCAAAAGGACTGCAAGAGGTCTCCCTACGAACCAACATTATTCTTTGTATCAGTCCCAGAGCAGAGATAGACAAGGCTATCGTCACTCAAGATATGAAGCCCCTGGGCTGCCCTCACAAGACTGCCCTCACCAATCTCCCTCTGCAATAGTTTCTCACCAACTGCTGCAAAAAGTTCATATTTCAACTGCATCTACAACAGGTCATGTAGCTCCATTTTGTCTGTGGTGATTCTCATACTGGTCACCAATTCAGTCTCAACTTCAGTTCCTGATCACCACCCAATGGCGCTCTTGATTCCAACATGTGTACATTAGTGGGGCATTTGATACAATCTCTAGAAAAAGATACTGTTCCATCACCCTAGACTATCTGTTGCCATCATCACACACACCTCTCGTGAAGCATGAGGTGTCCACTGTGAATATCTTCAGATCCATGCAAGATGTTCATGGCACAAATGTCTTCTTTGCATTGGTACATTGGAGCTTCGGTTGATTTACAAAGCTCTGCACTCTTCTAAATGCTTGCTGCACCACAAATGGTTGAAAGTTCCATAGACAATACCACAGCAATATTTTATGTGAACAAGCAGGGAGGTACAAGATCCAAAACGTTATTAAATCTCATTCTACATGTTTGGGAATGCATTACATTCTCCCCTAAGCTATCCTTTTCACCAGGCAAGAGAACACCTTGGCAAACTCCCTCACCTGTCATGAGGGAATAACCCATGAATGTATTCTTTCTGCTCCCTCCTTTCTGTCACATAGTAAGGCAGAGGGGTCTCACAGCCATAGACCTTTTGACCCCCAGGACCAACAGGATGTATATCAAGTACTGCACCAGGGTGTGAGCACTGACCCCATAAGAGGGACCTTTCTGTTAGAGTTTCCCTTGTTAACACAGGGAGTTCAGGGAGTCAGACTATATCCTTACAGCCCTGTGGTTGCCTCACCAGTCATGATTCATCAGAGATCTGCTCCTATCTTGTCATCAGTACCTGTGGCTTTCTCTGTGTGTAGACTGAGTCAAGTCTCAGAGAAGATGAGATGCCTGGACATTCTTTATTTGACAGCATAGCACCTCACATCATAACTCAGTGGTTACTGATAGTTCTCAAGGCCTCTATTCTTCGAAGGGGAAGTGTTTTCTTTCTTTCATCATGGACGATGCTCACTGTCAGGAATAATTCTGTATTATTCAGGTTCTTACTTCATCTCAAGTTATCTAGCTTGTTCTTTTCCTCTGTAAAGGCTACAGACTTACCCCAATAGTGAGTTCCTTGTATACAAACTTGTAGAGAAATTTCTAAAGGGTCTACAGAGGCTCTATCCACTATTGCCAGTTAAATCACTGTCATAGTCTTTCAGTGGTGCTTAAGCCCTTAGCTACTGCCAGTTTACACCTAAATACCTTTAAGACAGTTTTCCTTGTGGCCAGTACCTCTACCTGAAGGACAGGAGAATTTTGTAGTGCTGCAAGTCAATACTCTATAATTAGTCAAGGTGGTTCTTTGCATAGACCCCTGATTTATCCCAGGCAATCTCAATATGAGCAATTGAGACTATCATGGTCTCTTACAGATCTTCCCATCTACCTTCTTACAGAGTGTGTGGGCTCACTCATCAAGGGCCATTCCAGCCTCAATGGCTTTGTTGCGAGGTGTCCTGATACTACACTTATGCAAAGCAGGAACCTGCCCTTCAGCTTTGCTTACCATTACTACCTGGGCACCAGGTTGAGAGGTGATGCATCTTTTTGCTGTGCTGTTCTCTTATCCTTGTTGTCTTAATTTGGAACCCACTACTGGTGAGTAATCTTGCTAATCATCCATTTGTGTGATTCACAAATCTTTCCAAGGAGAAGAAGAACAGGTTGCTTACCTGTAGCTGTGTTCTCTGAGTGGTCTTCTGTAAATTCACACAGTCCTTCCTCCTCTCTTCTGTCTATGTCTATTCTCATTTGGCAGACTAGGAACTGAGGAGAGATAGCTGAAGTATGTCCAGGCATACTTGTTAAGGGAGTAGGGGCAGGGTTCCCCCCCCGCCAAAAAAAAACCTTGTCTGTAGAATGTTCTGTGAGAGTATCAGTGAATTCACAGAAGACCACACGAAGAACCACAGTTAGAGGTAAGCAAATGACACAGTTAGAGATAAGAAAATGACTCTAATTAATTGGACAGTGATTTTTAAAGTAACTTTGCTTATTTTTAATCCACATTTTTACAAAAATGCATATACCTCTTAAAAGAGGCATTCCTTGTTCTGTTGCATGGAGGACAAAATCCATCTTCCTGAACTGTGAATGCTCCATCTTAAAAAGAAAAGAAGAGTTCCTTTCCTGCCATTGGTATACTTGATTTTATATGTATGAAAATATATGTATTTTTAGTCAGTTTATAAGTCTAAACAATTAATTGTTTCGTAGAATAGTAGGAGTTAATTAATTTTGAAAAACAAAGCCATCCAGATGTGTTCTGAGATGAATATTAGAAATGTACATTCTGCATTGCCTTTCGTATACATTAATATAACTTGATCATTACATTTCCTTGTCTTTAAGCAAAACCAGTTTTATTTCCTCTCTAATACTTCTTTACTGACACATCATATATTTCAAGTTGCATTCTTTCAACATAGTACTGGCGTATCTATTCCCTTCTGATGTCTGAATAAATACATCCATGTAGCCAACTACTGACATATCAGCAATGAAAACATTACATTTCAGGCCATTTTAGTGCCCAAACTCTGCTGTATATGATTTCCCCAAGTGCTATGTTTTGCAATTGGATAGCTGATTTAGATGAAAAGATGTTAAAGATTTATGCAGGCAGACAGCTTCTTGATGGCTGTATTTCTACAGAGGTTGAAGAACATAAATTATTGAAAGTCAATTGCAATTTATGCTTCCCAAATTAGTTCCAGATCCAATAGCAAAAGGGCACAGTATGAAAGAAAAACATACATTCTGGCCAAATATGGCTCACATTGGAAGGTCTGTCATCAAGCAAGCTCAGAGACAATGCTTATAGTTCGGAAGTCTAGACTGTAGTTAAGATTATTATTGTTCTTTATTATTCTTTTGGATGACTTTGGTTGTTGCTAAGGCTTTAAAAGTTTTCTTAACAGGTATAAAGTAAAATAAAGAAAAAAAATAAAATAACCTTAAATTTTCACAGGCCATGCCTGCACAGCATGCTTAATAATAAATGGTAGTATGCTATAGGAGATGGAACTTCATAGGCATCATCTACTTAGCTTTCTTTAACCCTACCAATCTGATTTCATTTAGAAATTTTGGCTTTTGCAGCTTCTTAAATTAAGGAAATGTTTTGTTTCTCTGAAATGACTGATAGAGTAATTTTCAAAAAAATGTTTTTATTCTGTATGTAGTAGGAATCCTGCTGTTTCACTATGGTGATTGGAACTCCTTCGTTGCTCATAATCTTTCCAGGATATTGTTTATTTATTCCATTTTCCATTTACACTAAAACTAAGGCTCAAAGTGGCTAACAAACATAATTAAAAGCAAGCAATAAACCATTAAATAATTACAATAAGCAATAAGCATCAAAAGAATATGACAGTTCGAAGAGGTTTGTCTTTACATTTTTCTTAGAACCAGGGTTTTTCTAGACTGGTCGAATTTCTTGGAAGTGATGAGTTTTGTTGCTGTTCTCGCTGCTTCTTTTGTTTTGATCTAAAGCATGTTTTCTTCATCACAGGACGTTTCAGGCTTTTTCCTGTCCTTTCCCAGCTCTTTTATTGCTTCCCAAAAGGTTAGGTTGTTTGTTTTTTTTAATAATATTATTTGGCACATTTCTGGATCATTAATGGAGGTGCTTGTCATTTAATTTTTTTAATAAACCTTTAAAATGCTTGAAAAATTCAATGACAGAAAAGTCTGCTTCCCATATTTTTTTTTCCTTTGAAACCCAGAAGGAGCATATCTCCTCCCATGCCCAACTGTCCTCCCACGCCCAAGGAAAGGGTGACCAGCTCTGTACATAGTTCCTCTTCCCTCACCCTGTTTTTTTGATCCATTCCAACAGCCATGCAGAAGCTTCTGAAAAGTGGAGAAAGCTCTGGGCCAAGATGGAGGAACGGTCCTGTTTACAAGATAACGGTGACAGCAGGGTTGGTTTTGAAAGTATGTGCAATTTGCCCCTTTATTCCTCCTTCACACAATTGAAGGGTGGAAACAGAGGGTTACAAAGAAGTGGTGGGGAGAGAGAGCCTATGAACAGGGCTGGTTTTGCTCTCCCAGCCACTCTTCTCAGATGGTCACCACCCACATGACAGATGCACTTACCAGCAATCCAAATGTACTACATTTCACCTTTAGACAGTTATTTGGAATGACAAAAAGAACTGTCAAGAAGCAACATAAAATGGTGCAATACAAATTGCTGCAAATTGCCGGGCTGTAGGAGTCTAGAGGAAGTGTATGAAATGATAGTAATGTGAAGGTTTGATCCTGGTTTACAGTTTGTAGGGAACACGTGAACCATAGTTTCTTGGTTCTGATTTCATAGGCAAGCAGTGTATACAATGAGAGGAAAACATGTCAAAGCTCATCACTTGTCCCTGTTTCAAAAACTATAGTTTATTTGATCTGGAATGTTATGTCTGAACTAATCTAGTGGTATGTGTGCCAAGCCACTTCAGCAGTGTTCTACCTGTTCATGTCTATTACCCAGTAGCCAAGTAGATACAATTTCTGATTAGGTATGCGTTATGGGAATGACTTTGAAGCACTCTTAGACATGAATATTATAATGTAACGCAAAGTATGGTAACCCCATACAATGCCAGTGTCTGTAAAATGATGATGTTCTTCATGCATTGTGTATTATATAATTGCCAGTGGTTTTTGCTAATAAAAATAGTGGGTTTTTCTCCTCTGTTCTTAGACATTGATGAGTGTGAAAATGACTTCTACAATGGAGGCTGTGTCCATGAATGCATCAATATTCCAGGGAACTACAGGTGCACGTGCTACGATGGGTTCATGCTGGCTCATGATGGACACAACTGCCTTGGTGAGTTCTGGGGAAAAAATGCTAGGTCATTTTTTGTAATAACTCACCTGTTAAGTAGTGTTCATAAACATTCAGAGTTGTCCACAACTAGGCACAAGATTGATAAGAAAATGGAGTTAATTTTATGTCTGAAATAGGTCTTCCCAGGCATTTTTGTTCACATCATTCAACTTGTAAGAGGCTTTGGTAACGATGACCAAACAAATTCCAAAATCTTTATTAGGTAAGTACCTTTACTGGCAAACTGGCTTAAGTTTGCATTATCATCATCTTGTTTCTCCAGATGATAATGGTAGTGATTCGTATCCCTCTTATTCTGAGACCCCCCAGCTCACAAAATACTGAAATAAATACAGATTAAAATGCATACAGTGACATCAGTGAACATTTATAAAGTTACTTCAAAATGCAATATTAAAATATAGAGTATTAAAATTGTTTTAAAATCAGTTGAAAGACAGGAGATAAAAATTAATAAACAGCACCCCATTAAAAGCCCATTACAGTCAATTCCTAAAAGCCTGTTGGAACAGAAAAATTTTCACTTGCCAGCAGAAAAATGACAAGGAGGAAGCCATCATACCCTTACTAGCGTGACAGTTCCAAAGCTAAAAGCAGCCACTGAGAAGACCCTCCCCTTGATTGTAACAAGGTAAGGGTATTTATAGAAGGGCCTCCCCTAAAGCTCTTTGAGCCTGGACATGCTCATATAAGGAAGATAGAGTCCCGCCTGAGCTGTATAGTGCTTTATAGGTCTACCAGCACTTTGAATTATGTGCAGAAACAGAGCAGCCGCATATGGAGCTGTTTCAGCTGAGGAGTTGTATGCTCTTTGTAACCACCCGCAGTTAACAACCTGGTTGCATTTCTTTGGGCCAACTGAAGTTTCTGAACATTTTCCAAAGGCAGCCCCACATAGAGCATGTTACAGTAATTGAAAGGGATGCAACCAAGATGCATGTCACCATGGCCAGATCAAACATCTCCAGAAATGAGTGCAGCTACAGTACTACCTTTAACTATGTAAATACATTCCTGGCCAGAGAAGATGGTAAACAAAACAGAAGAAGAGCAGGGGTGGGGGAAATGAGTGGGAAGGGGGCTGATGTTCAGCCACAACTTTGCATTTTGGTAAACATAAGATAGGAAAGAATAAGGATGTAGCAGGTGTTGATGGTTTCATGTTGCATCGAGAAATCTCCCAAGGGGTTCTGAGATACCAAGGTAAAGAAACAATTTTTGAAAATATAAAATTCAGATGTTGCTCAGAACCCTCTTCCTTAGGTGACAGGTGGAGAACAGAAACAGAGAGAAACTAGATTTTTGTGGCAACTGCTTTGTTAGTGTGAACTGTCACAGCTCTGTGGTTTCTGTTTATGAATAGTTCTCCAAAGAGCACTGTGCTGCACAAAATAACATAATGGAGAGATCCTACAATGAATGATTTATAAAGTTCAAACATTTGTTCAGTTGTGGAAATAATATGTATAGAGCTCAGGGACTGAATTCTTACTGGATATTGTTTTCAGCTCATCGTTTATTGTTGATAATTGCTGTAATACTAAGTTTCTTTTTAAAAAATTGGGTGGTACAAAACGTACTGGCTTGAATTCAGAAGTTATGCTATATAACAGGAGGGTACTTCCATCTGTGATTCAACTCCACTACAACCTTAAAATTTCTTCTGAAAAATGCAGTGGGAACTGTGAATTCACCCCATATTAATTTCTCACTGATGTCAGTCTGCAGTCACTGTGACTAGAGGCAAAAAAGGAATTTCTGGAATAATTTTTATGTAATTATTTCAGCTTTGTCTGTTTTGTTTACATTCATAAGGGGATAACTGTTCAGATGAATTGCAGAAGCAATTTGTTTGTGGCTTATGGTGTGAGCTTTTATATTTGTCACAGAAATAAGTTGAATAGTTTTTTTTTTCTTTTAAATACCATGTTAGATATTCAATCTCCTGAAAAAAGTAGAATTGTAAGTAATAATTAGGAAAAATAAGACTCATATTTCAGCAACATATAGAATGATCAAGTTGTTATCTTCCCAGAGAAATAAATATCCTTGCTACTTCTTCTTTGCATATGTTAAATTTCAAAAATGTAAGCAGATTTTCCAATTGTCTGATAGTGAAGTTAGGACATTATAGTGACATTATTGTTGTTATTGTTAACTGTTGTCAAGTCTATCTTGACTTACGCTAACCCTATGGATTACAGACCTCCAATCCATTCTATCCTCAACTGAACTGCTCGGGTCTTGCATATTCAGGGATGTGTCTTCCTTGAGTGAGTCTATCCGTCTGTAATGTGGTCTTCCCCTTTTCCTACTGACTTCTACCTTACCAAACATTAATGTCTTTTCTAGTGAGACATGCTTTGTCTTGATATGGCCAAAGTATGACAGCCTCAGTTTAGACATCTTGGCTTCTAGGGAAAGTTGACTTGATTTCCTCTAGGACCCATTCACTTATCTTTTTAGCAGTCCAGGGTATCCACAGAACTCTTCTCCAGCACCACATTTTGAATGGATTTTCTTCCTATCAGCTTTCTTCACTATCCACCTTTCACAACCGTACATAGAAATGGGAAATATGATGGAATGGACCATCTTAACTTTTTAGTTAACTTTTTAGTTTTTTTTAATGGACTGGATGAGGAAAAACAGACTGAAGCTGAATCCAGATAAGACGGAGGTACTTGCTGTTAAGGACCCTAGCCCAGGTATGGAGGTTTGTCAACCAGTTCTAGACGGGGTCACACTTCCCCTGAAAGACTGTGTCCGCAGCTTGGGGGTGCTCCTGGACTCACCGCTTCAGATGACAGCTCAAATTGATGCGGCAGCCAGGAGTGCCTGCTATCAGCTCCGGCTGATACGCCAGCTGCGCCCCTTCCTGGACTTGGAACACCTAAAAACAGTGGTACATGCGCTGGTAACTTCACGGCTTGACTTCTGTAATGCGCTCTACATAGGGCTACCCATGTGCTTAGTCCGGAAACTTCAATTAATTCAGAATATGGCAGCCAGGTTGGTCACCGGAAGATCTAAAACTGACCACATAACACCTATTCTGAAGTCTTTACACTGGCTGCCTATTAGTTTCCGGGCACAGTACAAGGTGTTGGTTCTTACCTTTAAAGCCCTCCATGGCTTGGGGCCAGCCTACCTGCGGGATCACCTTCTCCCATATAATCCGCCCCGCACACTAAGGTCCTCTGGGAGGAATTTACTGCAGCCAATCAGAACTAGGTTGGCTGCAGTTACCCAGAGGACCTTTTCTTCTGTCACTCCTAAGTTATGGAATGGCCTGCCGGAGGAGACCTGGCACATTACCAGTCTTGACGGCTTTAAAAAAGCTGTCAAGACTGTTCTCTTCCGACAGGCCTTCCCAGACTAGTGTTCCACCGCCTCTCATCATTTGTCTCTTGTTCTAATTTTGTTTTTAATTTGTTTTTAATAATTAATGTGTTTTAGGGGGATAGAAGGGTTGGTGGGTGGGGAGGATAGGGTACATTTTAATGTTTTAATGTATTTATATATTTTTGTAATGCCGCCTCGATCCACTGGGAGAGGCGGGATGATGATGATGATGATGATGATGATGATGATGATGATGATGATAATAATAATAATAATAATAATAATAATAATAATTAGTCTTGTCTAGTTCCTTCTTAGCTGCTCTTCCAAGTTATAGTCTTCTTCTGATTTCTTGAATGCAGTCTCCATTCTGATTAATGACTGAACAAAGGTATGGAAAGTCCTGAACTATTTCAGTGTCTTCATCACCTCCTTTGGGGTTATGTAACTCATTATTTTTGTTTTCTTAATATTCAGCCATTAATCTGCCTTTGCACTTACTATCTTGACTTTCTTGAGTAATCGTTCTAAGTCTTTGCTGTTTTCTGCTAGTAATATGGTGTCATCTGCCTATCTCAAACTGTTGATGTTCTTTCCTCCAATTTTCATGCCTCCTTCCTCCGACTCTTATCCTGCCTTACATATATGTTCATCATACAAGTTGAACGGATAAGGTGATAAAATGCAGCTTTGCCTGACGCCCCCTCCCCGCCAGCTGGAAACCATTCTGTTTCTTTGTATTCTGTCCTAAGAGTAGCCTTTTGTCCTGTGTACAGGTTACACAGCAGGAAAATCAAATGTGGCACATGCATTTCTTTAAGAGCAATCTATAGTTTCTCTTCTTATATGAAGAGCCCTTAAGAGCATAACGTGTGATTTGGTTCAGACGCACTAATTTTGTAATGAGATTTCCTCACTTATTTTTATCTTCAACACATTGGTGAAATAAATTCAAATTCACATCACAAATAATACAGAGGTTTGTTATAATGTTAATTTCTTGTGTAGCAAGAAATTCTTGTGTCACCTGAGTGAGTTTTATGATAACATGGGGAAGTGTTTCCAATCAGATATTACTGCTGAATCAATTTTTGTTGATCTAGAGGTCATTTCAGGATGCTGAAATAATCTACCCATTAAATTTCCTCCAAAGACTGGAAAGATTTTGTGGTTTTGATTGTGTGGACAAATAATATCTTGGATCTTCATTATGACTCTTCCCATCCAATAAAATTTCTGTTGGGGGAAACAGTTTGTCAGCAGCTGGATATTTGGCTAAAAATGTTAAATGTTTGTTACATGTTGTTAACATTATTGTAAGCTACTTTGTGAGATCTTATCAGTAGGTCAATAAAAAAAATTAGCCGCGTTGAGTTTTGTTTTCTAAGTTTTGTGGAGAAGATTTCTCATTTTATCACTGGAAAATGTAATTAATAGGCATTAGAAAGAAATTGCTTTGTATATGATTCCTTACGGACCAGCCTTCTCTTGATATCTATTTTGCACAAATGTTGGCATTACAGTATAAACAAAAGCAAAGAATTGCAAAGGTATTATCTATTTTAAGACAAGGAGATTCAGTTGATGGGTTGTTTGCCTCCTTTCTTTCCTATTTAAATCTTTTCTCTTTCTACTTTAATTGAATGAGCTTTATTTTTATCTCTTATAGTTGAGATTCCTTGGCTACACATTTATATTGGAAATGTTCCAAGTCTGTCCTCGGAGGAACTCAACTCATTCTCTATTTGACATTTTTATTGAGGAATTTCTCAAACATAACATGAAATGACACCATGGGGAATTTAAACTATGGTGAGATACTCATCTGGTTAAATATAATTGCTTTTAGCATTGTAGTCACTTGAAATTGCAGTAGTTCTTTTGTGAAGATTATTATTTTAAGTTCAGTTCAGTGGACATAAAGATTAATATTTAGCCTCATGAAATGAAGGTTTCTTTATGCCTTAATTTGAAACCAGTCATGAAATAAAGTTTTTGTTCCTGAACACGAGGGAAATACTTTGTTTTCTTACAACTAAGTAGCATATTTGTCCAGATGTTATCTTCTGTTTGATTTTATTTCCCATTGACTTATTGATGAATTGATATCCCCTCTCTCTATGTTTTGGGATATGTGTACTGTCATTTCTCATCATTCTTTTCCTCTAGTGAGGTCAAATCTAATTTGAGAACTGAGCACTTCAGTCAAAATCTCTTAGGCCGTCTTATATTACATGTACATGGAAATGCTATCAGATTTTTTTTTATTAAATCTGCAAAATTATTGGAATAAGCGAAAGTTTTCCCTGAAATACTGGCAACTTAAAATTATTCAAATGTTGCCATTCTGTACATAATTATTTGCAAGCAAGTTTCACTGATGTTAGTGGGCTCTTGTTCCAAATAAATATGTGTACAATTAGACTGAACAGCAGATGATATGTAACATTGTGAGCTAAGCAGCATACAGAATAAATAAATATTTAATTGAGACAAAGTCTCTTTAAACTTATTTCTGGGTTTAAAAAAAAGCATAGAATCAGTCTCAAATCAGCAATGCATTTTAGGTCTCATTAGCATTTTCATGTAGTAGAATCACCCCATACTAAAAAAGTACTATTGATAAAAATGCAAATCTATTGTTGCACAATGACAATTGGTGCAAATTCTGTCTTTTTCTCACTGTTATTACTTATTGAGCACTATCAATGTTCATGGTACATGATAACAAAATCACAGATGAAAAGAATCATTGTTCATGGGATTTATAATCTAAAGTAATGATTATAGAGGGCTTAAGCTGTAAAATATACTATATTCCCCACTATTCTGTAAAATATCTTGTTTTTAAAAAAGGCTGTTTGAGCTACAGAACAGCTCCTTAGGGGCACCCAATAGCCTTTAAATGCTTGATCCTATGTCCCAGAGACTTTGGAGATCTGGCCCACCCAGGTCCAGGGAAGGGCAAAAATGGCCTACACTTGTTAAATTTCTTACATTTGGATCGCACCCTTCCACAGAGTTGTGCTGTTTCTATGTAATCTGCCAAACATCACGTCAGCCAGATGAAGGATATCACTGGTATTACTCCGTACTGTAGAGAGTGGATCGGGTGGCATAATGGGGTGCTTTGATGAATTGGAGACTATCCTGCTTTATCTCATGAGGGAGTTTGTAGCTGAAGCAAGATGTGATATGGAGAACTCCAGAGCTTGTCCTCACAGCCATTTTTGAAGATTGGGTCAAGGACAACAGTTCTAAGTGAACCATGAGCTATGGAATCATTTTAAGTTAATCTCAAAGAAAAACTCAAAACTGGAAGACAGACCAGGAGGAAAGGTAGAGGGGGGCGGAAACAGGACTGAAGAATAATTAAGAATGTAGGAACATAGTATGGCTCAAGATTGTACTCCTCAGGCATGCTGAAACAGGCAGTCCTCTATATACGAATCTAGTAGGTGAACAGAAATAGTCTGGGGGTTATTAAGCAGCTACTACAGTGATTAACCACAAAGAAGAACTTCACATGGATCTAGCGCTCTTGTTCTCAAAAACACCACCCCTGCTTTCACTTTAATGTATATAAAATGCATACAATGGCAATATTCTTCATCCCCATAGCTATGACAGAATTCATTTGGTGAAATCCAGTGCATTGGCTTCACTCTTCGTTCTTTACTATGTTGAGTATTTTCTCCTGTTGAAGCACATTTCTGTACTGCAGAATCATTGAGCAGGATAGAGTCTTGTAGATCAGCTGGTGTACCAAGAAGCTAAGAGACAGAACATCCCCAGCATGTAGCAGTTCAGTTACTTCCTGTAGATCTCCATTTGCTGCAGACTTCGTTCTGTTATGTGCTTTGTTCTCAGTATCTCATCTGGCTCAGAGAAGGACTTGGAAGGGAGGAGGCTTCAGTACATGCTACTCCAGCATTTTTGAGGCCAGGGAACTTGGCTTTACTTAATTTCTTGAACTGATATAGTTCATACTGCCCCCCACCATAGGAGCCAGTGGCTGTAGAACAGTTGGCCCTTTAAGAAAAGCATCACCCATATGGTGTGGGATTAGTTACAGGGGTAGATAAGCTACTCGTTGCTATACAGTACATTACCATTCTGCAGGATGTGCTATTTTCATAACTGAACATATTTATGGCTGGAAAACGTGATCAAAAGTACTCTGGCTGGAAGAGTGTGGCCTCAGACTAGTCAGATCATAAGTTCAGAGAGGATTTGGTGGAAAACCCAGATACTACTGTATTTATGTTATCCCTTTCGACAGTTCAGGCTCCATACATACTCAAATACAATGGAGGGCGAAACTGCCCAGGTGAAGCAATCAGAGACCATCCTTTAATCTTGCCCTATGGTAATCTTCCCTATAACTCCTGCCTGACCAAGACATTAAGAGATAGTCATGACTCCCATCAATATTTTGTCACCTAGAGTTAAGGCAATCAGCCCATCCCAGACTCCTATGTCAATCCCATAAGCAAGCCCTTACTGCTTTGTCTACACAGCCCCTTCAGAGTAGCAAATAGGGTATATAACCCCTAGCTTCAGCCTCAGCAAATTGTAGTACATTGGATGTAGTACCCAGACTGCTGTTCTTGTGTGCTACCCTCAGATGTTGTCTGAGCCCCTGCATTTCAATCTTCTTCTTCAGGACTGTTAACTATCACCCTCTTTCCCTCTAATCTCTCTCTATACAACCTTTCATGCCTCACTTTCCGATAGCCTTGTATGGTTCTTGAGAGTGTCTGATTTCTTGTGTGCTTGTCAATCCAAATAAAAGATTTTGTTTAACTTTAAACTGGAGTCCTCTCTACAGTTAGTATTGGTATACATAGAGGAAAAGATCCTGCTGTTATTCTCCTCTTGCAGGCCTTCTCTGAACTATAATTCTCCAAAATTCTAAGGAGACACTGGCATTGCGGATGGATCTCAAAGTCCCCCACCAGCCATTAGCTCTTTATAACTGGTCCTAGCGGCCTTCAAGCTCATTTCCAGAGGAGAAGGCAGAAGGTGAGCTGTGTCTGAGAAGACATCCTTGACTGGGTGTTTTTACAGGCTTGTGGGCTTGTTTATTTGTTTTTGTGTCTGTCTGTTTCTGGCTGTGTACTCTCCTTGAGTACAAGGTCTAACTGACTAACTGACTTCTTAGAGGGAGGAGCTAGCAGCCATTAGCTCTTTATAACTGCTTCCAATGGCAACCACCTTTGGCACGCACACTTTTCCTGTACAAGTTGAACAAGAATTCATTGCTTCTTGGGTTGAAGCCCTCCTGAGATACTCTGCCTGACCACAACGTCCAGGTGGGTAGGGCAGCTTGGGGGAGTAACTAGAGCCACTATATAATTGCAGCCTTAGTCCTGAGAATTTGACAATTAGAGCTTGGCAGACAGGGGTAGTGACATGAGTTTTTACCAGGGAAGTTTGAGGAGGAAGCCCAGTTTTACTGTTTCCAATTTGACGACTGTCTAAGTTATCAAGTGTGGATAGCGAGGGAGCTGCCGCACTCACCTGCAACAGCAGTGGCATGTTTCCTTTCTTGCTGGAAGCTGTCGTTGGGTACACCTGCAGGAAGTGCAAACTGGTGGCCCTCTTGGAGGAGAAGGTTCAGCAGCTGGAGGCCCGTGTTTCTAATCTTCAGATTATTAGGGAGGTTGAGGAGTTCTTGGATAGGGCAGAGAGGACCTTCTTGAAGATGGAACACATGGAGGACCTAGCAGACGAGGAAGTCAGTTCACAAAACCAGGAGACTGACATTTGGAGGAATGTGACACATAGAAGGGCCAGGAACCAAACAGAGAGTTTCGAGCTATAGAATCACTTCCAAGTTCTTGACCTTATTAATGAGGAAGTGGAATAGCAGGGAGAGGAGATAGAAGAGCAAGAGGAGGTAATGGAACATCAGCAAGAGGAAGTCAAACAGCAGCAGGATAAAATCCGACAGCAGCAAGACTAACAGTCACATCCTGAAGAGAATGTCTGGGCAACCCTGGAAGAATCCGCTCATCAAGAAATCCCAGACATGCTTCAGAGATGAGTTCCGGTGGTTGGGGACTCCTTGCTGAAAGGAACAGAACCAACAATTTGCAACCCTGACAGGATGAATCATGAGGTGTGCTGTCTCCCTAGGGTCAAGATCGATGATGTTACAGAGAGGCTAACAACACTGGTCAAGCCCACTGACCGTAACCCCCTCTTTTTGGTTCACGTGGGAACCAATGACACTGCAAGGCGCAGCTTTCAGCACATCGCAAAGGATTATGAGGTTATGGGTAGGAAACTGAAGGACCTTGGTGCACAGGTTATGAATTAATCTCTCTTCCTTGTTGAAGGACATGGCCCACGAAGGAAGAGAATAGTGGAGGTCAACAAATGGCTCCACAAATGGTGCCGCCGGGAGCGATTTGGGGTTTTGGATCATGGTCTCCATTTCCACAAAGGTGGTCTTCTGGCCATGGATGGGCTGCACCTCACAACTGTTGGCAAGAACATTTTTGCTAACAGTCTCGCAAAGCTGATCAAGAGGTCTTTAAACTGAGTTTGGCTGGGGAGAGAGACAATATTATTCAGGGCAAGGATTCAGCGAGTACTGGGAAAAATACTCCAAATGATATAGATAGAGCAGGCCAAGTAGTACTAGAGACCAACAATGGGAGGAAAAGCAACTTTAATAAAGGACTTGCAGGAAGGGCACATGGTCTTAAGTGTCTCTATACTAATGCACAGAGCATGGGAAATAAGCAAGATGAACTTGAACTCTTAATACAACAAAATAAATATGATTTAATAGGCATCACTGAGACCTGGTGGGATGAGTGTCATGATTAGAATGTAGTAATAGTGGGGTACAACCTATTTTGCAGAAATAGACCAAAGAAGAAAGGAGGAGGTCTAGCTTTATATGTCAAGGATGTTTTCACCTGTGAAGAGATCCATGCTTTAAATCCAGGTAGCCAAGTCGAGAGCATCTGGGTAAGAATTAAGGGAGTGAGAAACAATAGGGATGTTACTGTGGGGGTATACTACCGACCTCCAAGCCAGCCTGAGAATTTGGATGATGCCTTCCTGTAGCAGATAACCACACATTCAAAAAGAAGAGGTGGACTAGTAATGGGAGATTTCAACTATCCTGATATATGTCGGCAGTCAAATTCTGCCAAAAGCACAAGGTCCAACAAGTTCCTCACTTGCCTTGCAGACAATTTCATGGTCCAGGAGGTGGAAGAGGCAACAAAGAGATCAACAATTTTAGATCTGATCCTGACCAACAGGGATGACCTTGTTAATGCAGTGGAAGTGGTGGGATCCTTGTGGAGGAGTGACCATGCTCTACTGGAATTTGTCATTCAGTGGAAAGGGGAAGCCAAATGTAGCCAGACATGCATTCTAGACTTTAAAAAAGCTGATCTCTGTAAACTTAGAGAATCACTGTCTGAAATTCCGTGGTCAAGGATACTGAAAGAGAAGGAAGTTCATGACATATGGGAGTTTCTTAAAAGTGAGATTCTTAAGACACAATTTAAAACTGTGCCAATAAGGAGGAAAAATGGCAGGTGTCTAAAGAAACCAAAATGGTTGACTAAAAAACTCTCAGCTGAGCTAAGTGTTAAAAGAAGCATGTACAGGAAATGGAAGAATGGTGAAATCACCAAAGAGGAATTCAAGCAAATAGCCAGCATATATAGGGAGAAGGTCAAAAAAACTAAAGCACAGAATGAACTCAGACTTGCCAGAGACATTAAAAACAATAAAAATGGCTTTTTAAAGATATGTCCGCAGCAAAAGGAAAAACAAGAAAATGATAGGGTCACTGTGTGCAGAAGATAGCCAAGTACTAACTAGGGAAAGAGAAAAGGCAGAACTACTCAACACCTTCTTTGCCTCAGTTTTCTCCCAAAAGGATAGAAGTACTTAACCTGGGGGGGGAACAGGTGGGGAAGTAAGGGAAATGCAGCACAGAATAGGTAGAGAAGTAGTACAGGCATACCTGGCTACACTAGATGAATTCAAGTCTCCAGGGCCAGATGAATTACATCCAAGGATATTAAAAGAACTGGCAGACATAATTTCAGAACCACTCACAATAATCTTTGAGAACTCTTGGAGAACAGGAGAAGTCCTAGCAAACTGGAGGAGGGCAAATGTTGTCCTCATCTTCCAAAAGGGAAAGAAAGAGGACCCAAATAATTATCCCCCAGTCAGCCTGATATCAATACCAGGAAAGATCCTAGAGCAGATCATTAAACAGTCAGTTTGTAATTACTTAGAAAGCAATGCTGCGATCACTAAAAGTCGACATGAGTTTCTCAAAAACAAATCATGCCAGACCAATCTTATCTCTTTTTCTGATGGAGATACAAGCTTGATAGATAAAGGGAATTCTGTGCAGGTAGCATATCTTGATTTCAGTAAGGCCTTTGACAAAGTTCCCCATGACATTCTTTCAAAGAAGCTAGTAAAATGCAGGCTGGACAGGATTACTGTTAGGTGAATTTGTAATTGGTTGACTGACCGAACCCAAAGGAAGCTCACCAATGGCTGCTTTTCATCCTGGAGAGAAGTGACTAGTGGGGTGCCATGGGGTTCTGTCCTGGGCCCAGTGCTATTCGACATCTTCATCAATGACTTAGATGAAAGAATAGAGAGTATGCTGATCACATTTGCAGATGACACCAAATTGGGAGGGGTTGCTAATACCCCAGAGGACAGGATCAAATGTCAAAATGACCTTAACAGATTGGAGAGCTGGGCCAAAGCGAACAAAATGAATTTCAGTGGAGAGAAATGTAAAGTTCTACATTTAGGCAGAAAAAATGGAATGCACAAATACAAATTCGGGGACACGTGGCTGTGTGAAAGGGATCTAGGAGTCTTGGTGGACCACAAGCTGAACGTGAGTCAGCAGTGTGATGTGGCAGCCAACAAAGGCAACACAATTCTTGGTTGCATCAGTAGGAGTATGGTGTCTAGATCAAGGGAGGTAATGGTGCCACTCTGTTCTGCTTTGGTTAGACCCCATCTGGAATATTGTGTCCTGGGCATCTCATTTCAAGAAGAATAATGACAAGCTGGAGAGTGTCCAGAGGAAGGCAACCAACATGGTTAAGGATCTGGAAGCTGGGTGTGTTTAGTCAGTAGAAGAGAAGGTTAAGAGAGGATATGATAGCTATGTTTAAGGAATGTCATGTTGAGGAGAGAGCTGGTTTGTTTTCTGCTGCTCAAGAGACTAGGACAAAGAGCAGTGGATTCAAGCTACTGGAAAGGAGATTCCATCAGAACTTCAGGAAGAACTTGTCAGGACCCTGGTACTCCAGGACTCAAACTCTTGAGTCTGAACCAGAGGACTTCAAAGCCATGGAGCCTGCTGCACCAGCAGAGCCCACCCCAGAGGCTGCCATGGAGCCTGCTGCATAGCCCACCCCAGAGGCTGCCCTGGACACAGAGCCCTTGGCTCCAGTAGCCACAGCAATGGAGCCAGGGGCTGCCTTAGACCCAGAGATTCAAGAGCAGGTGCCTACTTACCAGCAGCATTGGGAGCAAAAGAGTGCTCTCAGAAGGTCAGAGCGTTTAAATGGGAAACACCAAGCAATCAAGCTCCAGCTGAGGTAGCACCTGGGTGAGGGCCTGCTTAATAAAAGCACTCACTCAGCCTTGGGTTTTTGTCAGCTCACAACTGTCCATTTTGGGTGTGCTTGCTGGGCTATCAGGGACTCTTGCCTTGCTTCCTGAAATGCTGCCTGACCGGCTGAGGAACAAACTCTCTGGTATGTTGACTCTGTTTGCTGTTTTGCCTGGCTGTGATGTAACAGCCAGGGAATATTTTGCTGCAAAAGGCTCTTTAGTTTACTGCTGCCTTATCTACCCACTGCTGAAGTAAAGCCTTTTGATTTATTGCCTGTCTGCCTTATGTGGGAAAAGACCTATTAGCTGGCTCTTGGCTGCCTGCCATGCCTTGGTGTTGACAGAACTTCCTGATGGTCAGAGCTGTTCAGCAGTGGAATATGCTGCCTGGGAGTGTGGTGGGGTCTCCTCCTTTGGAGGTTTTTAAGGAGAGGCCATTTGTCGGGAGTGCTTTGATGTGGGTTTCTGCATGGCAGAGTGTTGGACTGGATGGCCCCATGGTCTTTTCCAAGTCTATGATTCTTAGGGTAACACACTATTCATGAGGCCTCTGTGTGATTTTAAGACAATTTCTCCTCTTGGCTGAGTCCCAGCCTGTACCAATCCAGGATCCCAACAGGATTTCCACTTCCCCAACCCCCTTGGGAATCACAGTTGCCTAACCTGACCAGTCTTACTGCATGAGATATTGCTTCATTGCGTAAGATTTGCTTAATCAAATGTGATCCAGGTCTTTCAGGCAGTATCAATGCTATAGTCCAGTTTCTCTTATGGATCCCAAATTGTACTAGAATAGAACACCCTCTAGGTGTTTGGTTCTGATGTCAAACTATCCTTACTATCAAGACAAAATAGAAAAAGTGACTAAAATTTCCAAATAGCTCTTACAAAACATTTTAGAAGTAACAACTGAACAAACTAAATAGATTAAAAAGATTGGTTAAACTAAAAAGCAAGTAGTATCATATAACCCTTGTTAACTGTCCACCCATGTTAAAGGTAACATTACTTGTAACATGTTACTTTCACTCTGCCTCTTAAGTCCTTTAGATCTAGTCTTCTCAAGTGAAAATGACCACATCTTTGCCTTCTTCTGTATGACAAACCTTGAGGCACTTGAACATTGTTTCTTTTGGTGTCATAGAGTAGAAATGTAATTTTTCACTATTTTTCTTCTTGAAGGAAGCAACAATATAGCAATAACTGCTACATTTCTATACCGCTTATCAGTGCAAAGCACTCCCTAAGCGGTTTATAACATGTAAGCCAATTGCCCCCAACAAGCTGGGTACTCATTTTACCAACCTATGGAAGGCTGAGTCAATCTGGAGCCCTGCAGGACAAAACTCACAACATTGTGCCTGCGGTACTGGCATTTAACCACTGCGCCACCATGGCTCTCCACTGCACCACCAAGGCAGCAACAAATAGTTTTAGTAATTTTCCTTTCACTGTGACAAAGTCTTTTTCCAAAGCCTATTCATATTTTGGGAATTATTCTGCACAAAATTCACATGTGATGGTTTAGCAGAGAAAGCAGCATTTTCTGTGCAGGAAGCAGCATTTTTCTGTGTCTCCTCATACATTTCTGTGTCCTCTGCAGAAGGCAATCACGTGTGAATTTTGCAGAGTTATGTCCCCAACTGAGAAAACATTATTGTCAGTCCAGGGTTCTCCTCATTGGAGTTTTTCTTTTTGATTATTTTTAATTATTTTCTTTTTAATGTAATTTTTATTTTATAGCACAGTGTAACATAACATTACAATACCAAGTAACACAACACTACAGAACGTATCTATACTTGTCAACAGATCTACCCTGTTCCTACTGCAACCCCATAACAACAACATAACAAAAAATACAATCAGATCTAATATTAACCAAACAAACTCTAAAGCTGTTTTCCAACTCCCCCAATACAGATTCTATATTGTAATATTAAATCCACTTTTGTTATTCAAGCACCTTCTAAAAATAATCTCTAGTACTGATTTTACAATATATTAATACTCAAAACCAATAATTGATATGTCTCTCAAAAAACATATTAACAGATCCTAGTCTTTCACAAATGTCACTAATATTTTTCTCTCTCTCTAATTTGTCCATCTCTGCTAAGTCTATTAACTTAAACAAGCAATTTTCTATAGCTGGAATTGCATTGCTCTTGCACTTCTATGTGTATATCATTCTTGCTACCATTGTCATATAACAAAGAATTCTGCCAGTGAAACTACCACTAATGCTAACAAATAGAGTTCTGGTTCTTTCTGAAAATTTAGTTTTAAAATCTTCCATTAAATAGACTTGATTACAGAACTTCTTAGCCCTATCACAAGTCCACCACATGTGATCAAAATTTCCTATTTGTTCTTCACATTTCCAGCACTTACTGAAGCCCCATTAGACATTTTCTGGCGTTAAATACTATCTATACATCATCTTATAAAAGTTCTCTTTAAAATCATAAAATAATGTGAATTTTAACCCTGTGAACCACATTTTCTCTCTCTGATCTGACATTATGTTACATCCTACATTCTGAGTCCATTTTATCAGACAGTCTTTCACCACTTCTTATTCCATCTGTGAATATAACAAAACTTTGTACATTTTCCCTATCAAATGCTGCTCCTCTACACACAATTGTTTCTCAGAACCATTCTCAGTTGTTTCAAAGTCATATAACTTTTAATTTTTTTTGGTAATTTTTCACAGTTTGCCTATAAGAAAACCATTAGAAATTGAATCCTTCTTGTGTTAACTGTTCTACTGATTTATTTCTATATTGACTTGATTCAGTCTCCAGTAGGTCTTGATAAGTCAACATCTTTCTTTAGGAGTTGTCTCTTTTCTGTAAAAAGGCTCTTGAGTTGATACCCACAGTGGCATTTTTGGACAAAGCTTCAGTTTATATCTGTTCCATATTTTTAGCAAGGCTCTCTGAACATGATTATTAAATGCTGCATTTATTTTACTTTTTTTTATACCAGTAATATCCATGCCATCCAAAATTCAACTCAGTCCCCTCCATTTCCAGTACTCTCTTATTTGTTAACATAGTCCAGTCTTTAATCAAAATCAGTGCACATGCGGCAAAATATAAATTCAAATCTGGAAGCCCCAAACCTGCCCTCTGTTTAGCATCTTGTAAATGTTTATATTTGAGCTTCTTTCCTTGCCAGATAAATTTCAGTATATCCCACTGACATTGTTCTAATAAAAAATCATTTATCAAAACTGGAATTGTGTGAAACAGATACATCATTCTAAGTAAAACATGTATTTTAATCACTGAGATTCTACCCTTTAACAATAACTTTAACTTTTCCCATCTTTTCAGATCTTCCTTAATCTCATTCCCATGGTTCAATGTAGTTATTTTTCGGTATGTAAAATCAGTATTTGTCAAAATAATACTCAAATATTTCACCTTTTTCTCAATTTTGAAATTAGATTTTTAACATAACACTTCTTGTTCTGTTTTTTCCATATTTTTGCTAAAATCATCATTTTTATTATTTATTTTAAACCCTGCCACAGACTCAAATTCTTGTATTATTTCCAGTAGCATTTCTATAGATTCGTTGGGTTCTTCTAGGAAAATCAATAAATCATCTGTAAATGCTCTTAGTTTATGTTCTTCTTTTAAAACTCTTCCTCTGTGGATCATTTTATCCTGCTGTATTCTTCTATTCATAAATTCCAGAGCTAATATAAAAAGTAAAGAGGAGAGTGGGTATCCTTGTCAAGGACTTTTTTGGATCTCAGAGCGTTTGCTCAGTTCTCCATTAATCAGAATTTGGGCTGTTTGTTATTTGTAAATTGCCTTTATCTATGTAATGAAATTATTCCCAAATTGCATCTTTTCCAAAACTCCAAATAGAAAGTCCCAGTTTAGATTATCAGAAACTTTCTCAACACCAAAAATAATAAATGCTGCCTGTTTTTCATTATGATGATCTAAATATTCTAAAATGTCCAACACATACATTGTATTCTTCTTTAATAGCCTTTTCAGTAAAAAATCATCTTAATCCTTGTATATAAGATCTTGTAAAATCTTTTTGCCAAAATAATTGCAAAGATTTTGTAGTCATTAATTCACAACAAAATTGGTCTATAATTCTTTATTTCAGTCAAGTCCTGTCCCTCTTTCAGGGTTAAGACCATTAAAGCTTATTTCCAGGATTCTAGATCTTTTTTTACTCCAAAATTAAATTCATCAATTTCTGCAAGAGTAGACAGAATTGTTCTTCAACAATTTATAATATGAAGCTGTTAGTGTATCCAGTCCCAGAGCTCTACCAATATTAATCTTCTTCATAGCCTCCATAATTTCACTTATTATTATCAGTACATTTTTGGTTTGCTTTTGATTATCTGAAATCTCTGGTAGATCTTGTTTATCCAAATATTTCTCAATCTTCTTCAAAGTTATTTTTTGTTTCTTATACAACTTTACATAGAATTGATAGAACTCTTTCCTGATTTCATTTTCATCACTTGTAATTTCTTTTCTACTTCATATTCTGCATCTGAATTTCTTCTCTCTCTCTTTTCTTAATTTGTAGGCCAACCACCTTCTTGGTTTGCTGGCAAATTCAGAGGCCTTCTGTTTAACAAATTACAATTTCCTCTCCATTTCTGTTACTGTCTCCATGGATATTTGTTTCTCTAAAATATTAACTTGATTAAATATTGTCTTGGCCATAGAGATCTCCTTCAATTTCTCTTCTTTTGTCTTGATCTCATCTGAAAGCAATAATAGTTTCTCTTGGTATCTCTTTTTAATTTTTGCACTCTATTGGATTAAACAGCCCCTCATAAAGGTCTTACTGGCATCTTGTACAATTCCAATTTTGTGCCCTTATCAAGGTTCTGTACCCTTATCAAGGTTTTTCCTAACAGTTCTTTATCACCTTTTCCTCTTCAAAAAAATTGCTCAGTTTTTCCATATAGTTCTTTACCAACTTATCCTCTTGTAGCAAAGAATCATTAAGTCTCCAACAATTCTTTTTGGCCCTTTTGCTTTCAAAATCAAAGTTACTGGGTTGTGGTCTGAAATGCTTCTAGCAAAAGCATCCATTTTCTCTATATCAGCCAATGTTTTTGAGATAAAAAATACATCAATTATTGAAAAAGATTTGTGCCTCTCCAAAAAGCAGATATAATTCTTGGAATTATCATATTTGAATATCCATGCATCCACCATTTCCAGGCTCTCCATTATCTCAAAAAGGGTTCTATGTAACCTCCCTTGTGAAATCTTAAGCACTTTTTAAGGCTTTTCTATGATATTGTGTTTTGATGACTCCATTCCGGTCTCTGAGCATTTTCAAACTCTCAGAGGAACAGTTTAGTAATTTGTCTAATGGTTTCTCGTAAAAAAAAAAAATATCACTGTGCTTTCAAATAAACTTCTGTGATGAAGATTTTCGTTACATTTTTCTTAATTTGATCTGCAACATGTCAGCCCTCTTGATCATCAGACTTCACCTCTGAGTGTAAATTAGAACTGACATATACAACTATTCCATTCTTTTTCTTTGTTGATGTTGCAATATATTCCTTACCAAGTTTTTGACATTGTAAATATTTAGAGTCTCTCTTACATTTGTTTCTTGTAGACAAATTATATCTTGTTTAAGTTTTTTCAGATGGTGGAAGACCTTGGTCGTCTTTGATGCAGTGTTCAGCCTTTAATATTCCAAGTTAAACACCTCCATTCAAATCTTCAAGTTTGGAATAGTCCATGCTTATTGTGCTTTGTCTTTTTCTTTATTCCCATTTTTGTCTTCTTTTTCTTTCCTCTCTCCCTCTTTCTTTTATTCTCTTCTCTCAATTGTTCTGTCTGTTTTGTAGTTCTCCATGAACAATTTAGCTTTTTGTATTGTGTTCACAAGGAAACATCTTTGTTTAAATTCAAATGACAGTCCCCCCAGTCTCTCCTATCTAAATGGAATCCCACTCTTTCTCAATTTCTCAGTTAAGAAATTATACTCTCTTCTTTTACAAAGAATCGTTGTGGATATATCTTTAAAGGTAACAATCTCAGCTACATCTAATAATGGTCTCAAAGTGGTGTTGTAAAACTTTGTCTTTCATCTGTTTATGAACAAAATATGTGATCACATGTTGGGGCAGCTTCCACTGTCTCAGTACACATGAAGAAATGTGATGCCCCCTATCATTCTGGCTCACTGCTTCTGCCATCTCAATGTCAAGCAGTGCTGCAATCTTTTCTATCATTCAGTCTCAAATATTTTCATTTGCTTTTTCTGGTACTGATTTAAATCTCAGACAGTTCTTCCTTTCTCAGAGTTCCTTAAGAGTGAATGCTTCTAGGTCTTGTTCGCTTTTTTTCTCCATTCTCATGTCAAAATTACCTGTTTTCTGTTCCAAAATGTGGGTTTTCTGAGTTACTTCACTTAATTCTGAAGCTATCTGTGTTACATATTTCTTTACCTTCTTCAGCTCTTCTTTTACTTGTTTCATCTCCTTTTACATATCTTGGAGCAATGGTTCTTTACATTTTCTTTACCTGGGACCACAAAGATTTAGCTCAAGGTTAGAATATTTAAAATTATATTTAAATATTCAAATATTTATATAAATATTAATTTATTAAACTCTTCTGGAAACTAGGATTCAAATCACTTTTCAGATGCTGAGTGACCTTGGGCAAGTCACATTCTCTCAACCTCAGAGGAAGGCAAAGGAAACCCCCCCATCTGAGGAAATCTTGCCAAAAACCTCTGTGATAGGTTTACCTTAGGGCTGCCATAAGTTGGAAGTGACATAAAGGCAAATAAGGGTGCAGTTACACCCACCCACTTTGATGCCATGTTCCTGTTTCTGCTGCTGCTATTGGTGTCCAGCAGCAGGGTTTCATGGACCTCCTATGGGGGCTCCATGCACTTCCAGGGTTCCTCAGACACCTGTCTTGGAGTATATTTCTCCCCATCTGTTCTGTTTGAGAACCCATCTGCAAAATCTGCATTGTCATCTGTGACATCTGCACCTTTAAGGTCTGTAGTTTATCAGTAAACTTCTGAGCCATCTCTGTGGTTTTGCTAGGTATGTAGTGAGCCTCTTCTCTTTTGCTTTTCTTTTCCTGATCTGGATCTTGGTTCCATATTATGGTTCTCTTCTGGTCAAATAGTGTTTTTGATGTTCTTAATCAATTTTTCCTTTCCTTATAGCCTTTCAGTGGCCAATAGCCCATTCAGCAGTCCTCTCTCTTTAACATACTATTCATTCCTATATGGAGCACTGTTACTACTTACCACCACCAGATGTCAATGTCTAGTAATGTTTCCCTGTAAATTTCTACTTCCTTGCTGTTTTCTCAATCAGCTCAGAGCAAGAAGAATGTTTACGAAGGTATCAAGGTCGTTCCCAGTTCTGCTTGCTTTTTGGATAAATACAAATTCTTTTCTCATATAATAAATAAATCCATTGAAAATATATCTTATAGCAGAGCTTTCCAAAATGTGTGTCACAACACATTAGTGTGTTGGCTGCAGTGTATAGGTGTATCACATGCACATAAAGGGTTCCAAAGTCCTAATAGCTTCAATTCTTGTGTTTCTTGAAAAGCAGTATTTTTTCATATATACAAGTAGGAGATAAGCATATATGACAAACATGTAGGCAAAAAGAAGCACGTGTTTTTTAAAAATTCTGTTTTGTTCCCCTTCGTTTTTAAAGAGTACTCACAGTCTAGATCAGAGCTTTCCAAACTTTTCATATTGGTGACACACTTTTTAGACATGCATCATTTTGTGACGCAGTAATTTAGTAAGTAATTCAGTAAGTGGAGGCAGCCCCACCACCTTGGCCTGACCCGTCGTCACCCAGAGGGATATCTAGGATGGGGCAAATAGGACAGTTGCCCTGTGTGCCAATGTCATGGGGGCGCAAAAAAGTTGTGTTGGAAGATTTAGTGATGGCAGCAGAGGAAGAGGAAGCCGCCCTGGAGGAGGAGGAGGAGGAGCGGTCAGCTTTGGTGGCTCTGAGTCTGGAGGGAAGGGAACTGTGGCTGCCCCAGGTCTCCTTGGCTATCTCTGAAGTGGCAACATCATCATCATCTTCACCACCAGCAACTGCCTCTCACCTATGTCTTTGCCAAGGAAAGGCTGGGGAGGATGATGTTGTGGTTTTCCGTGGTTTGCCTAGAAATTGAGGAGAATTGAGCATACAGTCACATACCAGCTCCCAGAGCTTAACCAAAGCTGCCATCACTGCCCCGCAAGACAAGGGGAGTGGGTGGCATATTTGCATATCTATATTTAATAATTGAGGAGGTGGCTTCCAGTTGCTGGATGTCACACACATTTTACCTTTCCCCCTGAGTATGATAAATAAACTCTGTGACAGTAGGCAATGAGTTCAGAAGAGGAGGTTGGAGGAGAACAGGAACTTCTTCGCCCTGACTCATTCACATTTTGGGAAAGAAGCAATGCTTTCTCAGATAAGCTCTGAGATACATGGTATCTGAAAGACATGAGTTTCCACAGAGACAGGAAACCTCTTGTGGCTGCTGCAACGACCACGGGGTGAAATGTGGAAAGATCAATAACACTGGGAAGTGCTGTCTTAGGCAGACCCAATAAGCCAATCATAGAATCATCCTCTCACTCTCATCTTTCTCTTTCCATTCCCTCCCATTTATGTTCCCCTTTTGTTCCTGGAGATCCAGTGAGAGGGAGGAGACCCAGAAGACAGAAAAGCAGGGAGAGAGCTTTTGGGTTATCAGGATCAGTCCTCTGGAACCTCTCCACCCAGTTTTGACACATCCCCCAGCACAGTGAACAGTTAAGCCAGGGACTCCAGCTTTGGTACAGTCAATCTGAGCAAAGTGTCTGAAGAGGGGTGGAGTGATAAGAAGGGGAAGAATATCGTTTTTAAAAAATTATTTTAAAATTTTAGAAAGCAAATGTAGCCCTTTAAAAATGCATATGCAGAGCCTCAGTAGAATCAATCACCTCCATCCACCTCCACCCAGAGGTCCTTCCTCCCAGTTGCACTGAAAAACAAAGGCAGGAACGGGGGCTGTGGTGATCGATCGGGTGGGCAGGCAATTGGGTGAGGCTGCTGACGGAGCTCTGTGGGCTGGTTCACTCCATCCATCACGCATTGAGGACCCAGGGAGTGGGGAGGGAGAAACGGGTGGACAGACAAAGCGACTGGGTGAGTTGGGGGAGAGATGATTCAAGGAGGGACAGAGCAAGAGAGCTGGGCAGGAAGCAGTGCTTTACTCATGGGGGAGCAGTTTTTAGCGATGATGGGCAGGGTTTTTCATGGCCATAGCTTGTTGGTCATGAGGCTAACAACTCAAAACTAACAACAGCAGCCCAAACTCTGCTAGGGTGTCTAAGGACCAAGGAAAACCAAGGCTCTCCTTTCAAGAGCTTCTACATATGTGTGTTCAGAGATAGCTCAGCTGGGGCATGACTGTTAAGTTATTTCTCTTTTCCTTCAGATCAAGGTTGTTGAATCCAATTTTTATTTATGGCCATTACCACCCCTCCACCCTTTACATTCACATAACACACCTACATACTGCAGCTGACACACTAACATGTCATGAGACACGGTTTGGAAAGCTCTGGTCTAGGTCTTGCAAGGAGACTCTATCGCAGAAGTGAGGTTGCAATCTAGCATCGGAAAAGTTTCTTTTTCTTAGGCTTTTGATGATAAACATTGAATCAAAGGAAGAGATGAGTTGGCGAAATTCATTGCTGTTTTTAGCTGGTGGCAAGCCACGAACCAAGGAAGACTGGTAGTTTATGCTTTCCCCCTTCGTTCATGACCGGTCTTTTCTATGGGGAGGACCGACATGCTAAAGAGGTACAGAGAGTATCTTCAATATATCCCCTACAATGCCCTTTTCTCCAGGGAGTGAATTCAATATGATCCCCACATTTTGGAGTTGGGGAAGTGCTATGCGTTGCATTCTCCTCCTCCTCTCAGTGCCTGTGCAGAGATAAGAAGAAGAGGATTTTCCCTCCACCATGCCACATCAGAAACCCTATTTTTAATTATTTTTTAATTGTCTTTCCATCCCTACCATTGAGTAATGGCTTCCATAATGTGACCTGAGTATGCCAGAGTTTCTTTGGCATCTCACTTTCAGTAATGATTGAAAAGGTTGTCTGAAACTCTATCTCCCTATACAAGCATGCCCATACTCTAAGATCTACAGGAGAAAGCTTTCTGTCAGTCCCACCACCATCTCAGGAGTGTCTCATAAAGATACAAAAGGGATCCTTCTTGCTGGTTGCTTCTGAGTTATGGAACTCCCTTCCCTGTGAGGTCCATTTGGCCCCCTCCTTGCTCCTTTCTGCCAGTAGGTAAAGACCTTTTTATTTAAGGAATTTTTGGTTTTTAGTGTGTTGCAGCAGGTAGAGCTTTTAATGGAGAGTGTAGTATTTTAATTTTATGTTTTAAGCATCTTGTAATACTGTTTTTAACTTGTTTGTAACTTGTATTTTTTTAAAAATAGAAATTTAGTTTGTGTTTTATCTTCTGTACCAAGTGGGCTTTTTTAAATTATATTGTGCTTTTAAAATATTATATGCTACCTCAGATCCTGTATTGGGAGAAAGGCAGAATATTGATTTATGAATGAATTAAATGTAGCATGGCCACTTATATTTATCTTTCCTTCTAGTGCACAATCCCAGGGGAATTCTGTGGGCATTTTAGGATGCCTAAAATGTGGCAAAATGTCAGTGAGGCCCCCCAGGCCTGGCATGTGCTTCCCATAAATTTAGTGCACATTGTATAGTGTTACCATGATTCTGCAATATCTTGGAAAGAAAGCAGGAAATGTTCTTAACAGTAGAGGGTTTGGGAAATAGCCTCCTCAGTACATCAGAAATTGTCCAACTGGTTTTTTGCTGCTTAAGCATCAATAAACAGGAGAATAGTTCAGGACGATTTAAGTACTTCTTTCATAGTCCAGCCGCTGTAGGTACATTTATCTTCAATGGGATGGTATATGTCTACTTCAGCTTCTGTACATTAAAAAAAAAAGTCTGCTTCTTCAGAATCTGTCATGAAACATGGTCTATTTGCGTTCTCCCCATTTTCAAGCAGAGTGTTACAATCGTTCCCCAGACATCCAGAGAAAGATTTACAGTTGTGTAGGAAGTAATTTCATAAACTGGCAGATGTGAAATGTCAACAAGCATTAATTGATTTGAGATTGCATAATCTCTCCCATGATTAAAGGGTGCAATGCTCTCTTGACTTTCTTTTTGATTTTTTAACTTTGTTTTTCTTCTCCCTTTAGACAGCTGTGTGCAACGTGTGGGTCATAAGAATCCCCAAATGAATGTTTCTTTTGCTGATGTTTGTTTGTCTTTGTATTATCCAACAACTCAAATAGAGCCTCTCCCTGCCTCCTGTGTTAAAGCACTGAATGTTGTTAATTGAAACTAAACAACTTTTGGAAGGTTTTGTGTGTTGTATAAACACAAAATATTTGGAAGAGGAAATGAAACAATAGGCTTCTTGCTTAGTGCTCCTTCTGTGTACTACTTTGTTACTGATTGATGGGTATCATATGTTGGGGTCTGAATATGTACAACTCCATACTTTAGACAGCAATGGTACACAGATATTCCTCACAACTAATGTTCAAGTATGGATGACAAGCACGTATCTTAAAAACATGATGTGCACAGCCCTGGAAGCTGCAACTAGAAGTTGAGTCTTCTAGCCTTGTATCTGTGAGTTTCAAAATATGTGTTTCTCTCTTACTGACATTTTTGTCTCCTTATTATGGGTAGCCACAGCAAACTTAACTGTTGGAGAAAATGTGGAACCACTTTTTTCAAAAAGGTGTCCCTCCTGGCAACCTTGTTTCTAACAATGCTATGTAGAACGAATAAATGCATTATGGGCACATAAATGCATTGTGTGTGACTGCTGAACTATTGCTGGATACTTGATGTTTACTTGATGCTTACCCACTTTCACTCATTAGCACTTTGTTGTTGTTATTTGTTGATATGGCTACTTCAACTTGTAGTGACTCTATGAATGAGAGACATCGAGTAGTCCTGGTCATCAAGATTCCTGCTTAGGTCCTGTACGCACAGAGCTACGGCTTCCTTGATTTAATCAACTTGGCTTCAAGTGACAGTGTTGTTCCTCATTAGTATGTAAAGACTCCCACGCAAGAAAGCTTTGAACAGAGAGGATTTCACTCCTTATAAGTGGCCTGAAGCCAATTGGTTAATCCAGCTAGGGAATACTCATTTAATCAATAGAAACTTGGTAAGTCAGTGGCAATTTCCATAGTTTCAGTGAGTTAGGACAAGCAATTGGGTTTTGTCATATTTGTCACCAGGAGTTTTTTTTCCCCACTGAGAACAGGACTGGTACCAAGCAGAGCAACCAAACACTAAGGATGCTGTTGCAAGTATAAACTGCAGTTTAGATGACATGGTTAAACTGTGACCTACATTAAACACAACAGGTTTGTGGTTTCCTTCTCCTCTCATACTCAGAAGTCATCTACTAGTACAGAAGACCTAGTCTGCACTACACATGTCAACAACTAACAGAGTCCTGTAATCACAGTTGGCCAGTTATAGATTCATGCCAGTTGCTCAGTCATTGCCAGTCTGACTGTTTTGGGTGCAAAGAAGGATCCACTAGAATTTTACTAATTTCCCTTTGTCAGACTCATCCCCTGCCAAATCCATAATTGAATTTCAATTTGGAATGAGCTCCATATCAACACTATTTTGCATACCACTGCCTGATCTGTGTTTGGCAAATATTTATAGTGTGAAGAGTCAACATTCTTTTGCAACTAACTGTACTAGTAGTAATGCTGATAGAATAAAGAAATAGAGAGGCTGCTGTCATTTGCTTATGATATTACTTGGTATTTCTGAATCAGTTAAAATTTCTTTATGCTACTTATGGGCTATAATATCCTATAGAAAAGACATAAAGATACATATAGTATAAACTATCATGCACAGTTATGGAACTTTGGCCCATCTGTGTTGCCTGTGATTAAACCTCCATTGGTTAAACAAAAAGGTCAAAGGTCTAGTGGATCTTTGCTGGAAGAAAATATAAGCTCTTTACTGCAAGAGGTCCTAATGAGCTCTTTGGAGTGCAAAGTATAGGCATGTGCCTGCTAGGATGGGGGGTATGTGTTTGTATATCTGTTACTGAGTTCCTTCTATAGGTCCCATCTCATTTCATCTCTCTTTCCCAACTGGGTCCAACTGTAGCTTCTGGCTGGCACAGAGTAGGATACCCACTTCTGGAGTTCTTTCTGATGAATGAAGATGCTTTGGGTCTGTCTACTACTGAGTCTGGATCACCTAGTTTTGGGGGCTACCACCTCCTACCATCACCAGCAACAATTCTCTGCCAGTGGATGATTACATAGGTTTATTGGGCTCCTCAACTGTATTATGACCTCATACAACCAAAAGAAGTTGAATTCAGATTGATTAACTTTTTATTGAATACCTTAATATGTAGCATCATGGATCTTGCACAAACTTTAAGTGAAAGCTCTCTTAATCAAAATATATTTCTGACTAGATCTGTACACTGTACACCTTTTTGCTGAACTTCTCTTGAGATTTTCTCCCAGAGTTATTGCAGCTGTACTATCCTGTGGGCTTTTTGCAGTGCTTATACTTTTCTTACTTTACTAGTAACTATTTATAATCTGTATATTAAAGTATTTATGCCAAAGCAAGGTACAAATATTGTCCAGAGGAAATGGCAAATCATTATGGTGATCACTTCTTGAAAGTTGAATGAATGAGAGACTATGACAACATTAATGTTAATAATGGTTTTGAGAAAAGATTTTTTGGGGAAAAGTTATAGTAGTAGCAGTATCATGCAGGCACTATAGGAGATTATTTCCACTCCTAAAAGACAGTTAATAGAGAAAGACTGGAACTGTCTTAGAAAATTTTAAAGAAAACAGACAATGATGGAACTTGATGTCTTAGGCAGGGATACTTGGGGTTATGTAAACAAAGCCAGAGAGAGTTTTAAAAGAAATAAATTTTTAGAGGTCATTTAGGGATAAAGCCCCTCTTTAACAACTAATCTGACAAGCTCTTCACTGTTCTTAGTACCATTCACTGTGTTCAGTATCATTGTTCAGTTGAAATGAAAAGGAAGTAAGCACATGGTATAAATCTAAGCACTTTTTTCCCCCAACAATCTGGTGGGGTAGTGGGAACCATGGGGTTTGGGTTCATATAGTGTTGGGTTGGTGGATGGGGAGAAATAATGATCCAAAATTAGGTGCTATGCCTCCATTCCAGTAAGACCCTTGTTTCAGAAATGGGGAAGGGGTGTGAGAAAACAGTTTTTTGGGATATAAGAAACATGAACTGATATTTACTTAACAGGAAGGAAAATTTGGTGGAAAGCAAAGGGATGAATACATAAGAAAATGGGGATGGCTGGGGGACAGAGTTGTTGTTTGTTAATATTTGTGTCTACTTGTTCAGATAGAGGGGCCAGCCCCTCCCAAAACTGCAAACCCCTGGATTCCAGAGGATGTTGAAAGTGGAATCATTGCACTATAACAGGCTAGTGTGGAAATGGCCCGTGTATGTGCTTACAGTCCCCTCAAAATCTTTGTCTGCTCTATCGGTAACATTTCCTCAGTGTTAAAGAAGATTGAATTATTGGCATAATTATGGTACTTTGGCCTATCTGTGCTGCCACAAAAGCAAGGGAAGCAACTATCTCCTAAATAACTAACTTCAGTGTTAGATCCTCCACTCACAACAGCTGTCTTGATCAATGGATATATGTGATGTACAGCAGAGTATATAACTGTGTAGTGGGAAATTTGAAGGGAAGGCCTTCACCAATATAGTATCTATAGCAACATCCCCAATGAGAATCCAAAAACTGGTACCAACTGTGTTAATCTGCATCTATAACAATTCCTATCAGTTTTCATCTCTACTAGAGGCAGATCTTTTGTAAAATTAATGAGTAAAGCCAGCTGCAGATTACAAAAGGAATTATTGTTGTGTGCGTTCAAGTTGTTTCCAACTTATGGCAACCCTAAGAGGTTTTATCAGGAGGTTTTCTGAGTCAGAGTGTGTGTGATTCACCCAAGGTCACCCAGTGAGGTTTCCATGCCAATCAGGGAATTGAACTCTGGTCTCCAGAATCATAGTCCAATGCACAAACCACTATACCATGCTGGCTTTGCAAAAGGAATAGCTCATAGCTCATAACAATCTATTGTTGCTGGGAAAGTCCATCTCTCCTCATATTTCTGGGAAGATCGATTTCCACTCCACCTACTTTGGAGATTGTTGTTAAACTCAGAGGGAACAGGAAAGCTTAAGCAGGATGGGTGGGTGACAGATGATGTCATAGTCTCTGATAATCAGAGAGTCACAAGGGTTTAAACCCATAAACCCAGGCTCCACTACACTACATGTGTAAGTCATGTATAAGTCAAGGGCAGGTTTTGGGACAAAAATTATGGATTTTCTTGTCACTCATGTCAAGGGTCATTCCTCAGAAGAGGAAAGCACGAGCACTGCCTCAAGGGACACTGTTGTCCTACCTAGGCATTCACAAAGGCCTTTTGCCACTCTACTCAGGTGTGCTTACAGTCTCCAGTCATCAGCAGAGACAAATTCTTTTCCAATCTTCTGGTTCCCATAGGACAGCCACCTTCAGATACAAGATATGCCAGTTCAGGAAGAAGCAGCAAGATTCCAACAAGTGGCATCTTTGACTTCTTCCAGGACAATTCCTCTGCTGTCTAGAAAGCTTCCACCACCATCATTCCAGCTGTTGTTCCATCTTTCGGCAACTGGCTCAGCAAGTACCATCAGGCTTGGGCCTCCGTCACCTCAGACTCATGGGTTCTCAATATCATCAAAATATATATTCATATTGCCTTCAACCCATCTCACAGGAAGTTCTTCTGCTTTATCATGGGAAAAAAGGCATACTGTTTTTGAATTCTGCCATATGGGTTGTGAATTGCTCAACGTTCCTTTACCAAATGCATGGCAGTGGTAGCTACATCCTTTACATCAGCAGGCATCATCATCTTTCCTTACATAGATGATTGGCTTCTGGTAACCCCCACTTGGGAACGTCTTCTTCAAGATATTGACACCAAAATAGACCTGTTGAACACTCTCCATCTTGTGATAAATTACTGGATGTCACGCCTGACTCCAGCACAACAGATGAGATTCATAAAAACTATATTAGACTCTCAGGTTCTGGCAACCTTTCTCTGGAAGACAGATGGCATGTCCTTGAATGAATTGCTGTTCACTGCCTTTGTATGAGGAGAATCCACACTTGAGATGTCCAAGTACTTTAGGACTCATGGCATCCACAACTTCTATAACGCCTTACACCAGGCTAAGAATGAGAACACTCCAAGCTTGATTCTTGGCAACCTTCAAAATTCTCCTGCACTCTCAGTCCAGACTGCTCACAATCTCTTGCAGTATCCGTTGCTTTCTCAGGTAGTAAATAGTTCATTGAAATATACAAATGGGAATGCTACTTTCTACCTCATCATCCTTCACAGATGCCTCCCTAGAAGGTTGGGGATCTCATTTGGAGGGACCAACAGTCAGGGATCAATGGTCAAAAGAGGAGAAAATGTTTCACATAAATGTCCTAGAGCCGTTGGCAGTCCCCAAAGCATTTGAGGCCTCCAGAAAGATCTTACTGGGCAAGTCTGTGCAGGTGGTAACAGAAAATACCAGTATCATGTACTATCTAAATAAGTAGGGTGGGACCAGGTCAGATGTTCTCCTGCATCTTATGGTTCAGTTTTGGAAATGGTGCATTCCACATAACATATCCATCTTCCCAGCTATGAGACTATCTTGGCAGAAACTTTTAACCATGCAACAGTGTCATGCCACAAGTGGAAGCTATACAGTGGCACCCTTTGGGAAATATTCAAGCTCTGGGGCAATCCAGTGGTAGATCTGTTTGCGTCTCCTCAAAAAGGCAGTGTGACATTTTCTGCTCCAGAACCAAAAAGGGCAAAGGGTCTGTAGGGGATGCCTTCCTATACATCATGTATGCTTTTCCCCTGTTTCCACTCATCACTCTGGTGGCCCAGGCAGTCATGGTTCATGCCTCCCCACAGATGTGCCCCTCACAGTAGCAGTTCCTGAAGGTACCTGTCCGCCCAGATCTTCTCACCATCTCTGATGCAAGGTGAGATATTCCAACCCACAACCCTGCAAAGGCAAGGTAAGACATTCCAACCCCCACAACCCTGAAGCTCAAGTTTTGGGGGCTCATCCACTTACTTCACAATCCTACTGTGTTTGTGATTTTATTGATGAAACCTACAAATCATGTACCAGACAGTCATACCAATATAAGTGGATGAAGTTCACAAGCTTTCTACATGCTCAGCAGGTACACCCTTTTATTACTACCACTTACCATGTCTTAGATTTTTTGGTCTTGCTGTTTGAGAAAGGCTTGTCTTGGTCCTCAATCAAGTGCTCTCTTTACACGATAGCTTGCTGTTTTCAGTGCACAGGCAGACCTTCTTGCTTCATGAATCTTTTACTGAAGAGATTCCTAAAGGAGTATAAGAATTTTTACCGACCTGTGATTTGGCCTACATCTGCATGGAGGCTATAACTTGTCATGTCCCAACTTTCCAAGAGACTTTTCAAATCGATAGCTACATGTGATCTTAGGTTCTCACGTAGAAAACTGCTTTTTAGTAGTGGTCACCTCTGCCAGGGGAGCCAGAGAACTTTGTGCTCTACGTGTGGGTCAACTGTACTTGAGATTCCACAAAGATAAGGTCATGCTTCACCTAGACATTTAGTTCCTTCCAAAGATTGTTTCTGCTTTCCTCTTGACCCAGGATATTGTGCTCCCTTTGTCTATGCAAAACTCCACAGCAGATCTAGAGCACAGCTTCCACTGCCTAAATGTCTGCTGTGATTTGGCCTTCTATGTAGAATGAATGGCACTCTTTCAGAAGTCACAGGGGCTCTTTCTTTGTTGCCCATCCACTAAGAAAGATCTTTCTGTGTCATCACAAAGACTTTCCAAATGGGTTGCAGTGACCATTTGTCTGGCTTACGAACTGACTAGCAGGCAACTCCCTAACCAACTCAGGAGTCATTCCACAAGAGCTTTGGCAGCTTAGAATCATAGAATCATAGACTTGGAAGAGACCACAGGGCCCAGCTAGTCCAACACACATCTAAGCATTCCCAACAGATGACCATCCAGCCTCTGCTTAAAAACCTCCAAAGAAGGAGACTCCGCCAAAGTCCAAGGCAGCATATTCCACTGCAGGACAGCTCTGACCGTCAGGAAGTTCTTCCTGAGGTTCAGATGGAATCTTCTTTCCTGCAGCTTGAATCCAATGCTCCTTTTCCTAGTATCTGGAGCAGCAGAAAACAAGCCTACTCTCTCCTTGACATGACATCCCTTCAAATATTTAAACATGGCTGTCATGCCCCCTCTTAACCTTCTCTTCTGCAGACTAAACATACCCAGCTCCCTAAGCCAGTCCTCATAGGGCATGGCTTCCAGACCCTTCACCATTTTGGTTGCCCTCCTCTGGTCACTTTCCAACTAGTCAATATCCTTGAATTGAAGTGCCCAGAACTGGACACACTATTCCAAATGAGGCCTAACCTTCTATGGCTTTTCTCCATTATGTTCCTCCACATGAAGTCTGTATGGTGGCTGGTCACAGCCCTCAAAATGTATCTCTCATTACAAACTGGTCATGAGGTTGAAGGAGGAAGCTGCCTTTGGAAGAGCAGTTGTTTTTCCTCATTAGCATGACACCCCGACCTCCTATGGTTAGTAGTTTTCTAGTTTCCTCTTTGTGTGGGTCACAGAGACCATGAAGAAGAAGAATACATTCCTGCAGGTATACATTTAGGACCACAAGGGTTGGCTGTCCCAGGAAGGTACAACAAAATCCAAAATCTACAAATCACTGGTATCTTTATTGGGCCAGCTAAAAAAACACAAAATACATCATGCAAGCTTTGGAAGCTGCACTGAGTTCTTCATCAAAAATGTTAAAAATCATACAGAAGAAGAAAAATGGTGATGTTAGAGTCACAGGCCAACATTTTCTCTTAGATGTCACTTTTGTTGTCAGTTAAGATGGTATGGAGGATATCAGTGCAGACAGAGACCTCTCCCCTTCTTGACCTTTCAGAGGTCAGGGACAAAGGGCAGTAAAAACCCAGTCAATTAAGTTTCATATCCATTATTAGCAGCAAAGTAACTTCCATTGAGATCCAGGCTATCTCTCTCCTGTGCGTAGCTAACTACCCTTTTGTTAGGCAAGAATATTAAATTTCTCAAGCAGTCTCTGTACTGTTACATCTTGAAAAACGTTTAGGTGCAGTGTAGATACCACTTGACAATTGTAGTCCAAATGAAATACTTTTACCCTTGCTGGAGGGAGACTCCTCAAAGGATTAAATCCCAGTCCTCTTGTTAAAGTTCCACTGTTGTGGCTAAATTCAGTATTTTTAAATCCAGGAAGCATCTTCAGGCATAGCCATGTTGGTCAGCAAAATACAGTAAAACCTAAAATCCACAAAAACTGTGATACCTTTCTTGGGCCAAATAACTAACTGAGTAAATAAAACTACCACTATTTTATGGATTTTGTGTTTTATTGTATTTTGCTGTATGGTTAACATACCTACTTCTGAATATGTTTCCTGTCCCAGGAAGGGGTTCTTTTCTCTCTTTCTCTCTCTCTCTCTCTCTCTTTTTGTTTTTGTTTTTGTTTTTTTGAATGGTTGGGTGTCACCCTATCCTCCTTACATGACACTATCTAGAATTCTGGCACTTGATCAGGCTATAGAGCAAGGATAGAAATAGGTTTCACAGGAGATACAGAGCCCTTTCTATCCCTTTCCTCATAGCATCTGGTGAGATGTCATCATACTGTGAATTTCTTTGTATTCATACCAAGTACTCAAAACAGGAAGAGAGAATTGCACTGTGTGATGATGTCAAGTCATGTGTGTTGATGTTAGACATTACCAGAAACGGAAAAGGAGGGGAAAGCACAAGAATACAGAACTGACATTATTCTATATTGCCTAATTCTGGTCTTATGGTTTTCTTTAAAATTTTTATTTAAGGATGTAGAGTGGCACATCTTGTTGTAAGAGAGTGGGAATAATTAAAGGCTATAGACATTATCTTGGATGCTAAATAGACAGACTGAACTGCCTTTGCAGATTTCAAAGTGGCAGAAACAAACATTTTATTGCTTCAGGCTGTGTCAATACCTTTAAAATATGCTTCCATTTGTGTATTGATTTTTAAAGTGCTACAGCCATGCCCATTCCTTTTTAGCCAGTGTTAGAATGATCTAGAAAACAATTTGCTTCCACAAATAGCCCCATTAAGTGAACTTAAATTGCCTAAATTTGAAATGCTTGGAGCTAGGACTATAGACGAGATGAGTACCCAATTACATTATGGCAGTGATGACAGATAATTGCAGGCTGGTAAATTCAATGTACTTGACATCTGATAAGCGGTTGGCTACTGTTTTTAATAGACCATGGAACTTTGCTTTCGGAAGGATGTTCTGGGGCGTGTACGTGAAATGGATCTTGCTGAACAGCACCTCACTCATAATGAAACCTGGAAAAAGTTTAAGAATTATTTGACAATAGGTCATCACTCATTTTTTTTTAATTGATTATGTTTCAGAGAAAAAGAAAATCACCTGGATATTTCTTTCTTCTTTATTAGAATTGATAGGAATATAGGA